>CAJQUN010000419.1:0-395327 GCA_907163345.1 Haberlea rhodopensis | reverse complement strand
TGGGAGAATCAAGAAATTCAGCTTCATTTGTTGATATATGGTGATTTAGAAGAGAATGGTTTTGTTATTTTATGATTGTGTGCTTCGTTGTTAGAGGGTAGGGATTTACTTAAGGGCTTAGACTGATATTTCTAGGAATTAGATAGGTGTATCCCTGTAATATCCATGAATCTTTGTCTGGGATTTTGATTAGATGGACTGGTTGTTTTAATTATCTATTCAAATCAAGTTTGATGGGTAAATTTGAGAAATTATCACTTTGGTTTCATAACCCCAGTTCATTTGCATTAATTCGGTAAATTATAAAAATGGTCTCGTAGAATGTGATATTTGCAATAGATCACAACTTTTATGGTCAAATATAGTTTCAAATAAATTATTATTTAACAAAATTGTCGTGTTTTTATCAAATATAGTCCACGTAAATTATTTTAACAAAAAAATTCAAGTTTTGTTAAAGGTTTAGGGACCACTTTTATTAAAATAATTTTTATAGGATTATATTTGATACGAACTAATTTTATTAAAAAATAATTTTTTTAGACTATTTTGATTGTTCTTAAAAATATAAAAATATAAGAACATTGTCCCTTTTCTTTCGTAATTTTCCTTACATTAATTTTGATATAAAGTATAATTTATATATTAAAGTGTAATAATATTGAAGTTGTTTTTTCACTTCAAAATTTAGATTTAAGTTTCTATTCAATTAATGATATCACGAGAAATATATATATTTTGGGAAAGAAATTTGATTGCGTTTCGAAAATAAAAAGTAGTATATATGTATCATTGTATGATCAAGTGTTTTTTGCTTTACAAAAAGTTGTAGTTCTGGTACCGATACAACTCTAATTTTAAAATCGTACAATAATGCTATTCTAATTTTTAAACCATATAACAGTGCGACCATTTTAAAATCATGTGGAAATAATTTTTATAGGATTATATTTGATACAAACATTTTCCCCTAATAATTATACTACATTACAACTCATGTTAATTGAACACATGACATTGACTATGTACCAATTACAAGATTAAGCGCTTGCCATTTACCAAAAGATATAGCCGGTAATAACCAGTGCAACTTTAATCTTTAAATCATACATCAACACAAGCACAACGATTCGATAACTCTCTAACTATAGATATTTTTTTGCACCTCCAACAATCATACTGATCATCATATAATAATAACACTAACAAACAATTTTTGGTATATTGAAAATTATTCTGTCAGTATATGTTAAAGTGGATAGGCTGATCCATATTGCAAAGATACGCATAACTCTAGGCTAATTTAATAAAATAATATAAAAAAAATAAAAAATTTAAAATTTAAAATTTAAAAAATAAAATAAAAAATGTTACGTTTATAGCGTGATTCACGATCTGGTTCGTGTTTCTTAAGAAATACGAACCAGGATCGCGATCTTTTCTCTCTCCTATTTCTCTTCTATTTTTTATTTTATCTTTCTTGATTTCAATTTCTCACTCCTGATTCATGTTTATCTCTATTCCAATTTTTAATATTTCTTTCTCCTCCATTTTTTTACATTTTTCTGTCATCCACCTTTGTTTTCCATTTAAAGTTTCATTGAGATAATGTTAATGTCCAGAGTTGTGAGATAAAATGTGGGGAAATAAATTTTAAAAAAATTTAAAATATTTTAGATTTCAAAGTTTGGTTTTTTTTATTTCAAAAATTATTTAATAATATTTATTCAAAAATGAATATGTCAAAATTCTTGTCCAAAATATCTTTGACTTGTTTTGTCAAAAAATTGGATATTAGGGAAATAAAATAAATTTATTTTAATTAATTCATTACAATAAATATGTTCCGACTACGATTCACAGACACGGATACGAGAACACTGGTACGATATGATACGGACTTTCAAAATAAATTTATTTATTCTACATATACATTATGCTCTAATATACTAAAATTAAATTAGTTAATCAAATTATATAACTTTTATGTCATATTAATATTAAAATATATTCAATTGTTCATATCTAGCTCATATTCTCCATAGCGAATATAGTTGTTAAAAAATATTTTAAAAATTATAACTTTTTTAAAAAAATCATATTTAAAAAATTATAAGGTTATTTTAGAAAAAATGTTTGAAAAACTATAACTTTTTTATGATTATATATTTTGAATCGGTATTAGTTGTAAGTGTCTACAACTTGACATCATATTCAATTTTATTATTCAAATATTTGATAATGAACTTTTTTTTTAAAACTTTAATATATTAGAATATAATGTATATGTAGAAATTAAAACATATATATAAAAAAATATTATTCGTGTATCATAGACATTAAATATTTTTAAAATTTATTTCTCACATTTTTATCTCACAACTCCGGACATTAACTTTATCTCAATGAAACTTTAAAGTGGAAAACAAAGGTGGATGACAGAAAAAAAAATGTTAAAAAATGGAGGATGAAGAAATACTAAAAATTGGAGGAGAGAGAAAAATGAATCAGGAGTGAGAAATCAAAATCAGGAAAGATAAAATAAAAATAGGATAGATAAACAGGAGAGAGAAACGAAAAAAAATTTGAGGATAGAGAAAACGTGGTATTATAATGTAACTATTTTATAATAGGTTCATCCGTTTCAAGACCCAAATTTAATATTTATATATTAAAAATAGGAAAAAATATGTTATATTTCCTGTTGAAAATTTTTTTACGATTTTTTTCATATCTAGTTTGTAAAAGCAAAATATTTCAACTAACAATGTAAATGGTGAATATAGGCAATTTCCGTAATCAGATTAACAAAATGACATTCTTGTTGCCAATTTATTGGATAAGTATAATATTGTATAATAATTTAAAATTAAAGATTTGAAATTTGTATTCGAATGTGAGATCTTTTTGGAGACCCAAACGGATAGGGAAAGCGCTACGATTACGTTAACCAATGTTGTAAAGTTATATTATGATTGTTAGTACGATCCATATATTATAGGACATGAAATAAAGCTTCAGATTCACCTTCCGAAGGCTTCGGTTTTAATTCTGGTCCGGACAGTGACTGATCCTCTAGTCAAATAGCAGAAACGCATCTGCAGTGAGGCTTCGCCCACTGAGAATATCCAGAATAACAGAAATAACTGAATTAACTACAAAAGAACCTATTATAGAGGTCACTAAAGTAGTTAGACTGAGATATTGATCCTATAGTTTAGGAGCAGTATCGTATTAGAGCTCGTTGCAGCTAGATTCCGATATGGAGCCATCATTCTTCGAGTATAGCATATCAGTGCTTAGTTTGTATCTATCTGGAGTAATTCCTCGAATGTCTACTACCTGATCACTGATGTAAGAATAAGCAACAATTAATTCATAACTAACCATAGGGCCACAGTAACCTCTAGCATGAATACTTAATCGAACAATAACTGCTTCCCTGTTGCCTATAGGCATATTGAAGTACCATTGATTGATATTGCATAAACAATAGTATGTTACTTTAAATGATTGATATTGATATTGTAACTATTATTATTATATGATAGACTACTTTTTTGTCCTTAAGTTCTTATTATTAATATTATATTTAATTTAGTATGATAAAATTGTGATTATAAGTATCATAGAAAAAAATACCTTTTTTCTATTTATTGTTTTTATGTATTTAAATAACAGTTTTTATTTATCCTTCAAATTTCATCAAATTTTCACTATTTTTGTAGGATCGGACACTTGCCACTTAACAAGAGTTATAGTGGCGGTAACGATACAACTCAAATATTTAAACCTTATAGTTGCACAAGCGACCTGTTTCGATCGTTCTCCAAGCAGATCATGAAATACTTAATATTTATTTGATTACAACATTATATGTAAGTTTACATAAATTTCGTATAAAATATTATTATGATTTTGTTTAATTCATAATATAATCATATTATTAACTATTTATCTCAATTATCCACAGTATTTACTTGCTGACTAATTATTAATAATCACGGGCCCTACTAAAACTTAACTTTCTGTGTAATTAATAATCTCAAAGAATATATGGATTTAATAATCATAGGTTATGTGATATGAAATAGAATACTTTTTTTCCCTTGTAGTATTTTATTTCCTATTTATGTTATCATATAAAATTAATTAAAACATCTGTATAATTAAGTAAAATTAATTCATTGGATACTATTTATTAATAATATTTATAAAAAAGTTGTACACTTTTAAAATTATTAATGTCATTACTATAAAATTAAGTTTGATCAATATAATATCTAAAATAATAAAATTATGTAATATTTATTTTGATAGAAAAAATAGAAGAATATATGTTAACAAAATAAAAATAATGAAAATTGATGAATTTATAAATAAATGAAGAAAATATTGTGATATACATGCAACGTGCAACGACTAGTAAATGGAGTATTAGAACTAATTAAGGTAAACTTAAACCTTGACTTAAACTCTCATGTTTGAACTAATTGATTGTTACCTATCTATACCCATACCTATACATAATATATGAGGGGTTTAGAGCAACTATCTTTGACATCACACATCATACTAATTTTTTCCCCCAAAGTACACATTTCACATTATATTACTATTTTTAAATAAAGCATAACATAGTAATATAATAAGTTATAATTTTAAACAGTAACTTTAATTAGTGAAGGTAAACTTAAACCTTGACTTAACGTGTTTGAACTAACTGATTGTTATATATGCTAAGGGAGTGTTTGCGATTGCTTATTCAAAGCACTTTTATGTTGCTTTTGCTTAAAGTTGAAAAAAGTTGATTTTAAACAAAAGCATTAAGTGTTTGTTATTTAAATTAAAAAGCAGCTTAATAAACTTAAATTAATTACGAAATTGCTACAAAACAACTTAAAGCAGTCAAAAGCATGTCATGACCTGCTTCTCTGCTTCTTCTTTTTTCAGCTTATTTTTAGAGAAGCAATAGCAGAAGCAAACAAATAAAACACCCAAAAACTCCTTTTTTATCTGAAAAGCAGATAAGCAGTTTTCATAAGCAATTATAAACACCTACTAAGAATGTGTTTGGAGCACTATCATATGTGGTAAATCAATGTCCTAAATTTATCAATACATTGGATATCACAAAAAAAAAGTGGGACACTGATGTAATATTTGGAGTAATATCTCATGAGAAGCCAAGAATAATTCGTGTTTGGGATGCATAAAACAACTCTTTCAAATAAATGTGATTTTAGATTTTTACTTTGTTATTTTCAAAGATTAATTTGTTTTTTTTTTTTTTGTTTCTAAACTTGATTAAAGATCCATTGATTAGGATGCAACAACCAAGATTTGATTATTGTTAATGAATTATAATTTGGTAATTTATTAATAATTACTTTGGAATTAATTAATTTGATGTGAAATTGACAATATGATTGTCAACTGACAATTTAATTGGATCATGAGATAATTTTTAAATGGTAAAATAACTCCCTTAATATCTTTAAAATAATTTATTAAAATGAAGAATTAAATTTTATGAAGTGTTGTCTGTACATTTATATAGTACACCGTTGATACTCCGATATACAAAACTGGGTCATGATACAAATATTAATATGTAATGTTGGGCATTTACAGAACATATACTAAAATGTGTAAAAACACGCACATAGACCCGATCCTCTCTGTTGTATCATCGTGCAGTCCGACCATTCGCTGCTAAAACCATGCGTTCGCCGCCGTCCGGCCACCATTCGACGAGTCCGACCTACAACCGTGTAGCCAACTCATCGGCGGTCATTTCCATACCTGCAATTTAAAGATTACGTCGCGGAATAGTTCAGATTTTCCCAAGAACAGCGAGTTCGAACGGTTAGGGTTCTTCAAGTTTTGGTGTGGTTTCTTCGTCTCAACCATGAATTGGTTTGAGTATGCATGTCAAATCCCTTCCCCTCACCATGACCGACATTTCCCTCTATTCTCCGCCAGTCTCGCTGGAAAAGCATGTCAAATCCCTTCCCCTCACCATGAGTACAGCTTAAGATATTCAGAATTTGATGAATTATGGTGTTTCTCATGGAATTTTCCAAAGAAGTTGGTATTTAAGCATTGTTACTCCAAATTGTAGTAATTGGAAAACTTTGAATTATATTAAATTATCTATGAAATGGTAAGTAGGAAAATATTATTGTGAGTAAGAATATGAGGTAGAAAACACTACATTAATTGCACCCGTTTATTTAATAAAGAAATTGGAGTATGTATTCTTTTGAACTAAAGTTTATATAGGGACTAATAGTCGAATGATGTAATTATTCATTATATGTAGCTTGACATTCTGCACGTATGATTCAATTCAACCTATAAACGAGGAATGAGGTATGTTGCGATCGGTAACATACGAGAGGTCTCTGTATTATTTGATACATTATTTGCTGAACTTACGTGAATTACGTGAAACTATTTGGCTATGTGAGTTAAATTGAATTATGAGCATTCACATCATTCATAATTGGCATATCAATCTATGAAAATAAATGTTTTGTTATAACACATCATTTTGATAAATATGACATACACATGGGCATATCATATTGATCTATCCACTTCTTTGATATTCTTGATGATGACTGAGTTGACTTACTCTGAGTGTCGGGGACGACGTGCACGGTGATGACAGACAGTTTAGGTAGTAAATGTAGTCACGCGCGTTGCTATCAGACCTAGACACGAGGGATGACGAGCACAACACACGATGATTCTCCTAGCGCAAACTGTGTGTGTTGTAACCCTCTGCTCGAGCTTGATATTGATTGATGATACCTTTCTTTGGACTTCGATATTTTGGGTATCTTGAGATTTCGATTCATTGTACATTACATGCATTGCATTACATTGCACTGCACTACATCATATATCACATTTTTATAGATGCATGTTGTAATTACTTGATAGTTTCATAATGGGCTTTGGCTTACACCCAAGGGGGGTAACCAGGATCCCAAAAAAGAGTTACTTGTGGAAGTCTTACCTGGGGTTGTTTTTTGTCTCTTTCCCAGTCGTAGGATAATTAAATTATACCAGGGTGTGTCATGGATCGTATAATTATGTAATTTGAGTTTATTCAGTTCAGTCTTGAATATTTGTGAATATTCGGTATTTACTTACTGCTGATGGTATTATGTATTTACTTTCTGTACTGGGAATATGATTATTGTTTTTTCATTTTTTTTAGTATGTCCCTCGTGTGGGGTGGTCATGCCGAAATTTTTAGAGCCACTTGTTGGCATTTTAAACAATCTTCCGCTGTTTACAAATAAATAATCATGATAATTAAACACTTGATTAGGAACGGATCCTCACAGTTGGTATCAGAGCATAAATCTAGTTAGTCTTGTGTACACTTGATTAGACACGAATGAACATGTGCGTGTGTGTTTGAAACTTATTTGAACTATTTGCTTGTACATGATTTGGAGTGAAATAGTTGATGACGATATGTGATTTATATTTGAATATGTTGAGTTGTGTCGTATTGATATGACCACGATATCGATACATTATTGTTTATGTTTGATAAAACTTAGTAGGGAAATAGTTTACATTCGAGCACCTACAAAACTTGTCATTATTGAACGAATGTTGTATTAGATTGAATACATGAAGAGTATGCATATCACATGAAACTTTTCAACTTGTTGATACAATTTAATGAGTATGAGGTCATTGAGCAATGAGGTTGCTCTGGAACCTGTTGAGAATAACATTAGTACCGGTTGAATTATGAGATAATTGAAATGAGAGTCCTTGGGTGCGATTGAGATATCTCCAGGGCATAGAGCCATTTCGATTTCGGCAATGAGATGCTGGAAAATAATGAAATGGCTATATCAAAATGAGAATTGAGTATGATATTGTTACAAAAAAGTAAAAAGAATGAACTAATGAATATGATATGAAATCATAGTTAGATGTTGTATAGTTATGATTTTTGATAAAATAAAATATATGTGTGATATTGTCACCAAGAATGAGTTGTATAAAAACATCATGACATGTTGGGACAATAAGATTATATAAGATTTAGATCGAAAACTTTTGGGAAGTTTTATCCTTAGGATGAATTCCCATGTATCTCAAATTGCGAAATGAAATGTAATGATGAGATGGCTATTTTGATGCATGATCGGATCTACAATTGATTATTTTCATTAAGTAGTTCGATGTTAATTGATTATTATGAGTAGATGGAATTTTAGGACAGGATGTCTAAGTCGAAATTCTTTCTGTGTTGCGGTACTTCATAGATTGAACTCTTAAGTTGTTATGTGTTAATAACATAGATGAAACACAAATGTTGTGACTCATCAACATGCATAATAAAAGAATGTACAGATGTACATCCGGACATGAATTGAACGATGCGCAAAAATAATTAAATAAATGCCAAAAATTGTTCGATATATTATCATATACAAACTTTGTATAAATGTACCATAAAATCTGTTTCAAGCAAAGCTGAATTTTCTGAAAATGTAGAATTTGTACGAACCCAGATCTGGATATTGCACGACAGTAGTGTTAAACATGAACTTGTGCTCTGAGCTATCATGGATCTTAGGTTAACTGAAGTGATAAGTTTGGGTATATTAGAGAATAGAAGTTGCATGTACCCGAATATTAACTGGTTTAGACTTCGTGCACTTGTGGTAAAGTTTTGGGAAAATTTTAAAACTGCTAAACTTTTGAAGATATTTCTAATGAGATTTGTAAGCATACCGATATAGAGACTTTGACTCGGTGTTTTATTTAGACAACTGAAAGGATTATCTTATGTTAAGGATTTACCTGATTCATTATCTTAGGATGATTTTGTACGTCTACTTAAAGACTTGCATTCTGAATCGTATCAGGTGTCAATCCAAAGACACGAGCTGTCAGGTGTCAATCCAAAGCCACAAGCTGCTTATAATTTATCTTGTGTACTCGATATATGATTATGTCGTACGAGTATTCTAATTCTTGATATTTTCTGAACTCTGTGAGTTGAATATTTTGCAATTCCTAATCGACTTGTGATTCTCCTATTAGTAATATATTGGTATTTCGAGATGAAAATATGATGTGTTGAATATCCAAAACAGATATCTCATATTCCTTATGAAATATTTCTGATCAATCTGTCCACCCTGAATGTGGATTGCACATGAAGGTAATCTTTCTATCATGTTATTTAGTGGGATTGATCTTTCTAATCGAGAGCGAAGAATATGAAAATATCATCTCTTATGCGTTTAACTCAAGCGAGTCAGATATGCCTTTGATCAGATGAGCATAATTTTGGTTCTTTGATTAACCACCGAATCTATTTTTGTCATTCCTTCTGACACCAAAGAAATTAGGACATATCTGAATCGATCTCTCAGTTTCCTATCAGGAAATGATTATGTATGCCAAGCTATTCAAATGGAAATTTTGGATGATCGAAGTGATACTATTGAGCCACGTCATTTCTCAACGTAGCATTCATGTTGATTCAACCAAGGTCGAAGTAGTGTTCAAGTGGCTAAGACCTACCAATATTTATGAGGTCTGATGTTATATGGTTTAGCGGGATTCCAAATGTCGATTTATCGAAAGGATTTGTTTTTTTAAAAAATGGCTAAACATATTACTCAACTGACACAGAAAACTTGAAAATGTATTTAGTCGGATGAATATGAAATTTGTTTTCTTGAGACCCTGTATATAGTTTTGAACTGGTAACAAATGTGTTATAAAAATTTGACGTCATTATTTATACGGGGAAAAATTTGTTTTTATTCGGACCACAAGTACTTAAAACATCTATTCATTCATCCGAACTAAATAATAAATAACGCAGGTTGATAAAACTTTTGAAGGATTACGATGGTGAAGCTCAATATCATCCTAGACGAATGAATGCCGCTATGGCTGTCCTCAGTCGCAAAATCCATGAGTATGTTCTAATTTTTGTTCGTATCACCAAGTGCATCCTGACAGTTCTGCATCTGACTGAGCTTTGCACTCATACCAGAAATTCTATCGTTGTCTCAGCATTTCAAATTGAGTCGGAATTTATTCTAAACATCAGATCCTAACGAAGTGATGTTCAAACTCAGAAATCTTAAGAACTCGTATCTTCAGAACATCCATCTTGCTTTCAGATATCTATTGATAGTTTCAACGACTTAATGATTCATAAGTTGTTCCTGATAATTCTGATTTAACCTTTGAAATTATTCCAGGAGTTCATAACTGTGAATACAGTATTAACCCTGAAGGCGAAAGATGCATATGACTATGAGACCTCAATTCTGATGGAGATATATGAAATGAGACGTTACTGAGTTTGTTGTCAAATGTTGAGGTTGTTAACGGATTTAAAATGAATGAATACAACTTGGAGGGTTGCTTCATGACTTTAAAACCCCCCAATGTGATTGAGAACATAAGGCCATGGATTTTGTGACCCTTCTTCCTCGACCACCCAAAGACTGTGTTGCTTTTGAACATTATTGCGACTTCCTAAGTCTGCACTTTTCTTTCCTTGCGAGCGGACTTGTCCTTTTACGAATATGACTCTTTTGATTTTAGCTTTGGAGTGCAGGAAGCCTTGCCGCTAATTGAATTTCGTATATTAATAACGACCAAGCGAGCATATGTTTAACACTTTTGAAACCTCTTAGAAGAATTGCCTTTATTCTGGATATGAATCGATGAACAACCAGTTGATTGTACCTGATAATATATGATAAACGAATGATAAGAATCGGTTGTTCAGATAGCGGATGATGGCCGCCCAGGATCGTCAAGCTAGTTATGCTTCTAAATGAAGAAGGCCCATAGAATTTCAGATGAGAGATCGTATGTTTCTGCAATTTCTCCTTTCGAGACACTAATCTTTTTGGCATGCGAGGCAGATTATCACCTTGTTACATTGGCCGTGCAAGATCCGAGATTGAATTGGAAATCTTGTCTATAGATTAGCATCGCCACCAGCATTAACGGTCACTCGCGATATATTTTTTCTTGTTGTTGCTATGTTGCCAATATATTAATCGAATATATCGCGTCTTTCAGTCTGACGAGTTTGGACTTGATCATTCGTGTCAATCATGTTGTTTGCATTTTGGATCGTGAGGATATATACATGTTCCATTATATTCAATATATCTGATCATGTATTCTGATCAATATGTTGTTTTTAGCTTTGATCTAGATTTATGTTTGAGATTTCGAGGACGAAATATGTTTAAGTGTGGGAGAAGTGTAAGGCCCCAAGATTTGATTACTGTTAGTTAATTATAATTTGGTAATTTATTAATAATGAATTTGGAATTAATTAATTTGATATGAAATTAACAATATGAATGTCAATTGACAATTTAATTGGATCATGAGATAATTTTTAAATGGTAAAATAACTCCGATAATATTTTTAAAATAATTTTTAAAATGAAGAATTACATTTTATGAGTATATTAGTGGATATAAATCCCAAGTGTTGTCTGTACATTTATATATCAGTACATCGTTGACTCTCCGATGTACAAAACTGGGTAAGGATACAAATCTTAAGATGTAATGTTGGGCATTTACGAAACACATACTAAAACGTGTAAAACATGCACACAGACCCGATCCTCTCTGATGTATCATCGCGCAGTCCGACCATTCCCCGCTAAAATCGTGTGTTCGCCGTCGTCCGGCCACCATTCGACGAGTCCGACCTACCATCGTGTAGCCAACTCACCGGAGGTCATTTCCATACCTGCAATTTAAAGATTACGTAGAAGAATAGTTCAGATTTTGCCCAAGAACAGCGAGTTCGAACGGTTAGGGTTCTTCAAGTTTGGTGCGGTTTCTTCGTCTCAACCATGAATTGGTTCGAGCATGCATGTCAAATCCCTTCCCCTCACCATGACCGATCTTTCCCCTCTATTCTCCGCCAGTCTCGCCGGAAAAGCATCTAAATCCGTCGTGGTTTTGCTTAAGGAACAGGGTAAGCTTCCTTCCAGCTTTTATTTCAAAACTTTGGCCTTAAATTTAAGTGTTGGTGTTAGTTTTTGCATTGCATGTTGTTTAACAGTGTTTGGGTGAATTAGGGTATGAATTTGTCATGGTTTTGGAACACTTGTTTGTCGAAAATTATGTTGCCTGTGGTTCCAAAATCTGCTTCAATTATCTGATGATATATTGGTGCAAAGATAATGTCTGTTGGTGCGATTTTCTGTTGTTGAATTCAGAAAATTAGTTGCATGTTTGGATTTAAACTCTAAACTGATAATTTCTTTAGGGATACACTAAAATAATCAATTGAGAAAGAGCAAGATAGTAAGATTGAATTATTGAGCTAATAAACTCATTATATGATTATAATGGCTTAATGAATTATAATTTGAAGTGTTATGAGTACAGCTTAAGGTTTTCAGAATTTGATGAATTATGGTGTTTCTCATGGAATTTTCCAAAGAAGTTGGTATTTAAGCATTGTTAATCAAAATTATAGTAATTGAAAAACTTTGAATTATATTAAATTATCTATGAAATGGTAAGTAGGAAAATATTATTGCGAGTAAGAATATGAGGTAGAAACACTACATTTATATTTAATTACGCCAGTTTATTTAATAAAGAAATTGGAGTATATATTCTTTTGAACTAAAGTTTATATAGGGACTAATAGTCGAATGATGTAACTATTCATTATATGTAGATTGACATTATGCACGATATGATTCAATTCAACCTATAAACGAGGAATGAGGTATGCTGCGACTGGTAACATACGATGGGTATCTGTATTATTTGATACATGATTTGCTGAACTTATATGAATTACGTGAAATTACTTGGCTATGTGAGTTAAATTGAATTATGAGCATTCACAGAATTCATAATTGGCATATCGATGTATGAAAATAAATGTTTTGTTAACACACATCATTTTGATAAATATACATCGATATATGACATACACATGGGCATATCATATTGATATATCCACTTCTTTGATATCCTTGATGATGACTAGGTTGACTTACTCTGAGTGTTGGGGACGACGGTCACGGCGATGACTGACAATTTAGATAGTAACTGTAGTCACGCGCGTTGCTACCGGACCTAGAGACAAGGGATGACGAGCACAACACATGATGATTCTCCTAGCGTAAAGTGTGTGTCCTGTCACCCTCTGCTCGAGCTTGATATTGATTGATGATACATTTCTTTGGACTCCGATATTTTGGGTATCTTGAGATTTCGATTCATTGTACATTACATGCACTGCATTATATTGCACTACACTACACATATATAACATTTTATAGATGCATGTTGTAATTACTTGATAGTTTGTAGACTTTGTGTGTGGACAATGACAGGTTTTACAGGTAATCAGGATCTCAAAGAGGGAATACTCGTGGAAATCTTACCTAAGGTTGTTTCTTTTGTCTCTTTCCCAGTCGTAGGATAGTTAAATTATACCAGGGTGTGTCATGGATCGTATAATTATGTAATGAGTTTATTCAGTTCGGTCTTGAATATTTGTGAATATTCATTTGTTTACTTACTGTTGATGGTATTATGTATTTACTTTATGTACTGGGAATATGATTATTGTGTTTTCATTTTTTTGGTATGTCCTTCGTGCGGGGAGGTCATGAAGAAATTTTTAGAGCCACTTGTTGGCAGAATTTTAAATAATCTTCCGTTGTTTACAAATAAATAATCATTGTGTGATAATTAAACACTTGATTAGGAACGGGTCCTCACATAGTTATTATTCAATTTAGTTTATCTAAAACTGTTCTTGTTTCATTTTTAACTTAATTATTGATCAATATAATAAATTTTAAAATTAATCTCTTAAATTTGATTTTCAAATTCATATAAATATACATCCAAAGCGACGTCAACATTATCTAAATTATCAACTAAAATAACTTTTTATTAATTATTTTGACATTGGGAAAAAGTACACACACCACGAGGGCAAAATAAGGGAACAAGTTACTTGTATAAACCTGATTTGGATTCATTTTTGTGAAACAACTCAATATAATTGATCTAAAATAATTTATATGTTAGTTATATGTATTTTATTTAATAAATATTATATTTTAATATTGAGTTATTGTATAAGGGGCCAAATCGTATTTATACAAATACTTCTTATATAGTAACAACACTTTGGGACAACCAAGACTTAGGTTGTGTCTGCATTATTCAAAGCATTTTTTGTTTTTGCTTAAAATTGAAAAATGTTGATTTTTAAGCAAAAATATTGAGTGTTTTCTATTAAAATAAAAAAACAGCTTAATAAACTTCAGTTAATTACAAAATTATCACCAAACAACTTAAAGCAATCAAAAGCATGTCATGACCTTTTTATCTGCTTCTGTTTTTTTCTACGTATTTTTAGAGAAGCAATAACAGAAGCAATGAAATAAAACACTCAAAATCTATTTTTTTTATCTAAAAAGCTAATAAATAGTTTGCAAAAGCATATGCAAATACATATTTAGAGTGTGTTTGCAATTGCTTATTCAAAGCACCTCTATGTTACTTTTGGAAAAAGCTGCTTTGAGAAAAAAGCATTGAGTGTTTGCTATTAAAATAAAATAACAGCTTAATAAACTTCAATTAATTATAAAATTGATACCAACCAACTTAATGCAGTCAAAAGAATGTCATGACCAACTTTTTCTACTTATTTTTAGAGAAACAATAGCAGAAGCAACGAAATAAAACACTCAAATCTACTTTTTTTATCTGAAAAACTAATAAGCAGTTTGCAAAGCATTTGCAAACACCAACTTAGTCTCTTGAATTATCATAAGCCTCCAAGTCGAGTCTTGTTGTGTGTAAAGATAATTTACCATTTCCCATAAAAAATAAATAAATAAACAATATCATTGGGACCCACATATGCCATGTCACGTGCCATCCCAGCTAGCGCACGTGTCGCCCCACTCTTTCATCTTCTTCCCCACCCCCAGCAAGAAAGGATATTACTGTACACACTTCCATTTTAACTATGTAGTATTGAGATTTTGTTGGTTCGTGTTTTTGGTTGCATTTATAATTTTGGGCTTCATCTTTGAATTTTTTTAATTGAATTGGAATTGAAATTTTAATTGAAAAGACTCCGTTCTTGGAGTCAGTCGTTGTTCTCTTATCAATAATTGCTCATGTGGAATTAAATTTGTCACTTAGTAACGACATGACTAATGATTGGGTCCTTCTCTTTCTCTTGCGATGAAGAAATTTTGATGACCTTTGACTAGAAGTTGGATCTTGTGTATGTTCATATCATATGTTTGTGTAAGATTGCATTAGGCAGTTCGCAATTAAATCTCAATATTGAACTAAAGTTATTCGAATTTCATTTTAATAAATATTCAAAATAAATGACATGCTTTAATTAGAAGGTCAATGGTGTCTTAGCTCATATCAAATCCTCTTCCATATTTAGTGCTAAGTTCCGCATTAAATTTTATAAAACCAGGTAAATTACTGTTTCTTCTCCAGTTTCTTTAGTATATTAACACTAATGATCATACGAAAAGATGGAGGGATATTCAGATTCCCCGAAGATTACATAATCACATAGACATTGTAATTTGAGTCATAAGTTTCGATCCTTATGGGTCACTGGACAATCAAGATTGACTCAAGCTTTAATTCGTTATTCAACAACAAGGTAGTGTTGGATGATTAATGTCAAGGCAGTAAAGCTAATATAAACGAATTCGATGAATCCCATTTTTGGAATAGATAATCATCTTTACATGTGTCTTTTTGCATCGTAATCATTCCTCTTTTGCAATGCTTAAAAGCAGCACCGTCAACGGAAACAAGGACACCCTTTTTCAGTACCCTTAATTGAATCTAAGAAGTAAAAATTAATAGTATAAATATTCTACGCAACTTTTTTAATTGGTGATTTAGACATAAACATCACGAGCCTTTCTTAGAGCACTTTGTATTGTTTTGTTACTTATATGCTGGTCATTCCTCATATATGACAACTTGTTATGGTAATGCAGATTTATTCTGATGAAAGGATTTCTTGATCCACTTGCTAATCATATGCCTTGTACAAACATTTTTTAATGTACACATCCGCTTTCGTTACGTTTCAGGAAACCATGTTCAGACTATAAAATGAAGGAAATGACTGGGAGTAGTATATTTAAAACCAAAGGAGAAAATGGACCATCAGAGACTGAGGATGCTGACCAGACCACAGCTAATAAAACTGGATTGCATATCTACCAGGTATCCCCAAGGTTTTCTTGTTCAATATTGCGGATTACTTCATTTGATATGCATGTGTCTTGGTAAATTTCATGATTAATACTGTTATCAGCAATTGGTGGGTGGGATCAGTCAAATTTCTTTTGGTGAAGAGGAAGCCATTTCTCCAAAGAAGCCGGCAAGTCTGCCAGAAGTTGCAAAGCAGCGGGAATTGAGTGGAAATTTAGAGAGCGAGTCTGAAGGAAAATTGAAGAAGCAATTTTCAGATGCCAAAAGCAAGGAGCTCAGTGGGCATGACATTTTTGCTCCCCCACCCGAAATTCTACCCCGCCCTTTGACTGCTCGGGCCTTGGCATTAAGAGAAAGCATTGCCATTGGAGATCATGGATCCCATGATGTACGTCCTTTTTTCCAAACTGTACTTAATATCTGTATGTACTTTTGCTGAATTTTGTGATCTGCATATGGATTTCAAGCATCCAAATTTTCACTTTCTATACCTTTCTTGGTTTGGAAATGAAAGAAATCTTAAATCAGCAGAGTAAAAATTTCGAACAAGGTCTATTTTTTCGTGTACGGAATATGCAGGCTATCGTATGCTATATTATTGAGCGAGAGGCATTATTCGTCTCTTGATGAAGTGTTTTTTACTTCTTTTCCTTTTTGAAATAACCTTCCCCCCTCTACAGTCTCTAATTTGTGTATTTTCAATTTGGTTGAACATTTGAATATCTTTTATCAACAAGTTATATCCAATCTCTAATTTGAATTCCAAAGGATTAAAATGTGAATTTTTTTCAACATAGAATTGTGTCTCGGCCTCTATTTTCTGTCTTTCTGGGACTGGTGTTGTCTATATGTGAACTATGTAACATTATACGTATCGATTTTATGTGAAACGGTATCTAACATTATTCTCATCGATTAACATGTAAGCATAAAGATGAACTCAACTTCACATGATTTCCGGTATTTTGAAGGGAGCTGGAGGGCTAAACAATGGCTCGTCCACTGCAGAACACATAGTAAAGACAGCAAAAAAGATGCCGAGCCAGAAATTTAGCGAGCTCTCAGGAAACGACATCTTCAAGGGCAATGCATCCCCTGCATCTGCAGAGAAATCACTGAGTTCAGCCAAATTGCGAGAGATGAGTGGCTGTAACATCTTTGCCGACGGAAAAGTGGAATCTCGAGACTTCTTAGGTGGGGTTCGTAAGCCACCTGGGGGTGAGAGCAGCATCGCCCTCGTGTAACGTGTTAGGCCTAACTCAGTTATTTACGAGCTGCTTGTGTCGTATTTTTATCTTCTATTTGGTGGGGATTTGTTCTGATGATATGGATTGACATTTGCGTTGTGGATTTTTTTTTTGTATATGTTTTATTAACATGTCCGGAGGTTTATGGAGAGTTTTGTCTAATTGAAGTTGGAGTCTCTAATGATGTATGTGGTTGCAGTGTCTATGAAGTGCTTGGCTTAATATTTATGGTTAAGTACTCGCTTTTTAGTTATTTTTTCGTTCTTATTCCTTGTGCGCTCTGCCGACTTTGATGAAACCCATGCCACTGAAATTATTCACCATATAGCTCCTAGTTCGAGTGACATAGTTTGTTTCGGCGAACCAGGAGGTCTCAGGTCCGAGATGTCTCTATGCCCTCCCCAATGAGTAGTGTAAGTGTTATAAAATAAACAATAAATTGTTCAATATCCTTATAAGCTCAGGTTTTTAGATGAGACGATAATTCAACATGATATCAGAGCCACTGGCTAACGTCGAGGTTATGGGTTCAAATCATAAACGACAACTCCACTCACATGAAATATCCATTTGATGGTCTCCCAAAAAGATGAACAAACCGGCCTACAAGTGAGGATGAATATTAGAAAATAAATAATAAATTATCCAATCTCCCTATAAGCTCAGGCTTTTGTATAAGACGACAATTCAACATTAGCTTGTATCAAAAAAAGTAAAATTATTCACCATATATGAGATCATATTATACCTTATGAAAAGGTTCCACTTAGATTTTTAATCCTAAAAATATGGTTTTTTGTAATATCTTTTTGCTAGCTAATTATGAATATTATAGGGTGATACCCCTTTTAGGAGTGAGAGTTCATCCAAACTTCTAGGAGCTCAAAAATTAGACGTGCTCATGACCGACCTCTTGTCATCTGGTCGACCTCCCAACATGACCGACCTCTTGTCATCTGGTCGACCTCCAACATTACTGACCTCTTGCCACATGATCGACCTCTTGTCATCTGGCCGACCCCTCAACATGACCGACCTCTTGTCATCTGCCCGACCTCCCAACATGAACGACCTCTTGCCACATGACTGACCTCCCAGCATATGGTCGAACTCCCAACATGGCTGACCTCTTGCCATCTGGCCGACCTCTCTCAAATGTCCGACTTGTTAACACCCGAGCTCATCAACTGGGGGTGAGATCTCCGGCAAGATTTTTGGGATTCGATATTATCAAAGATTGAGAAGATCTAATAGATTTTATCGAATCTTATCAAATATTCTTAGTATCTTGGCAGATTCATATAAACATGGCAAGAGATTTACATGTATGCTAATCATTCATCTATAAATATCAGGTTTGATCATCACTTTTAGGAATTCATAACCTATTGTTTACTTTACAGCACTTGTTTTCCCTTATTCTCTCGTCTGAATTGACCGTGGGAGGGGATACGTCGGAAAACCTTCCGATCCCTTCTCACGGTGGCTTCGTACTTTCAGGTCATCTTAGGCTACTTGCTGCCACTATCATCATTATTTTGAGTATTGAATAAGAAATAAGATGTGAGCTCCCTCTCCATTGATTTTAGCAGGTTATCGCAATTTTCGGTGATATCATAAGGGTTAAATTTATTTGTTGGTTGGTTAATAGTTAATTTTTTGTTGAAACATTAATAAAACATTATTCAGTATGCAAAATAATACATTTGTATTGCATATTTTAAAATCTTTCTTTAAAGAAATCCGATTGTTTGATTATAACCCAGTTAAGGCGTAACGAAAGGAATAAATCGACACCGAATGGGTATTTAAGAATTAAAGTTTTCTTATTTATACCTTTTAATTTTCTGTTTTTAGTTTTATTTTTTGGTGTATTTATATCAATTTTTTTTATGTAATGCATAGTTTGATAATAACGTGGTCTCCAACTGGTTGTTAACAGCCATTACTGTTTTAGAATTTATTTGTAGGTGTTTTATGACAAATTTATTTCAAACAAATTAAATTATAGAATAATTCAAAAAAATTAAACATTAAATATGTTGAGCCTTAAACGCATGGTTGCGTTTAATGCGTTAATTAATCCCCGGTCTATCTTTGAGTTTTGATGATCAACAAAACTTGTGTTTGTTATACTAATATATCTACTTAGTGTACAGATTAAGTGATGAAAAGTGGATTGGAATGAAGAAAATCGATTGTGCATGTTGTGGGCTGGATCGCCCCAGGCGATGGTGGGGCGATGGTGACCATCGCCCCAGGCGATGGCAGCCAGGTGCGACATCGCCAGGCACTTCGACTGAAGCGAAGCCGAGGCATGCGCGCAGGGGGAGATCGTTTTAGGCGATTGGCTGATCGCCCGAGGCGATGCGATGAACGCCTGAAGCGATGTGGAGTTCGTTTGAGGCGATGACAGATTTGGACATGCTGAGGCTACGGCCTTGATTTTTGCGTTTGATCGCCTGAGGCGATGCGTGTAAAATGCTGACCGTTGGGGCGCGGCGATGGAGATCGCCTGAGGCGATGGCTGAGGCGATGCTGGAGTGATTTCAGCCTTTTGTGTAGCAACGGCTAGTAGGAGCCTAGGGGGCCTCCTACACTATAAATATTGATGCTTTGGAACATTTTCAAGATAAGAAACAAGCCTACAAACTTCTACAAAGTCTTGATCATTATCATTTCAAATTGCATTGCAATCTCCATACATTGTTGTTGTATTGGAGTTTGTAATTCTCTTTTTGTAAGAGTCTTGTTGTCTTCGTGTGAGTACACCGTGAAGGTGTTTTTGGTTTGATTTATTGTAAAGGTCCTCCAACACCAAAGCAAGTTGGAAAATTGTAAAGTCGCCAACAAGTGAAGTTGGTGCATGTGTTGTGGCTATCCTTGGAGCCCTTAAGGCCAAGAAGACTCGTGAAGAGTGTTGGTAGCTCGGGAAGAGCTTTGTGTACTCGGGAAGAATATTGTGCTCGGGAAGAGCTTGTGTACTCGGGAAGAGTAGTGTGCTCGGGAAGAGCTTTGTAAACTCGGGAAGAGTTGTTGTGTGGCTAACTTGGAGCCCTCAAGCCCAAGACCAATTGTTCTAGTGGAACCTCGGTTGGAGGTTATCTAACCGGGAAGAGGAGACATAGGCGATTCATCGCCGAACTTCTATAACAAATCTCTTGTCTTTTATTGCTTATTTCCATTACGCATTTATTTATTTTTGTTCTTTTCATTTATCGATTGACTTAAGGCTTCCGCAAGCGCAAAACTATTTTATTTTTCAAACTCATTTTAAAACGCTAAAGTAGCCAAGGAATCTCATTCACCCCCCCTCTTCGATTCCAACAAGTGGTATCTGTGATGCCCCGAAATCAATTATACGCAATTTGGGCATTAATGATGGTCATGTGATTATTTATGTTGGTAATTGTTGGAATCGAAGAGGGGGGTGAATGAGATTCCTTGGCTACTTTAGCGTTTGAAAATGAGTTTGTAAAAATAAAATATTTTGCGCTTGCGGAAGCCTTTAGTCAATCGATAAATGCAAAGAATAAAAATAAATAAATGCGTAAAGGAAATAAAGCAATAAATAACAAAAGGATTTGTTATAGAAGTTCGGCGATGAATCGCCTACGTCTCCTCTTCCCGGTTAGATAACCTCCAACCGAGGTTCCACTAGAACAATAGATCTTGGCCTTGAGGGCTCCAAGTTAGCCACACAACAACTCTTCCCGAGTTTACAACGCTCTTCCCGAGCACACTACTCTTCCCGAGTACACAACGCTCTTCCCGAGCACAATACCCTTCACGAGTATACAAAGCTCTTCCGAGCTACCAACACTCTTCACGAGTCTTCTTGGCCTTAAGGGCTCCAAGGATAGCCACACACTTGCACCAACTAGACTTGTTGATGACTTTACAATTTTCCAACTTGCTTTGGTGTTGGAGGACCTTTACAAGAAATCAAACCAAAAGCACCTTCACGGTGTACTCACACGAAGAAACAAGACTCTAAGAAAGATAATAATTACAAGCTCCAATACAACAACAATGTATGGAGATTGCAATGCAAATTCAAATAATAATTATCAAGACTTTGTGGAAGTTTGTAGGATTGTTCCTTAGCTTCAAAATGCTCCAAAGCATCCATATTTATAGTGTAGAAGGCCCCCTAGGCTCCTACTAGCCGTTGCTAAACAAAAGGCTTGAATCACTCATCGATCGCCTCGGACATCGCCTCGGGCGATCACCATCGCCGCGCCCAACGGTCAGCAAAAATCACGGATCGCCTCAGGCGATCGGTGGATCGCCTCAGGCGATCAAGAGCAAAAATTAAGGCCGTAGCTTCAGCATGTCCAAATTTTGCATCGCCTCAAACGAACTCCACATCGCCTCAGACGTTCCAAGCCATCGCCTCAGGCGTTCAGCCCATCGCCTCGGGCGATCTTCCCTGCGCGCATGCCCGCGCCATCCCTCGGCGTCGCTTCAGTCGATGTGCGGGAGCGAAGTCCCTGTGGCTGCCATCGCCTCAGGCGTTGGCCATCATCGCCTGGGGCGATCCTCCTCGCATGCTCGCCTGGCCATCGCCTCTGTCGATGTGCGTGGCGATGCCCCTCCTGGCACCCATCGCCTGGGGTGATGATCGCCATCGCCTGGGGCGATCCAGGCCAGAATATGCACACTTGATTTTCTTCAATCCAAACCACTTTTCATCACTTAATCTGCACACTAAGTAGATGCATTAGTATAACAAACACAAGTTTTGTTGATCATCAAAAGTCAAAGATTGACCGGGGATAATTTAACGCATTAAACGCAACCATGCGTTTAAGGCTCAACAATCTCCCCCTTTTTGATGATCACAAAACTTGATAAACTTGAATAAGTAATATGCATGTAATGTGAGTAAAAATAACTCCCCCTTAACAATTGCATAACACATACAAGTTAAACAAGTAAATCAAATAACTCTCCCCCTCAAACCATGCATACATAAGCTCTCCCCCTTAAACTATGCATGTATTAAGGTTCAAGTTTATCACAAAATTCTCCCCTTTTTGTGATAATCAAAAAGTATAAAATTCAAATAACCATAGCTCAAATATGTTGACACATAGCCATTTTTTAATAATTTTACACATGGTCCTCACCAAGCATATAATAGCTATTAGATCAAATCAATTAGAGAAATACACATGCGTTTAAGGCACTTAACAATAAATTCTAAATGTTGCAATGTGTGCATATGTTCATGCATTCAAGCCCAATAGACAATAAAATTATCAAAGCATTTTAACAAGTCATATTATAGCACATTTTCACATAGCATTTTCAAATTTGAATGCAAGACATATCAAGATACTTACTATAAAAAAATAAGCATACATCATGCACTTAACAATTATGCTAAGGGGTTATGCATTTTACTCCAATTAATATTGAGCTTCAATATTTATTGATCACAATTGATTTGTGTCAATGAATTTTTTGAATTGCTCTTTTAAAATGAATCAAATAAATTTTACCCTTGATGACAAGAGTTCGTTCTTGTCATAGGTCCATCGCCTCTCGCCTCTTCTATGGTGGTGAATAGAATAAACTCCTCCTTTGAGTTGCTTGGTCCTTCATCCTCCAATCCATGGTTGTCCCTACAAGACAAATTAACAATAGAAGGATCTTTGGTACCCATTTGATTTTTGGGTCCTTGTGGGTTAACTTTCAATGGCACTTTTGGAATCCATTTCCACCTCTTATTAGGTTGATATTGGATTCTAGCATACCTACATTTGTTCTTGGTATGACCATTTTTGCAACAATAATTACAAGTAGTAGAGTCATGCTTTGCTTTGGCCAACAAACTTGAAAAAGATTTTGATTTGCTTGAAAAACTAACCCGACTTTATCAAAGCTACACCGTTGCAAGCCAAGCAATTCATTCATCTTTAAACTAATATCACTAAACTTGACAAGAGAAGTCTTTAAATCAAGCACTTGGTTTTTCAAAATAATATTTTCTTTTTCCTTCTTATCCAAGTCTAGCTTAAGCATTTTGTTGCTCTTCTTGGTTTTACCAAGACAATCAATGAGTTCATTATAAGACTCTAAAAGTTCATCAAATGAAGGTACATCATCATCGCTTTCATCTCCCTCATCTCCAAGAGCCATTAGACAAAGATTGGTGGCTTCTTCTTCATCGGAGTCGCTATCACTCCATGTGGTTATAAACGCCTTCTTCTTGCCTTTGTCCTCATTCTTCTTCCTAGGACATTTGTTAGCATAATGGCCTTTTTCTTGACAATTATAACAAGTTACCTCATTTTTGGATTCTTGTTTGGTAGTATTGGAGGTCTTTGACTTGCTATGTTTGTTGAAGAGCTTCTTGAACTTCTTTGTGAACAACCTCATCTCTTCATCATCATCATCATCTTCTTCATCATCGGAGTGGTCTTTCCTTCCAACCAAGGTGATCCCATTTCTTTTGGATCTATCCTCCTCCTTCACTTCTCTCCTTGTTGCAACTTCAAGCTCATGAGTCACCAATGTGCCATGGAGCTCATCAAGATCATAAGAAGCGTTCTCCCCTTTGTTGGACTCGATGATGGCCGTCCTCTTAGCATCCCATTCTTTAGGTAAGGCCCTTAGAGCTCTCCTCCATATTTGCTTTGGAGGGTACTTCTCTCCAAGTTTGGCAAGCTCATTTATGATAAGGGTGAGCCTCCTAAACATGGAATCCACCTCTTCTCCGGACTCCATCTCAAATGTCTCATATTTGAGTTGTAGGAGATTTATCTTGGTCTCCTTCACTTGGTTGGTTCCTTCATGACAAATTTGCAATTTGTCCCATATCTCCTTAGCCGTTGAGCACATCGAGATCCGGTTGTACTCCTTCAAATCTAAGGCACAATGCAAAATATTAATCGCTTTAGCATTTTGAGAAATTAAAATCATATCCGCTCTAGTGAAATCGTCCATTTCTTTGGGAACACTAATTCCCCCAACTTCCTTTAAAGGAATATGTGGACCTTTCACTATGATTTTCCATAGATCATAATCTACGGATTGGATATATAGATAAATTCTATTTTTCCAATAGCCGTAATTATCACCCGTGAAAAGCGGAGGGCGATTTGTCTATTGACCTTGAGCAAACTCATTTGCTAGATTAGCCATAAAAAGATTTTGATTTAAAAACAAAAATCAAATGGCTCTGATACCACTTGTCGGAACCGAAGAGGGGGGTGAATGAGATTCCTTGGCTACTTTAGCGTTTTAAAATGAGTTTGTAAAAATAAAATATTTTGCGCTTGCGAAAGCCTTAAGTCAATCGATAAATGAAAAGAACAAAAATAAATAAATGCGTAATGGAAATAAGCAATAAATAACAAAAGGATTTGTTATAGAAGTTCGGCGATGAATCGCCTACGTCTCCTCTTCCCGGTTAGATAACCTCCAACCGAGGTTCCACTAGAACAATAGATCTTGGCCTTGAGGGCTCCAAGTTAGCCACACAACAACTCTTCCCGAGTTTACAACGCTCTTCCCGAGCACACTACTCTTCCCGAGTACACAACGCTCTTCCCGAGCACAATACCCTTCACGAGTATACAAAGCTCTTCCCGAGCTACCAACACTCTTCACGAGTCTTCTTGGCCTTAAGGGCTCCAAGGATAGCCACACACTTGCACCAACTAGACTTGTTGATGACTTTACAATTTTCCAACTTGCTTTGGTGTTGGAGGACCTTTACAAGAAATCAAACCAAAAGCACCTTCACGGTGTACTCACACGAAGAAACAAGACTCTAAGAAAGATAATAATTACAAGCTCCAATACAACAACAATGTATGGAGATTGCAATGCAAATTCAAATAATAATTATCAAGACTTTGTGGAAGTTTGTAGGCTTGTTCCTTAGCTTCAAAATGCTCCAAAGCATCCATATTTATAGTGTAGAAGGCCCCCTAGGCTCCTACTAGCCGTTGCTAAACAAAAGGCTTGAATCACTCCTTGATCGCCTCGGAAGCGTGTACGTTGTCACACTCCCTACCTTCCAAAGGTGCCTATAGGACGGGATCGCCGCGCCCCAACGGTCAGCAAAAATCACGGATCGCCTCAGGCAATCGGTGGATCGCCTCAGGCGATCAAGAGCAAAAATTAAGGCCGTAGCTTCAGCATGTTGCATCGCCTCAAACGAACTCCACATTGCCTCAGGCGTTCCAGCCCATCGCCTCAGGCGTTCAGCCCATCGCCTCGGGCGATCTTCCCTGCGCGCATGCCCGCGCCATCCCTCGGCGTCGCTTCAGTCGATGTGTGG
This sequence comes from Haberlea rhodopensis, assembly GCA_907163345.1. NCBI lineage: Eukaryota > Viridiplantae > Streptophyta > Magnoliopsida > Lamiales > Gesneriaceae > Haberlea > Haberlea rhodopensis. The sequence goes on along the minus strand of CAJQUN010000419.1, from coordinate 369,494 downwards.
GAGCGAAGTCCCTGTGGCTGCCATCGCCTCAGGCGTTGGCCATCATCGCCTGGGGCGATCCTCCTCGCATGCTCGCCTGGCCATCGCCTCTGTCGATGTGCGTGGCGATGCCCCTCCTGGCACCCATCGCCTGGGGCGATCCAGGCCAGAATATGCACACTTGATTTTCTTCAATCCAAACCACTTTTCATCACTTAATCTGCACACTAAGTAGATGCATTAGTATAACAAATACAAGTTTTGTTGATCATCAAAAGTCAAAGATTGACCGGGGATAATTTAACGCATTAAACGCAACCATGCGTTTAAGGCTCAACAATCTCCCCCTTTTTGATGATCACAAAACTTGATAAACTTGAATAAGTAATATGCATGTAATGTGAGTAAAAATAACTCCCCCTTAACAATTGCATAACACATACAAGTTAAACAAGTAAATCAAATAACTCTCCCCCTCAAACCATGCATACATAAGCTCTCCCCCTTAAACTATGCATGTATTAAGGTTCAAGTTTATCACAAAATTCTCCCCTTTTTGTGATAATCAAAAAGTATAAAATTCAAATAAACATAGCTCAAATATGTTGACACATAGCCATTTTTTAATAATTTTACACATGGTCCTCACCAAGCATATAATAGCTATTAGATCAAATCAATTAAAGAAATACACATGCGTTTAAGGCACTTAACAATAAATTCTAAATGTTGCAATGTGTGCATATGTTCATGCATTCAAGCCCAATAGACAATAAAATTATCAAAGCATTTTAACAAGTCATATTATAGCACATTTTCACATAGCATTTTCAAATTTGAATGCAAGACATATCAAGATACTTAATATAAAAAAATAAGCATACATCATGCACTTAAAATTTATGCTAAGGGGTTATGCATTTTACTCCAATTAATATTGAGCTTCAATATTTATTGATCACAATTGATTTGTGTCAATGAATTTTTTGAATTGCTCTTTTAAAATGAATCAAATAAATTTTACCCTTGATGACAAGAGTTCGTTCTTGTCATAGGTCCAACGCCTCTCGCCTCTTCTATGGTGGTGAATAGAATAAACTCCTCCTTTGAGTTGCTTGGTCCTTCATCCTCCAATCCATGGTTGTCCCTACAAGACAAATTAACAATAGAAGGATCTTTGGTACCCATTTGATTTTTGGGTCCTTGTGGGTTAACTTTCAATGGCACTTTTGGAATCCATTTCCACCTCTTATTAGGTTGATATTGGATTCTAGCATACCTACATTTGTTCTTGGTATGACCATTTTTGCAACAATAATTACAAGTAGTAGAGTCATGCTTTGCTTTGGCCAACAAGCTTGAAAAAGATTTTGATTTGCTTGAAAAACCTAACCCGGCTTTATCAAAGCTACACCGTTGCAAGCCAAGCAATTCATTCATCTTTAAACTAATATCACTAAACTTGACAAGAGAAGTCTTTAAATCAAGCACTTGGTTTTTCAAAATAATATTTTCTTTTTCCTTCTTATCCAAGTCTAGCTTAAGCATTTTGTTGCTCTTCTTGGTTTTACCAAGACAATCAATGAGTTCATTATAAGACTCTAAAAGTTCATCAAATGAAGGTACCTCATCATCGCTTTCATCTCCCTCATCTCCAAGAGCCATTAGACAAAGATTGGTGGCTTCTTCTTCATCGGAGTCGCTATCACTCCATGTGGCTATAAACGCCTTCTTCTTGCCTTTGTCCTCATTCTTCTTCCTAGGACATTTGTTAGCATAATGGCCTTTTTCTTGACAATTATAACAAGTAACCTCATTTTTGGATTCTTGTGTGGTAGTATTGGAGGTCTTTGACTTGCTATGTTTGTTGAAGAGCTTCTTGAACTTCTTTGTGAACAACCTCATCTCTTCATCATCATCATCATCTTCTTCATCATCGGAGTGGTCTTTCCTTCCAACCAAGGCGATCCCATTTCTTTTGGATCTATCCTCCTCCTTCACTTCTCTCCTTGTTGCAACTTCAAGCTCATGAGTCACCAATGTGCCATGGAGCTCATCAAGATCATAAGAAGCGTTCTCCCCTTTGTTGGACTCGATGATGGCCGTCCTCTTAGCATCCCATTCTTTAGGTAAGGCCCTTAGAGCTCTCCTCCATATTTGCTTTGGAGGGTACTTCTCTCCAAGTTTGGCAAGCTCATTTATGATAAGGGTGAGCCTCCTAAACATGGAATCCACCTCTTCTCCGGACTCCATCTCAAATGTCTCATATTTGAGTTGTAGGAGATTTATCTTGGTCTCCTTCACTTGGTTGGTTCCTTCATGACAAATTTGCAATTTGTCCCATATCTCCTTAGCCGTTGAGCACATCGAGATCCGGTTGTACTCCTTCAAATCTAAGGCACAATGTAAAATATTAATCGCTTTAGCATTTTGAGAAATTAAAATCATATCCGCTCTAGTGAAATCGTCCATTTCTTTGGGAACACTAATTCCCCCAACTTCCTTTAAAGGAATATGTGGACCTTTCACTATGATTTTCCATAGATCATAATCTACGGATTGGATATATAGATAAATTCTATTTTTCCAATAGCCGTAATTATCACCCGTGAAAAGCGGAGGGCGATTTGTCTATTGACCTTGAGCAAACTCATTTGCTAGATTAGCCATAAAAAGATTTTGATTTAAAAAACAAAAATCAAATGGCTCTGATACCACTTGTCGGAACCGAAGAGGGGGGGGTGAATGAGATTCCTTGGCTACTTTAGCGTTTTAAAATGAGTTTGTAAAAATAAAATATTTTGCGCTTGCGGAAGCCTTAAGTCAATCGATAAATGAAAAGAACAAAAATAAATAAATGCGTAATGGAAATAAGCAATAAATAACAAAAAGGATTTGTTATAGAAGTTCGGCGATGAATCGCCTACGTCTCATCTTCCCGGTTAGATAACCTCCAACCGAGGTTCCACTAGAACAATAGATCTTGGCCTTGAGGGCTCCAAGTTAGCCACACAACAACTCTTCCCGAGTTTACAACGCTCTTCCCGAGCACACTACTCTTCCCGAGTACACAACGCTCTTCCCGAGCACAATACCCTTCACGAGTATACAAAGCTCTTCCCGAGCTACCAACACTCTTCACGAGTCTTCTTGGCCTTAAGGGCTCCAAGGATAGCCACACACTTGCACCAACTAGACTTGTTGATGACTTTACAATTTTCCAACTTGCTTTGGTGTTGGAGGACCTTTACAAGAAATCAAACCAAAAGCACCTTCACGGTGTACTCACACGAAGAAACAAGACTCTAAGAAAGATAATAATTACAAGCTCCAATACAACAACAATGTATGGAGATTGCAATGCAAATTCAAATAATAATTATCAAGACTTTGTGGAAGTTTGTAGGCTTGTTCCTTAGCTTCAAAATGCTCCAAAGCATCCATATTTATAGTGTAGAAGGCCCCCTAGGCTCCTACTAGCCGTTGCTAAACAAAAGGCTTGAATCACTCCTCGATCGCCTCACACACTTGCACCAACTAGACTTGTTGATGACTTTACAATTTTCCAACTTGCTTTGGTGTTGGAGGACCTTTACAAGAAATCAAACCAAAAGCACCTTCACGGTGTACTCACACGAAGAAACAAGACTCTAAGAAAGATAATAATTACAAGCTCCAATACAACAACAATGTATGGAGATTGCAATGCAAATTCAAATAATAATTATCAAGACATTGTGGAAGTTTGTAGGCTTGTTCCTTAGCTTCAAAATGCTCCAAAGCATCCATATTTATAGTGTACAAGGCCCCCTAGGCTCCTACTAGCCGTTGCTAAACAAAAGGCTTGAATCACTCCTCGATCGCCTCGGACATCGCCTCGGGCGATCACCATCGCCGCGCCCCAACGGTCAGCAAAAATCACCGATCGCCTCAGGCGATCAAGAGCAAAAATTAAGGCCGTAGCTTCAGCATGTCCAAATTTTGCATCGCCTCAAACGAACTCCACATCGCCTCAGGCGTTCCAGCCCATCGCCTCAGGCGTTCAGCCCATCGCCTCGGGCGATCTTCCCTGCGCGCATGCCCGCGCCATCCCTCGGCGTCGCTTCAGTCGATGTGCGGGAGCGAAGTCCCTGTGGCTGCCATCGCCTCAGGCATTGGCCATCATCGCCTGGGGCGATCCTCCTCGCATGCTCGCCTGGCCATCGCCTCTGTCGATGTGCGTGGCGATGCCCCTCCTGGCACCCATCGCCTGGGGCGATTATCGCCATCGCCTGGGGCGATCCAGGCCAGAATATGCACACTTGATTTTCTTCAATCCAAACCACTTTTCATCACTTAATCTGCACACTAAGTAGATGCATTAGTATAACAAACACAAGTTTTGTTGATCATCAAAACTCAAAGATTGACCGGGGATAATTTAACGCATTAAACGCAACCATGCGTTTAAGGCTCAACAGTAATTAATTTATATGATTGGTAATGAAGTGTTAGCATGATTTAATTATATTGATTACCAGTTATGAGGAAAGCATGAATTTAAGGGAAGTTTGTAGCATGTTGCAAGATGCTTTTAAAATACCATGTTAGAGTATTTTATCCATCATGTTAAGTTTGGGGTACATTTTTTTAATTAAATTAAACAACCCCTTTTTAACCCTTTACCCATCACTTTAACCCCACTTTACCAATCACTTTTTAAAATCCCCAAAATCACTTCCCAACTCAAAACCCTTCCCATTTTCGAAATCCACCAAGGAAGGAGAAGGAAAGCTTCACAAAAACTTTGTTTGTGTGATCTTTGTTAAGATTTGGAGCCTACAAGAGGTATGGAACCCTTCCTAAAGTTTTTATGATGTTGGTGTTGAAATGGGTTAGTTTTTGATGATTTATGTGGGTTTGTTTTGGGTATATGTTGTTTATGGTTGGGGTATGATTTTAGAAGTGTTTTATGTAGGTTTTAGTGGGTTATGATGTTATTGATGTTGTAGGGAAGTTTGGATTTGTAAGGCATGAAGAAAGGCTTGAAAAATGCTCATTAATGGCGATTTTTCGATGTACAGGGACTGGCGATCGATCGCCCATTTTTGGTGATCGATCGCGAGCCAGCAGTGGGCGCCAGTAGCATTTGGCGATCGATCGCCACCTTTGGACGATCGATCGGCGAGGCTGGCGATCGATCGCGCCAAAAGTGGCGATCGATCGCCAAGATGTAAAATTTTGAGCCTCGTCCAGTATGATCGGGCGATCGATCGGGCCTGGGCGGCGATCGATCGCGAGGTATAAAAATGTGTATTTTTGATGTTTTTTTGGGATTTTTGGATATTGGACTATGATTAGCTTCTAATATCGATTTGTATGGTTATGTAGAACCATCCCAAGTACCCACAACCTCAAGGAGATAAAGCTCTCCGATTTCTCCACTTTTGGGATTAAGGTACGTAAGAAACGTACGGGCATCGGACGGTAAACTATATTCCTACATATGATGTTTATAATGATGATGTTTATAATGATGATGATTATGATGATGATGATTATGATGATGATGTTTATGATGATGAGTATGATAAGTAAATTATGATAATGATGTTTATGATGAGTAATGAGTATGATAAGTAAGTTATGATGATGATGTTTATGTTAAGTGAAGAGGATACGATGTCCATGAGGATGATTATGATAAGTAACGATGATGTTTATATGATGTTTATATCATGATACGATGTCATGATATGGTAAGATGCCATACGATGTTATGATTGGGTAAGACGCCCACACGGCAAGATGCCATACGATGTTTATGATATGGTAAGACGTCATATAACAGGGTAAGACATCCATACGTATGAATGTAAATCAGGGTCAACAAGAAGAAGTTAACGAATAACTGGCAAGTTTACTAAACTAAGATTTCATGCATTTACTATTATGATTCTTTTATGATGATTAAGTAAAGATGTGCATGCTCACGATGTGTTGTCCCTGTAGGTACACTTTTGGACAGAAGGCTCAGGGTCGGGTTGAGACAGTGAGCTATGAGGAGCATGAAAGAAATTAGGATACGGGATTTTTGGATAGTCTCTACTCTAGGAGTGGTATAATTCTATCGCTTCAACATTCATTTTGAGAATGTAATCAATTAAGTTTGAAATTTCATTTTTGGGCCTGTAATCTTATAGCTCAAACTACAACCTTAACCTTGAGATGTTATTAATACATGTTTAGTCCATTATATGTGTTAAAGATGATGTTAAGGTAGGAGGACCCTACATTAGGATGATGTTAAGGTAGGAGGACCCTACATTAGTGGTATCAGAGCAGTGGTTAGATAACCCGGGAATGTGTGAAGGGTAGCCTTAGCAATAAGTTAGCTAGGTGGTTACTTTTAAACATGGTTTGTGCATAAGTTGCATATGAAGTATATGATGTTGTGCTAACATGTTTTGTTTATCTAACGAGGTATTATATGAACTGCTTTTGGGTATTGTTGTTAACCCTTGTCTTGCAGTATGGCAGCAAACGTGGAAGTGGGTGACGTTGTGAGTGTCAATGCAAGTGCCGGACGCACGAATCCTTACCCCCGCCAGCCTTTGGCGAAGAACCGTCTGAACAGCAATTGCTGCCTGGGGAACTGAGCTTGAATCAATTTCTTGCATACCGACCCCCGACCTTTGAAGGAACGGAAACGGGGGAACAAGCTGAAGAGTGGTTAGAAAGAATAGAGCAAATTTTCGTGGCAGCTCATTGTGCTAAGACGGCCTGGATAAGACTAGCAGAGTTCCAGTTGGCCAAGAAGGCGCTGATGTGGTGGAAGACCACAGTGGTAGAGCAAGAGGCTCAAGGTTATGAAGTAAATTGGAAGATGTTTCGAACTCGGTTTCTAAACCGCTATTTTTTGGCTGCTGCACGACAAGCCAAGGAAGACGAATTTACTCACCTCAAGCAAGGTAGCATGTCAGTATCAGATTATGCTCTTCAATACTGTTCCTTAGACAGATATGTGCCTCATATCGTCACAAGTACGCAAGCAAAGATGAGGAACTTCATGAAGGGCTTGAGGCCGGAACTTTATGATAGGGTGATCACTTATGGCCCTACTTGCTTTGATGATGCACTGTCACGGGCTGAGTTAGCCGAGCTAGGAGTTGGTGCATACCCTGATGTCGTACCACCTCCAGCACCCCCTCATAAATCCACTCCTGATAATTTGAAGCCAAGGGGTGATCAGTTCAAACCAAGAGGAAACACATCGGCGTCAAGGTTCAGTGGTAAGAGGCCCGACAACCGTTGGCAAGGAAACCGTAGGGATGATGCCCAGTCAGGAAGAGGACAGCCTTAGGGAGGAAGATTTGGGAAGGTTCTATGTTCTAATTGTGGGCAACCACATCTGACAAAAGATTGCGTGGGATGCTATGTTTGTGGCAGCAAGGGCCACTTTGCTCGGCAATGTCCCAACCGGGAAGGACAACCGAACTCTACAGGGAGGCCTGCAGAAAGAGCAGTACAGCACAGGCCACCGTTTGTACCGAGGCAGTATGGAGGTCAGCCCATGGGGCCACCTCAGGGACAGGTTTATGCCTTGACGAGGGAGCAGGCTACAGCGGCTCCGGAGGAGGTTATAGCGGGTACGTGTCTTTTATTTACGCACCCTGCTTTTATATTGATCGACACAGGTGCTTCACACTCTTTCGTGTCGACAAGTTTTGTGGAAAGGCACCACATATGCACTTCTCCGTCGCCCACGCCTCTTATAGTCTCGACCCCCGCAGGAAGAAGTATGATTACTGACCAGATTATCTATGATGGCCTCATTTATTTTGAGGATAACGAGCTAAGGTCAGATTTGATTGTTCTGGGAATGTCAGACTTTGACTGTATTGTAGGCATTGATGTTCTGAACAGGTATCAGACAGTGGTGAACTGCAGGCAGAGGACTGTCCGATTCAGATCTGATATGGGAGCCCAGTGGACATTCTTTGGGGAGGGTTCTCGTTCTAAGATTCCATTAATATCTGCTGTCAAGATGGCACAGTTGTTGGAACGAGGCCATACTGGATATCTCATATATGTTGTTGATGTTTCTGAAAAGAAAGAAGAAGTAAAAGTTGAGGATGTGCCCGTAGTGGCGGAGTTCCCTGATGTCTTTCCGGAGGAGATTCCCGGATTCCCACCGACGAGAGAGGTCGAGTTTGGGATTGAGTTACTACCGGGGACGTCTGTCATTTCTCGTGCCCCATATAGGATGGCACCAGCAGAGCTAAGGGAGTTAAAGATTCAGTTGCAAGAGCTCCTTGATAAGGGCTATATACGCCCTAGCGTATCACCCTGGGGTGCACCAGTCTTATTTGTGAAGAAGAAAGATGGTTCGATGCGTTTGTGCATCGATTACAGACAACTGAACAAAGCTACAGTAAAGAATAAGTATCCACTTCCGAGGATCGATGATTTGTTTGATCAGTTGCAGGGTACGAGGCTCTACAGTAAGATCGATCTGAGGTCGGGGTACCATCAGATTCGAGTAAGAGAGGATGATGTCCAGAAGACAGCTTTCAGGACGAGATATGGGCACTATGAATTCCTAGTCATGCCTTTTGGGGTGACGAATGCCCCAGCTGTTTTCATGAGTTTGATGAACAGGGTGTTCCAGCCATATTTGGATCAGTTCGTCATAGTTTTCATTGACGACATACTCATCTACTCCCGGACCGAAGAGGAACACGTGAAGCACTTGAGAACAATACTCCAGATCCTTAGGGATCATCAGTTATATGCAAAGCTTAGCAAGTGCGAGTTCTGGTTGAGCAGTGTAGTATTCTTGGGCCATGTTATATCTAGCAGCGGGATATCTGTAGACCCCAGGAAGGTTGAAGCTGTGATGGAGTGGGCTGCACCCACTTCTGTGCCCGAGATACGGAGCTTCCTTGGCTTAGCAGGTTATTACCGACGTTTTGTCGAGGGATTTTCTAAGATCGCTAAGCCATTGACACAACTGACTCAGAAAGGAGTCCCGTTCTATTGGTCCGAAGCTTGTGAGGAAAGCTTCCAAGAGTTGAAGCGTCGTTTGACGACAGCGCCAGTGTTGGTGATTCCTTCTGAGAATAAGAGATTTGCTTTGTACACGGATGCATCACTACAAGGTTTGGGCTGTGTGTTGATGCAAGATAAGCACGTGGTGGCTTATGCTTCGAGGCAATTGAAACCTCATGAGACCAGGTACCCAGTTCATGATCTAGAACTGGCGGCCATCATTTTCGCCTTGAAGATTTGGCGTCATTACCTTTATGGTACGATGTTTACCATCTATACGGACCATAAGAGCCTGAAGTTCCTATTCACTCAGGCTGAATTGAATATGAGGCAAAGAAGGTGGATGGATCTACTCAAGGATTATGACTGTGAGATTGAGTATCATCCTGGTAAAGCAAATTTGATAGCAGACGCCTTAAGCCGGAAGGTGAAGAGTACTGCTGAGGACGCTATGTGTTTATCCGCTATGATGACTTATTATTGCCATCTGGACTATGATTTCAATGTGGACAGGTCGCCGGTGCGAGTGTCGACCTTGTTGGCTGATCCAGACATATTTGAGGCTATCAGGAAAGCCCAGAGGTTAGATGATGAGGTTCAGAGATGGTCATCGATAGTACTTCGAGGACAACCATCAAAGTTCAGAATGGCAGAAGATGATTCCTTGAGGCTGGGCAACCGATGGGTAGTCCCAGATACACCAGAGTTGCGTAGAGGAATATTGGAGCGAGCCCACAGTAGTCGGTTCAATATCCACGCAGGAGGAAGAAAGATGTACAAGGACCTATGCGGTCAATTCTGGTGGAGACGCATGAAGCGTGATGTTATGACTTTCGTCAAAAGATGTTTGATCTGACAACAAATAAAGGCAGAAAGACAGAGGCCTGGTGGTGAGCTGAAGAGCTTGGGAGTACCTAAGTGGAAGTGGGAGCACATCTCTATGGACTTCGTGACCCACCTACCAAGAACGGCATCAGGATTTGATGCGATCTGGGTGATCGTGGATAGGCTGACGAAGGTAGCTCATTTCATCCCCTACTATATGACTTTCACATACCTAAAGATGGCTCAGTTGTATGTACGGGATGTGGTGAGGTTACATGTGATTCCAGTCTCGATTGTGTCTGACAGAGACCCAAGGTTTACTTCGCATTTTTGGGAGGGTCTCCAGACGGCTTTGGGCACCGAAGTGAGACTGAGTACAGCTTATCACCCTCAGACAGGTGGCCAGACAGAGCGTACCATACAGACGCTCGAAGATATGTTGAGGGCTTGTGTGTTAGAGCTTGATACTCCGTGGCATGATGCGGTGCCATTGGTGGAGTTCTCCTATAATAACAGCTATCAGGCGAGCATTCAAATGGCCCCTTTTGAAGCTCTTTATGGTCGACGCTGTAGGTCACCGCTGTATTGGGAGGACTTGACAAGTAAAGCGGTCGGAGGACCGGATATGATTAAGAACATGGAAGAAAAGATTAAGATGATACGTTTAAAGATGAAAGCGGCCCAAGATAGGCAAGCAGTCTATGCCAATAAGCGGCGACAGCCGCTAGAATTCCAAGTAGGGGACAAGGTTTTCTTGAAAATCTCACCCTTCAGGGGTGTGGTCCGTTTTGGTATGCGGGGAAAGTTATCTCCGAGATATGTCGGACCGTATGAGGTGTTGCAGCGTATTGGTACATTGGCTTACCGTTTGGCTCTACCGCCGTCTTTATCTGGGATTCATGATGTTTTCCACGTTTCTATGCTACGGAAGTATGAGCCAGATCCGTCTCATGTATTACAGCCTACTGAAGTGCAGTTGGATTCAGATGTATCCTACGTTGAATGACCGGTCAGAATTCTGGATCGTGAGGATCGTAGATTACAAAATAAAGTTATATCGATGGTCAAAGTTCAGTGGGATCGTCGGGGTGTCGAGGAGGCTACGTGGGAGACGGAACGGCATATGGTGCAGCATTACCCGGAACTATTTTCTGGTATGATTTATGTTTAGTTTCTTTATGGGTAAGTACATGCAAATTCGAGGACAAAATCTTATAAGTAGGGGAGTAATGTGATGCCCCGAAATCAATTATATGCAATTTGGGCATTAATGATGGTCATGTGATTATTTATGTTGGTAATTAATTTATATGATGGGTAATGAAGTGTTAGCATGATTTAATTATATTGATTACCAGTTATGAGGAAAGCATGAATTTAAGGGAAGTTTGTAGCATGTTGCGAGATGCTTTTAAAATACCATGTTGGAGTATTTTATACATCATGTTAAGTTTGGGGTACATTTTTTTAATTAAATTAAACAACCCCTTTTTAACCCTTTACCCATCACTTTAACCCCACTTTACCAATCACTTTTTAAAATCCCCAAAATCACTTCCCAACTCAAAACCCTTCCCATTTTCGAAATCCACCAAGGAAGGAGAAGGAAAGCTTCACAAAAACTCTGTTTGTGTGATCTTTGTTAAGATTTGGAGCCTACAAGAGGTATGGAACCCTTCCTAAAATTTTTATGATGTTGGTGTTGAAATGGGTTAGTTTTTGATGATTTATGTGGGTTTGTTTTGGGTATATGTTGTTTATGGTTGGGGTATGATTTTTGAAGTGTTTTATGTGGGTTTTAGTGGGTTATTATGTTATTGATGTTGTAGGGAAGTTTGGATTTGTAAGGCATGAAGAAAGGCTTGAAAAATGCTCATTAATGGCGATTTTTCGATGTACAGGGACTGGCGATCGATCGCCCATTTTTGGCGATCGATCGCGAGCCAGCAGTGGGCGCCAGTAGCATTTGGCGATCGATCGCCACCTTTGGGTGATCGATCGGCGAGGCTGGCGATCGATCGCGCCAAAAGTGGCGATCGATCGCCAATATGTAAAATTTTGAGCCTCGTCCAGTATGATCTCGCGATCGATCGGGCGATCGATCGGGCCTGGGCGGCGATCGATCGCGAGGTATACAAATGTGTATTTTTGATGTTTTTTTGGGATTTTTGGATATTGGACTATGATTAGCTTCTAATATCGATTTGTATGGTTATGTAGAACCATCCCAAGTACCCACAACCTCAAGGAGATAAAGCTCTCCGATTTCTCCACTTTTGGGATTAAGGTACGTAAGAAACGTACGGGCATCGGACGGTAAACTATACTCCTACATATGATGTTTATAATGATGATGATTATGATGATGATGATTATGATGATGATGTTTATGATGATGAGTATGATAAGTAAATTATGATAATGATGTTTATGATGAGTAATGAGTATGATAAGTAAGTTATGATGATGATGTTTATGATAAGTGAAGAGGATACGATGTCCATGAGGATGATTATGATAAGTAACGATGATGTTTATATGATGTTTATATCATGATACGATGTCATGATATGGTAAGATGACATACGATGTTATGATTGGGTAAGACGCCCACACGGCAAGATGCCATACGATGTTTATGATATGGTAAGACGCCATATAACAGGGTAAGACGTCCATACGTATGAATGTAAATCAGGGTCAACAAGAAGAAGTTAACGAATAACTAGCAAGTTTACTAAACTAAGATTTCATGCATTTACTGTTATGATTCTTTTATGATGATTAAGTAAAGATGTGCATGCTCACGATGTGTTGTCCCTGTAGGTACACTTTTGGACAGAAGGCTCAGGGTCGGGTTGAGACAGTGAGCTATGAGGAGCATGAAAGAAATTAGGATACAGGATTTTTGGATAGTCTCTACTCTAGGAGTAGTATAATTCTATCGCTTCAACATTCATTTTGAGAATGTAATCAATTAAGTTTGAAATTTCATTTTTGGGCCTATAATCTTATAGCTCAAACTACAACCTTAACCTTGAGATGTTATTAATACATGTTTAGTCCATTATATGTGTTAAAGATGATGTTAAGGTATGAGGGCCCTACATTAGGATGATGTTAAGGTAGGAGGACCCTACAGTATCATAGCCATTTTATTTTTGTTTTTAAATCAAATCTTTTATATGGCTAATCTAGCAAATGAGTTTGCTCAAGGTCAATCGACAAATAGACATCCGCTCTTCACGGGTGATAATTACGGATATTGGAAAAATAGAATTTCTCTATATATCCAATCCGTAGATTATGATCTATGGAAGATTATTGTGAAAGGTCCACATATTTCTTTAAAGGAAGTTGGGGGAATAAGTATCCCTAAAGAAATGGACGATTTCACTAGAGCGGATATGATTTTAATATCTCAAAATGCTAAAGCTATTAATATTTTGCATTGTGCTTTAGATATGAAGGAGTACAACCGGATCTCGATGTGCTCAACCGCTAAGGAGATATGGGACAAATTGCAAATTTGTCATGAAGGAACAAATCAAGTGAAGGAGACAAAGATAGACCTTCTACAACTCAAATATGAGACATTTGAGATGGAGTCCGGAGAAGAGGTGGATTCAATGTTTAGGAGGCTCACCCTAATTATCAACGAGCTTGCTCAACTTGGAGAGAAGTACCCTCCAAAGAAAATATGGAGGAGAGCCCTAAGAGCATTGCCTAAGGAATGGGACGCAAAGAGGACATTTATCATCGAGTCAAACAAAGGTGAAAATGCCTCCTATGATCTTGATGAGCTCCATGGCACATTGGTGACCCATGAGCTTGAAGTGTCAACAAGAAGAGAAATAAAGGAGGATGATAGATCCAAAAGAAATGGGATTGCCTTGGTTGGAAGGAAAGACCATTCCGATGATGAAGAAGATGATGATGATGAAGAAATGATCTTGTTCACAAAGAAGTTCAAGAAGCTCTTCAACAAACATAGCAAGTCAAAGACCTCTAATGCTACCAAACATGAATCCAAAAATGAGGTAACTTGTTATAATTATCAAGATATAGGTCCTTATGCTAACAAATGTCCTAGGAAGAAGAGTGGGGACAAAGGCTAGAAGAATGCCCTTATAACCACATGGAGTGATAGTGACTCCGATGAAGAAGAAACAAATCTTTGTCTCATGGCCAAAGATGACATAGATGAAGGAAATGAAAGTGACGATGAGGTACCTTCGTTTGATGAATTACTAGATTCTTATCATGAGCTTATAGATGCTCTTGGCAAAACCAAGATGAGTAACAAATTACTCAAACTTGAGATTGCTAAGAAAGATGAAGAAAATACTTCATTGAAAAATGAATTAAATTCTTTAAAGATATTTTTTTGCAAATATAGTGAAAGTAGTCAAAAGATGAGTGAATTGATTGGCTTACAACGTTGTAGCTTTGACAAAGCCGGGTTAGGCTACTCAAGCAAATCAAAAACTTTTTCTAGCTTATTGGCCAAAGCAAAGCATGATCCTCCTACTTGTAACTATTGTTGTAAAAATGGTCATACCAAGAACAAATGTAGATTTGCTAGAATCCAATACCAATCTAACAAGAGGTGGAAATGGATTCCAAAGGTGCCATTGAAAGCTAACCATCAAGGACCCAAAAATCAAATGGGTACCAAAGATCCTCCTATTGTAAATTTATTTTGTAGGAACCACAATGGGATGGAGGATGAAGGGCCAAGCAACTCAAAGGAAGAATTTATTCTATTCACCACTATAGAAGAGGCGCGAGGCGTTGAACAAATGACAAGAACGCACTCTTATCATCAAGGGTAAAATTTACTTTATACATGTTAAAAGAGCAATTCAAAATTTAATTCGCACAAATTAATTGTGACCAATAAATTATGAAGCTCAATATTCATTGGTAGTAAAATGCAATACCCCTTAGCATATGCACATATAAATTATCTTGATGCATGATGTATGCTTATCTTTTTATAATAAGTATCTTGATATGTCTTTGATTCAAATTTGAATATGTTATGTGGAAATGTGCAACTATGTGATTAAGCATGCTATAAGTGGTTAGATACTCTAATACTATCATGATCTTAATAAAATTATCAAATGTTGGTTTGAGAATTATAATTTTTTTTGGCATAGGTGCATGAACTCTTGGTAGAACATATGCACACTTTGCAATGTTTAGAATTCATGGTTGAGTGCCTTAAACGCATGTGTATTTCACTAATTGATTTGATCTAATAGCTATTACATGCTTGGTGAGGACCATGTGTAAAATTGTTAAAATATGGCTATGTGTCAACATATTTGAGCTATGTTTATTTAAATTTTATGCTTTTTGATTATCACAAAAAGGGGGAGAATTTTGTGATAAACTTGAACCTTAATACATGCATAGTTTAAGGGGGAGAGCTTGTGTATGCACGGTTTGAGGGGGAGAGTTATTTGTTTAATGCTTTACTTGTTTAACTTGTATGTGCTATGCAATTGTTAAGGGGGAGTCATTTGTACTCACATTTCATGCATATTACTTATTCAAGTTTATCAAGTTTTGTGATCATCAAAAAGGGGGAGATTGTTGAGCCTTAAACGCATGGTTGCGTTTAATGCGTTAATTAATCCCCGGTCTATCTTTGAGTTTTGATGATCAACAAAACTTGTGTTTGTTATACTAATATATCTACTTAGTGTGCATATTAAGTGATGAAAAGTGGATTGGAATGAAGAAAATCGATTGTGCATGTTGTGGGCTAGATCGCCCCAGGTGATGGTGACCATCACCCCAGGCGATGGCAGCCAGGTTCGACATCGCCAGGCACTTCGACTGAAGCGACGCCGAGGAATGCGCGGGCATGCGCGCAGGGGGAGATCGTTTGAGGCGATTGGCTGATCGCCCGAGGCGATGCGATGAACGCCTGAGGCGATGTGGAGTTCGTTTGAGGCGATGACAGATTTGGACATGCTGAGGCTACGGCCTTGATTTTTGCGTTTGATCGCCTGAGGATATCCACCGATCGCCTGAGGCGATGCGTGTAAAATGCTGACCGTTGGGGCGCGGCGATGGAGATCGCCTGAGGCGATGGCTGAGGCGATGCTGGAGTGATTTCAGCCTTTTGTGTAGCAACGGCTAGTAGGAGCCTAGGGGGCCTCCTGCACTATAAATATTGATGCTTTGGAGCATTTTGAAGATAAGAAACAAGCCTACAAACTTCTACAAAGTCTTGATCATTATCATTTCAAATTGCATTGCAATCTCCATACATTGTTGTTGTATTGGAGTTTGTAATTCTCTTTTTGTTAGAGTCTTGTTGTCTTCGTGTGAATACACCGTGAAGGTGTTTTTGGTTTTGATTTATTGTAAAGGTCCTCCAACACCAAAGCAAGTTGGAAAATTGTAAAGTCGCCAACAAGTGAAGTTGGTGCATGTGTTGTGGCTATCCTTGGAGTCCTTAAGGCCAAGAAGACTCGTGAAGAGTGTTGGTAGCTCGGGAAGAGCTTTTTGTACTCGGGAAGAGTATTGTGCTCGGGAAGAGCTTGTGTACTCGGGAAGAGTAGTGTGCTCGGGAAGAGCTTTGTAAACTCGGGAAGAGTTGTTGTGTGGCTAACTTGGAGCCCTCAAGGCCAAGACCAATTGTTCTAGTGGAACCTCGGTTGGAGGTTATCTAACCGGGAAGAGGAGACGTAGGCGATTCATCGCCGAACTTCTATAACAAATCTCTTGTCTTTTATTGCTTATTTCCATTACGCATTTATTTATTTGTGTTCTTTTCATTTATCGATTGACTTAAGGCTTCCGCAAGCGCAAAACTATTTTATTTTTCAAACTCATTTTAAAACGCTAAAGTAGCCAAGGAATCTCATTCACCCCCCCTCTTCGATTCCAACAAAATATTAGTGGGAAAATTATAAAAAGGTACCACTTACATAAACTTTAATCAACTAATATGGGCAAAAATCAATTTTCTTTAACAATCCACAGTTGAAGAAACTTTATTCATATAGATCCAATTTCATAACTTTTCATCTAGGAGTTACTATTTATTTACTAAAATACCCATTAATTAAAAAATAAAACTCAAATCCTTTTGAAGGCTACGATCTTTTGAATTGCAATTATATTTTTATGTTTTCTCGTTATATTTTACAGTGATTCTTGGACGATACTAAGCTTTTCAGTATTAATTTGTATGTTTCAGAAATTTACGTAGAAATGCGAGTAAATGAGGAAAACAAACTAAAAACAAGGAAAAAGGAGTAAACCGAGCCTACAAGTTGAAGGAGGACAAGAATCTCGAGTTTTGAGGAATTTAAAGGCCACCGATCGATCTCCATTAAGCCAAGATCGATTGCTGCATGTCGAGATTGAAGCAACAAACTTTGGCAATCCGCGTCGATCGTCGCGGAGCGCAGGTTGAAAAATAAAAAGTTGAAGCTCGCGATCGATCGTAAGGGAACCGGCAATCGATCGGTCGAAGTAATTTTCAGAAATAATATTTCCTTTTTAAGAGTTTGTGTCCAACAATGAAACTAGCTTTCATGGGCCTTTGTCACTCCATTATATAAGGGTTGCTTTGGATGAAAATATATGATTATTCACCACATATTTCACCCTAGGAATAACCTACATATATCATCCACCTTCACCAACATTCATCATCCATCACTTACATCATATGCTTTGGAACAATTCAATAAGAAGATCAAGAGACGATCAAGAAGGAAGCAAGATAATGAGCGATGGTCTACAACATGAGTCGACACTGGGAGTTTATTCTTGTATTTTGAATTTTAGTTTGATTTATTTTGGATTATTCATGCTTAGGTTTGGTTTTCGATTTAAATATGATGAACTAAGTTTATTTTTCAAGGCTAGACAATCTTTTGTCTTGAACATATGATTTGATGATTTGTTATTTGATTAAATACCTATAGTTCTTTATGTATGTTTTATGATTTTAATGCTTTTGAGGGATTGATCACATTTGAATGATTTTAGCATTACAATTGACTTGACCATACGATATTATGATACGGAACTAATAATTCATACCGTAGGTTTTAGATTGAGACAGACCAAGTAAAATCTAGCACACGTGTGTTAATAATAGATTTACCAAAATCGAAGGCTAGAAGTTTTCACAAAGCTTATGCAATATTGAGTGTTAAATAAGTGCATGATCATTGCTTTATTGCATCTTAATAATAGGTTCAATAAAACTTGACCAAAGTATATTGGATAATTTAGGAAAACTCGTCACCTTAGAAATATTTGGATATTTAATCGAGGGTCATAGAGAGTTACATTGGTGAACCGAAAGTAGAATTTTCTCGTCAAATTGATTTGGTTGGAATATTAGTATTAGTTTAATTATTAATTCAATTTTGTAGGTTAAATATAGTTAAAAACGTCTTATTTGGTACTTATAGTTAGTCTCTATGGGTTCGACATCATGTTCTTCATAATCTATACTAAAACATGACAATCATGCACTTACGGTATAATCGCGATACACTGGAAATCTATGTTTTAAGTAAATAGCGATCACAGCTGTCGAGAACTTCCTCCTGCTTGGCCGGTGAAGGCGACAATAGGGGTCGTGACCTACACCTGGTGTGGTTGTGTATTTCACTTTGTTTTCTATTTTCATATTTTTTGTTGTTTGAGACGTGTTGTAAAATATAGTTTATATTTACTGATTTCGTTTTTCAACTTGTGAGTAAAAGAACATTGTTACTTATACTCTCTTTTCTTTGTTATTTGAGACATGAGATGTTCACGAAATTATTTAAATGAAAAATTGGAAGTTTAGGTTTGTTGTTGGAGACATGGGTTGTAAAATATTATGTATATTTACGGATTTCTTTTTCAACTAGTGATGCAAAGAACATTGTTACTTGTACTCTATTTTGTTTGTTGTTTAAAACATGAGATATTCGATAAATTATTTGAATGAAAATTTGGATATAAAAAATGAGTATTTTGATAAGCACATAGCTCGAATCAGCCGGTACTAGCGTGTATTATGTGCATCGCCTTGTTAAAATCACCACTTTATTACAATTAAGTACACCACCATGTTAAAATAACAATTTATTAAAATTCCTTACACCACCTTGTTAAAAATTTAGTGCACCTCCTTAATATATACAAGTGCACCACCATCTAACATAAAAAATGTGTATTTTGGTAAGCACATAGTTCGAGTTTGTCAGTACACGCCGGTGCACACGTGTATTACATGAACCAGTACGTGTGATGCCTTGTTAAAATCACTAAAGTGCATCACCTTGCTAAAAATTAAGTGCACCACTTAATATATGCAAGTACACCATCATCTAATATAAAAAGAATTTTTATTTTGATAAGCACATAGCTCGAGTCTGCCGGTGCATGCTGGTCCACACGTGTATTATGTGCGCCTTGTTAAAATCACTAATTTGTTACAATTAAGTACACCACCATGTTAAAATCACAAATTTATTAAAATTAAGTGCACTACTTTATTAAAAATTAAGTGTTTCACCTTAATATATGCAAGTGCACCACCATCTAATATAAAAATATATATATTTTGATAAGCACAACTCAAGTCTGCCTGTGCACGCGTGTATTACATGCACCGGCTTATTAAAATCATTAATGTGTTACAATTAAGTGCATCACCTTGTTAGTACACAAATTTGCTAAAATTAAGTACATCACCTTAATATATGTAAGTGCACCATCATCTAATATTAGAATGTGTATTTTGATAAGCACATAGCTCGAGTTTGCCGGTGCATGCGTGTATTATGTGCATTGCCAAGTTAAAATCACCAATTTGTTACAATTGAGTGCACCACCTTGTTAAAATCACCAATTTAATAAAATTAAATGCATCATCTTGTTAGAAATTAAGTGCACCACCTTAATATGTCCAAGTGCGCCACCATCCAATATAAAAAAAAATGTGTATTTTGATAAGCACATAGCTCGAGTCTGCTGGTGCACGTGTGTATTACATGCATCATCTTGTTAAAATCATAATTTGTTACAATTAAGTGCACCACCTTGTTAGAATCGTCAATTTGTTAAAATTAAGTCAATCACCTTAACATATACAAGTGCACAACCATCTAATATAAAAAATGTGTATTTTGTTAAGTACATAGATAGTATGCCGTTGCACTTAATTGTTATAATTAAGTGCATCGGTGTAACATACACCGATTGAGTCTAGTGGTGCACGATCACACGTGCACCTTGCGGTGCATGTGCACCACCACTAGTTTAAAAGGTTTGGTTCAAAAGGTGGTGGTGCATGTGCACCACCACTCGTTTAAAAGGTTTGGTTCAAAAGGTGGCCGTGCACGATTGTTTTACAAGCATTGGTGCACATGGAATATGTGCACCGTTGGACTTAAGTGGTGCAAATGCACCGCCACTTTATACATGATCTAGTCTAGTAGTGCATGTTCCTCATGATCTGGCACGTGCCCCTTTGACCCCCCGCTATGCTAGAGCACAATACAGTTTCCCATTTTTAGTATGAGTCATATGTTCAACAGTAAATTTCCATTCATACATTTCATTGAACATCTCAAATGCATTGTAGTAAATCAACTCTGAATAATTAGATTGTTTGGTTTCTATCACACAGTATTACCCTTAAATGATCATCAAACACCAATATTTACACAAAAACAAAAGCACAAACAATTCACAGAACCTCAAAGTTCATACCCAAAATGAAAAAAATATATAACAATAATAATAATCAAACCCTACCCCTCTGATGCCTCATATTCTTGATCATTAGAGGCTATCCAGTCTTTCACATATGCTCTACTCTTATTTCTGTCTCTGAAGTTATTCTTCATTCTGTCTCTGTTCTTCGCGGTTCTTCTGAAGTTATTCTTCGTTCTTTCACAGAACCTCGAAGTTCATCCCCAAAATGAAAGAAAAGAAAAGAAAATAATAAAACCTACCTATCTGATACCTCATATTCTTGATCATTAGAGGTTGCTAGTCTTTCACATACGCTCTATTCTTGTTTCTATCTCTGAAGTTATTCTTCATTCTGTCTCTCAAGCTTTGAAGGTCTATTTTGTGAAGACCCGATTCTGCATAGTCCTAAAAGAACCATATCAGTTATGTGGATAGACCTTATCTTACTAAATCAGATCAACCTATGGAATCAGCTCAACCTATGGAAAGTCAATCATCAAAACTTATGGAATCAGCTCAACCTATGGAAGACCATCAGCTCAACTTATGTCATCAGCTCAACCGGTGACAGATTCCATCAGCTCTACTTAATGAATCAGTTCTAAACTTGGTCAAACCCACAAAGTGTCGGTTACAAAGAATGGTAACAGATGCTACAATTACGAGAATTTGAAAGGAATGTCTTTGAAGTGAAATTATGGGAAGCTAATGAAGTTCATGGGCTGTAACTTCCATTTTTCACCATATAAATACCGGACTCATTCCAATCGATATTTTTACACAAACTCTGAAGCAAATCTTGCAATACACACACACGCACACAAATCTGCATTTTTCGGCGAGGAATAAGACTCATTTCCAAAGCTTTCTGCACCAAACTTCTGAAGTTTACTGTAAGTGGGTTTTTGCTACTAATTATTCATTTCGTATTGAAAAGCATATGTATGTGTAAAATTATAATCGAACTTATACAAAATTTTGAAATTCTGAGAAAATATGTGATAAAAGTGTTTTGAAACACTTTAAATTTCGAAATCCAATTGGTAGGGATTCCGAAATTCTGACCCTGGTGCGATGGGATTATAACTGTTTTTATGACATGATACTATGGTTAACCCTTGTTATGGTGTGCCATATCTTTATTTATGGGTCTGATGTTCTGACCTTATCTCTATGATGGTTAAGTCTAAAGAACGATATCAGTACTGAGAGAAAATTAGATAATTTATTATGCTTATAAAATATGAAATCTATTCTGATGAAGAATTTGTACCGATTTGGTATCTGTTATTCTGGCTCTAGGTGAGCATGTCAGTTTAGGTTCTAGTGAAAGCAATATAATGATCAGTTCTATTGTGCTTTTAAATACCAGTTCTTATATATATATATATATATATATATATATATATATATATATATATATATGTGTGTGTGTGTGTGTGTGTGTGTGTGTGTGTGTCTTCTGTACGTTCGATTGGCCCCTTGGTATTTATCCAAACACACCCCTTACGGCCCTCCCCAGATAAGCGCCAGTTTGATGCTTTTGACGATTAGTTGGGGTAGGAGTCTTGGATAGTAGAAGATGAATAGTACCATTTTGGGGATGGTGAAATGTTACTGCCGAGGAGTTAACCGTTGTTATCAGTCTTATTATTTTATTATGCTGTCGTTTTATGTTTAAGTCAAGCTGTAAACCAATCTTGTAATATTTCAGTTTGGATTATAAGAAAAAAACAATTTCTATTTTTTATGGAATGAAAGGCTGGTTTATTTGATATTTGTATCCGAAGCTTGTTGTTTTCGAATTTTAAATTTGAAAAGCAATATCAGTGTCATTGGTTCCGGGCTCAAAGCTTGTTACAGAGCCAGGATTCCATAATCCGCTGGAAAAACCGGAAAAATTAAAGATTCATAGATTTTGTACAGCTTATCAATATAACAGATCAATCAAATAGTATAAAACCTAGTAAACAGATCAGCTGAGTAAATAGATCAGTTGGGCAGAATATAAATCGGTCGGACAGAACCGATCTGTAGCATCTTGTAGTAGAACCGATTTGCACGTCAAACAATGTTGAATGATTAACTATATAACTGCGGGACAAATACTCCTAAACTGATCACGCGACTGCGACTGCGACTCAATTCAGATTTGAAGGGCGCAAAGACGTAGGCAGTGAGCCACGCGATTCAATCCTGATATTTCTTGGATTGAGAACAAGTCCAAGATTTAACATGTGGCAATATCTGACACTATAATCTATAAAACACACTGAATTCAAAAGTAACTACACAACTCAACAAAAAAGGTAGACATCGCCAAAATAACAGTACAAGAATTCAAGCATACAGTCCAACACGATTCATACACCTAAATAATTTGCAAAGAGACCAGATGCGATTTTATATCCGATATAATTAGAGTACATCTTTGAAGACTAAAGATCATCAACTAGAATGGATTCCTCCCATAAAGGTCCTTGGGTCAGGGCAATTTCCATTGAACTGAGCCTGTGAGAAATCAAAGCCTGGATTCTGCAGAATGAAAATTTACATTACAAATGAGAAGAAATTTAGGGTCATATGTATAACATTCCTTGAAGTCATGCATGCTAATCTTTAGATATTCACAGACAACTATAAGTTTTAGAAAATAAAACCATGGAGTGGGGATGATAGCGTCAACATTTCTACTCACGAGCACGAGTTGTCATCTATATGTGTGTATGGACAAGTGTAAATACTAAATAAACATTTATTAGAACCCATGGCAACTAAAGGATATGGTGTGGTGTGTGCAATGTATGCTCTTGAATTCTTCATGGAGAAATATTATTATAATCATTATATGAAGGTCCATGTCTATTTAGTTAAAACTTCGCCGGTATGTTTCTTGACGAGGAGGGACACAGGTGTAAACTTCGCCGGTATGTTTCTTGATGAGGAGGGACTCAGAGGTATTTAATTACTGCCTACTTGACATGCAAGTTATATATAACTATTATATTTTTAAGATATTTAATTATAAATTTCAAATTTAAAGAATTAGTAGTATACAACAACTAAGTCTTTAATCCTAATGAATTGGGGTAGGCTACATGAACAATGGAGAGAGTCAAATCGAGTCGGATACATGCGTCAGTCTTCTCCAAACGCTTCTATTGGTCAACATATCTTATGTAATCCCCTTGAACTCCAAGTCTTTGCATATAATTCCGAGCCATGTCTTTTTCGGTCGTCCTCTCGCTCTCGTGAACTGTCCGAAATCCATGGACTCCACTCGACGAACAGGTGCACTGCTGGGCCTACGTTTATCATGACCAAACTAACATAAGCGGCTTTCTTGCATATTCTCTTCTATACAACATACACCTACTTCAGCTCGAATATCTCCGTTCCTTATTTTACCTCTTCTGGTCTTACCGCACATCCAGCGTAGCATACGCGTCTCTGGCACACTCATCTTTTGGATGTGATTCCTCTTGGGTGCCCAGCATTCGGTCCCATATAACATTGGGGGTCTAACCGCGATTCTATAAAACTTTCCCTACAATCTCAGCGGGATATTACGATCGCATAGAACTCCGATGTCGTTTCTCTATTTCAACCAGCCAGCCTGAATCCTGTGGTTAACGTTGTCAATCTCTCAATCCTTTTGGATAACCGAACCTAGGTATCGAAACTTGTTGTTCATTGATACCTTTTGACCACCGAGTCCTACAACACCGGAATCCCGAAACGAACGACCACTAAATATGAACTCCATATATTTCGTTTTACACCTACTTAATCTAAAACCTTTTTTGAATTAGTAGTATAAATATATGAAAATATATGCATGAGATAGTATGTGAGGTTAAACTTAAATAAGTAGTGGATAACAACGAAGTGAGAGAGAGAGAGAGATAATTTAGGAAATTATGTAGATTTTGTTAGATAAATAAATAATTAAGTAATTTACTATCGTAGATTTTGTCATAATTTTTCTTTTAAAAAGTGAGGAGATATTTTTGTCCATACACGTATAGAATAACATTTTTAAAAAAATTAAGGAACTCTTCCTTTATAGAATAGGATGGATGACATTAAAATGGCTATTGTTATGATGAAATAAGAACATGACAAAGTAAACAGAGAGAATAGTAAAACTAATGGGCTTAAAAATACCCAAACAATCAGATATCAATATAAGATGTCATCTGCAAATTAAATATAAAGCTCCGCCAAAATCAGTCAAACTATAAAAATCTATGACAGCAAAGAGAGGAACATCTTGAAAACAAAAAAGAAAAGTTCCACGAAGGACAACCGAGACCAAAAATTGATCGTCAGAAACAATAAGCTTAACTAGAGTAAGAGGGCCTTGGGTAAAAGTTTATGAGCCTTGCAAAACTTTTTTATAAGATGCAATAAAGTTTATTAGATGTATTGAACTGCTTCGTCAATATTTTTAAAATAAAAATTGATAAGTTTTCAGAGCAAGAACTAGGAGCTTACGAACTGTTTTGATGGTATAATGTGACCATGGATAGTAAGGACTTAAGGTCACAGATTTATATACATAAATCACATAACTGCTCTTTGAGCTCATTTATTCGAACAACTTGGGAGCAATTTTTAAAAACTAAGATCTCTAACATTCAAGACCATGTAATCTCCCTAAGCTCATAAAATGTTTAAAAAGTTTGGCCAAACATCCTCTTAAATTTGTAGACTTGTCTGTAGATATCTATTTATGAAGTAGCTTTGTAGCATTAAACCATATCATCCAGTCTGTACTCATAGAGTTAATGAGTAGCAAGAGAAAAGCCACTAATTTAAAGACTGAAACTTCTGGAAAGGGTAACCCATTCAGTATCAAATTCGAGTAGCATCTCTACTGACTTACTGCTCTCTTATAGCATCGGATATTAGACTTGGAGCAGTTATAAATGAATGAATGGTCTCTTGTGATACTTTTAACATCTATGACAGCTTGCAAAAAATTTAAGTATAAGATGTAAAAAGTAGCATTCTTAAAAGAAGTATAGCTGTTGTTTAAAAAGCGGGATTCGGAGCAAACAACCGGACTACATGATAGATATGTTTATATAAGTTTTGTTTCTCGGTTGAGTTAATAGACTTATTTTAGGATCTATAACCTTACTTGACATTGTTGGCCTCAACAACTACACAACACGAATTAATAAATCAAGATATCTAAAAAAATTAAGCACCTGCGTCAATCTTTAAACTCTTCAGTTTGTTTGTTCTAAATAGTCATTTTACTTGTATGTCCTATTAAAACGTTCATGGACAAGACAAGGCACTGCCAGGAAAACCAAATCAGCAGTATATATGAAGAAATTCATTAACATCTTTGTAATCGGCCAACCACTCAGCTAAACATACATGTGAAATAGAGTAACAAAAGGGATACTAAATTCTTAAACAAAAGGCTCTTGAGTTGCACCCTAAACATTACAGTCAAATACAAAATATGACATAACAAATGACTTTAGGTAGCTATATAATCGCCTCAGAAGAAAGAAGTAAATTGCATAACAGAATAAGCAACACAAAAATAGGTTTGAAAGCCACATTTTATTAAAGAAAATTAAGGTTGGCATACCTCTTCTTGAAATCGCTGAAGCATGAGCCGCTTTTGTTCTAGATCAGTAGTATAGGGGTCTAACTGGCCTTCACCCATTATGGGCGAAGACCATGTCTGACCTATGTCCCTCTTCTGCAATGTTATGTGCAATACCTCATCTTCTGCAAGGCGTATATATGAGGTTAGTACATTACAAGATCATGCAATTGAAACAGCCAAGTGGCCATATCTACCATATGTGATATATATTGCTTTGACAAACTGTGCAACCAACTCCCTATCCAATTTTTTATTCCCAGAAAATTAGAATAAAGTTCTGAATTGCTAATTTGTGTGCAAAAATATTCATCATGTAGCTGCTCCACGTGTCGATTTCTGGTTCACAGATTAATTAGAACAATGGTTTGCCTTTGGATCACGATGTACATGGCCAAATAGGACTGAAACCTAAATTTGATTGG
Source organism: Haberlea rhodopensis (assembly GCA_907163345.1). NCBI lineage: Eukaryota > Viridiplantae > Streptophyta > Magnoliopsida > Lamiales > Gesneriaceae > Haberlea > Haberlea rhodopensis. Next base: position 342,872 of record CAJQUN010000419.1, on the reverse strand, counting down.
TGAGTAATAACAAAAGGTTTAATCAGTTTTAGGCGTGGTCAATTGTTACAAACCCCAATTTACGATTTTGATATATCTCATATTCAACCACAACAGCAGGTATTTAGCAATGAAACTAACAAAAGGAAGTTAATTTTCATGAGTTTCAGATTTTAGATCATTTTCCTACAAGAAATCCAAGACTAAAATGGGCCACCATACTTTTCTAGAAGAAAATGAAAAGATTACACTCCAATGACTGTCTTCCAACCATTCCAGTATGCATGCATTAGAAGAAACGTAATAAAAGAACCTTTTTTTTAAGCTGAGAAAAATCAAAAAATTACCGAGAGTCCAAAATGAACTATCAGTCTTTACTGGAGCAGTAAGATCATGCTGTAATTCAACCCAAAAGGAAATTTTTTTTAAAAAAAATTGTTAAACCGAAACAGTAAAAAACTAAAAAAAGGTCACAATTTGGGTAAAATATAAAATAAAAACAGAACCCAACATTAAGGTAGGGAGGATTTCCTTTGATCCCAACTTCAACATGCTTGGAGGCAATCTTACAATAAAATAGCTTCTTCGGAACATTAGGCGGAAGCGATACGTACATGTTCACCTCTTCAAGCGTTTGGTCCCAATCGAACACCTTCTGACCTAAAAACTAAAGATTTTAAATACAAAATCCAATTCTGATTCACATATAAAACTCAATACAACCAAAGAATCTATACCGTTATGAATGAAGCTGTGTTTTTTCTCAGGAGCCAATTTCTCTGCCATGTTTTCTGGGCTTTCACAATCTTTAATTTTTCAATTATATCTCAATTACAATGCCCTTGCGGAATAGGAGAATAGCGTAAAAGTACATGACCGCGGTTTTCACAAAGCCGGGGCTCGGCCCAGACCCATAATCGGGTTAACGTGTCAATTATCGGTTATCGATGGCTACAGTCCAGTTACGGTTTAAGGCATAAAAACCCATGTAACCGCCAGTTAGGCGGTTCCACGATTTTTGCATATTATTATTATTTTTAATTCGAAACTTTTTACATATTATTATTATTTTTAATTCGAAACCAACGGCTGAGATCATGTGGCCGTTGAAAATCAACGGCACAGATCTTTTGCCAGTTGGTAAGCGTGTAACCGATGGTTTACATAGTAAACCATCGGTTTACTCGTTAACTTTTTTCTTTTTAATTTTTTTTTAAATGGACTCCTATTCGTTGTAGATCAACAGTCAGGATCTCCTGCCTATTGAAAAGGTTGAACCAGCGGTTGCTGGTTAACAGCTGATTCAACCGTAAAACTTTGTTTTTTTATTTAAAAAATCGATGGCTAGGATTTTGTGATCGTTACAGATAAACGGCTAGGATTAAGTTACCGTTATTTTTCATGCCTATAAATATCCTCCACTCTCTCCGGATGGAAGAGTCACCTTCTTAAAATGTTTAGTAAAAATCGATGATTTAAGTGGAGGCATAGATCTTACCTTTGTTTGCGCGCCAAATGCAAATATCGTACTAGTTCATATGAGTTTCAAATTGATGGTGGATATGGATCTTTTGAAGCGTCATAGCGAAACGAATCATCCAATGGAGTTTGATTCTTCTTAAACTCAACTGTCTAGATTAAATTCTTTGGGTGAAGGTACTGACTCTCCACTTTTCAAATACACTGATGCACATTTAAGAGAATCGATTGCAAAATTTATCCCTGTAGAACATCTTTCTTTTAGTATTGCATCTAGATTTGGTTTTGAAGATCTATGTCATGAATCTCTACAACCTGCTGCTAAACGTGGTCCTAGGACCAAAGTCACACGAACACTTGAAAAATTAGTTCGTCAAAAAAAAAAAAGAATTAGTTACATTATTTAATAATTTGAATAATAAAGTTTCTATATGCTCTGATATTTGGAGTGATAATTGGCAAGCTAATTCGGACATGAGTATTACTTGTCATTGGATAGATAATTCATGGTCAATTCAGAAAATGTTGCTTGCATATCGAGTGTTTAATGAAGCACACACCGCACATAATAGTTCTCGATTGATTTGTGTAATTTTAGAAGAATATGGTTTAACTTCCAAAGTTTTTTATGTCATTTGATAATTGTAGTTCGAACACATTGAGTATTGAAGATCTAAAACGTGTTTGTCAACCTGCTATTGGTGATTTATTTGTTCATATTCGATGTATTTGCCATATTTTGAACTTATATGTGCAAGATTGATTAAGATCATTAGATAATCAAATTCAACCAATTAAAATGTTCTTATCTTATTTGTGGTCTCATCCGAGTTGATGAAACAATGGGGTAAGTTTTCTAAGATTAATGGCATGCGACCTGAAAAATTTCCACGAGATATACCCGCACGTTGAAACTCAACATATAAATTGTTAAATGATCCATATGAATATAGAGAGTTATTGTATTCATTTTTTGCACAACATGGTGGAAACTCTAATATTTATGTACTTTCGCACAAATGGAATGTACGTAAAAGAATCTATGAATGTTGAAGGTATTTTATGATACAACAAAAGAATTATCTGGAGTTTATTATTCTACATCTCATTTAATTTTGATGAACTGTTGTAATGTGGCACTTACCTTAATTTTTTTTTATTTATCAGTTAACCTTTTATGTGGTAGAAATGAAGGTTAAATGGGAAGAATATTTTTATAATATTCCTGAACTTTTTCTAGTTGCTTTTGCTTTACATCCTCGCCTTAAATTGTATGTTTTGCATGAAATATTATTGATGTATTATGAGGCATTATCCATGGATGATATTTCCCCAATTGATTCTTCTATGGTAGTAAATCGTGTTAGAATTATTTGCATGAGATTTATAGAGAATATAGTTTAAAATATAGTGTTCAAGAAAATGAATCACAACTACAAATTAGTGTTCCAAGTCATTTTAGCTGCATTAAACTCACCAAAGCACAACTTTTATTAAAAGAACGCACTAAACGTCCAAGAGGATCATCAAGTTCTAGTCAGGAACTTGAGAATTATTTTACGAATTCTTTTCATTTCAGTGAAGCAGATAGCGAGCATCAATGTGGTCACAAAGACACAAATTTTCCCGATTTTATCCATCATATCAAAGGAGATCTTAGCTTGCCCCGTGTCAATCGTTGCTGTGGAACAAGCTTTTAGCGCAGGGAGAAATATTTTGGATGTAAGAAGATCAAAAATAAATCCAGATTCTTTAGAGTCCCAATCACTAATGGATGATTGGGCGAGGGCGGCAAAACGAAAAAAATGAATGGAATCAAGCTCGGACCAAGATGAATTTGATACCGAAGGGACTACTATAGGGACAAGTAACGGAACTGATTGAGCTACACCATTTCCAAATGTAAGAAGGGTTAAAAGGTAAGATAATTACGTAGGCTTTGATTCCTCTACACCCTAAGATGACGTAGGCAACTTAAAAAGTCCGAGCCCTCCCCTCCCCCTTATATTTTCTTTGTTCTTTTTTACGATTTTTTTATAGTAATTTTTAAATTTTTTTAAATATAAATTTTAATTTGAATTTTTTAATTTAAAAATAATAAGGGTCGAACCATAATCGTAACTAGTGGTTAACCGTTACCATAACCGGCGGTTCACGAACAATAACCGGAACCGTCTATGAAGGTTAAGGTTAAGGGTCGAGATCTTTAGAACCGTCAAACCGTCGATTTCGAACTGTCTAACCGTCGGTTCTGAACCATGGTCATATCTCGAAATCGGAACCGGAATCGGGCTAACCGGTTCTGAACCGGTCGGATCCGTTCTACCGTTCCGGAACCGGTTCCGGGCTGACCCGGAACTGGATCCGTTATTTTAAAAAAATTAATTTTTTGTTAAATGTAGATAAATATATTGATGTTAGTTTACAAACACAATGGCATATTAGCTCAATCGGTTAGGGCTGTATAGTAGAAGACGATGGTCACTTGTTAGAATCCTTCAAGCAATAATTTCCCTTGATTTTTAGGGAAATTTTTTTTCTAAAAACCAGTTCCGGGTTGGAACCGGTCCAACCCAGAAACGGTAGCCCCGGAATCGGATTCGATCCGATTATTTACCGGATCGGACCGGTTAACGTACCCGAAATTGGCCGATTTCGGATCGGGTTGGGTCGGATTGACCCAATAAGCAGCCATATATGCTGGTAAGCTTGCTATCTCAATAGCAAAGTCTTCACAACCGCATAACTTACCAGTGGATTTTTTTATGCTACCCACATGAACAATGCCCCGGGGTCTATTTATCATGTATTGTGAATATTTCATTTGAAATATTCTCAATATATGGTAATATGTACCCCTAAAGCAAATGTTAGAAGCAACCACTTAATTTATTGGCCAATTGGAATATCCGACAATATTCATTTTATTTTGAATTTTTTTATTATATATTCATCGCATATTTTTTAATGCTGTCCGTCAATATTACACGTATAATAATATAGATTAATATTTTAGTTGTCATTTTATCATTTAACTGTAATTAACCCAATTTATTCAATCCCAATCTTAATTCCTGCCTTTTTTTGAAAATTAAATGTAGTTATGATTTGTTTTTTTCTGAACAAATTATTGTAAATAATCTTTGATTAGAATAATATGATTTATATCTCAAATTTTATGACATTTATTATGACCGTTTTACATTTAAGATCTAATTATATTATTCTTTTAATTGATTTATGATTTATTTTTGAGCATTTTCTGGGAACTTGTTTTAACGTAGATTTGAACTCACGTTTCTTCTGTAATTAGGAGATGTTTATACCACCACACCACTATAAATATATATATATATATACACACACGTGTGTGTGTCATATTTCATATTTCTTCCTATATAATATGGATATATATGTAGTTTTTTTAACATAAAACATGGATAATATTAAACCAAATCAAAGATACAAGAATTACAACATTCATTCATAGATATAGACTAACAGACACCTAAACAGAAACATCGATAAGTAGAGAAAACAAGAGGTGTAATGGTAAAGAACTTCACAGCTGATATGCATGCACTTGAGCAAGAGTAGTCAAAGACCAACAAAGTTAGATCAGGTCCCCTCAAACCAACCATCACAGTACAAAGTCGAATATGAAAACTGTCTTCCAAGATCGGTGAAAGTACAACGTTAGATATACAAGAGACAAAAACTGATTTAAGAACAACAATTGCCCGAGCAGCGGCAAATAACCAAAAGCCACCACCAACAAGACAAAATAGAAACACAATAAACAGACACCCCAAGACAACAACATGAAGAAAATAAAAGCAAAATATATACAAAGCAAAAGGGGAAAGCTATCACGACGAAAGAGTCGCACACAAAAGAATGCACAGATCGCTCCCCAATCCCATACATTCAACCAAAACCACCTCATTCCGAACAGGGGGTTTGCCACGCAACCACCGTCGTAAAAACAGAAGACGTCCAAGTTTGGACCCAAAAAGCCGATAGCAAGTAGCAAACAGCACAACCGATACCTTCAAAGCCATCCAACCCACGACCAGTACCAAAATCACATTTTATTTAGACTCGTAATCAACGTCTAAAACATGCACGTAGGGAGACATTGATGACTTTTAGGACTATTTCATGTGACATGACTTCCTATCAGTCTAGTTTTTCACATTCCTTTGTCTTTCAATCCTCACATTCCCCAAACATCTGAGTCGCCTATCCGCCTTTCCCCCTTTCCCCTGAGGTTTTGCAGTGCCACTGCTTCTTCCGCAGCCTTCCAGCCTCCGCATTGCTGCTCACTTCCTATGGAGGGCAAGTAATCGCAGCCGCGTGGCGTGAGCCGTCCGTTCGTGTGCGTGAAGCTGCTGCCAAGTAAATCGAAGAACGGCAGAGCGATTGGGCTTACTCTAAGCCAATAGTGATATATGACCTTGTTTGGAACCTCGCGTTGGTGGTTGTCTCGACTTTTGTATAATTTATTTGTTTGTTTGTCATAGAGATTTTATGTAGCTAGGATTCGTAAACACAATTGAAGGTGAATTTATGTTAAGTTCCTTTGCTAAGCATTTTTTTACAGGATTTAAATCCATATAAAATCATAGCTCGAAGGCGTATGAAATGCCCATCTGGAAACTTCAGTAGCAACAATTTTATTTTTAGCAGGACAAATGATTTTTTACGGTAGATAATCGATAATGGCAGAAACGATATAGAGATCAACTTCCTGCTTGATTCCATGTATATACGGATTAAATTCGGCTACTATACTTGACCTATAATGTTTTTAGGGATTATGTCTTGAAGAAAACTACGAGACCAAGCAATAAGACATCATACTATATGGATAATCTATTGGCAATGGTCCTATCGTAGATCTAGCCTCTCGTTTGGCACGACTAGGTTCATCATGCATGTGTTTATCTCCCATACTGTCCAATATTCATGTGCTTCATGCATGTGTTTATCTCACATACTGTCCAATTTTCATGTGCACATGATACAGTTATGCTCTGTCAAAGTCGTTATCTATAATTTCTAAAGATGTTCATCATGCTCCTTGTTACTTTATCAGCTTCAATCTATATAGCTAAAGAAGTCATTAATTGAAACGACTCAATAACTGCATAGCCATTTTTAATAGCTAAGTGATGTTCTTTTGCAACATATCAGGATTGATGCTGAACTAATTGATTTTGGATAAAATGCTTTAGTGTCCTTGAGGATGTACAGTGTAAACAATAACTCACTACGCGAGGTAAGATAATCATTGGACATGCAATTACGTGTACTTTAGCTGACATGAAATATATGTACAAGAACTGCACTTGGTCTGGGGCTGGTGTTCAACTCCATCTACAAGGTCATTGGGGTGACCTTTGATGGATAAAATATTCTGTCTTTGGATTATCACGACAAGCATCAAATGGTATGCATCTTAAACTCAAATCATTTTCTTAATATGATGAACACAATTTGTAACTCTCTTTTTTTTGTTCATCCATCATGCAAGAAGCGTTCCTATGTTTTGATATGAAAACTGGTCTTATTTCTCTGTTGCTTTGATCAGAAGCAGGTGGAATATCTGAAGCAGCAGGCTTACAAAAACTCAGAGGACTGGATTCGAGTATGTGATACATATTCTGTCAACTACCCCTTGCTACTGACAAATTCTAGTTCTGGCGATTTTACCAATCCTAATTTCGATCTCCAGGAGAAGGGTGATGATTTATCATCACACTTGTTCTTTACCCTGCTCGAGGAGCATGTAAAGCTTTACTTTTTTTCTTGTCCTCATAGTAGGAATGTTTTAGTGTCCTTGAGTTGGTTTCTCCCACCATATATTTTTCTTCGCTTTTTGCCAAAATAGAGTATAAAGAAAGTTTTTGTCCCTCAAGTAGTCAAAACAAATGCTCTACCCTTCCCAGGTTCTCCCTCACCCCTCCTCTCATATCTCCTATGTTGTTACTTTCTTTTGTGTCGGTATTATGGCTTTATGTGCCATTAGTTCTTATTATGATGTCAATGAGATTGCAACTCGGATTTTGCCAAATGTTGTTGTCCTAACCATATCCTGATAGGTATTAATCTAGTTTGATTGTGTGGTTAAATTTATATTAGTTTCTTCTTCCATTTTTATTTTCTTGGTTATGTGTTCTTAAGGATTTCCCCAGTGAGCTGATCTTCGATTAATTGACGGTGGTTGTCACCTTTTGACTTTATTCATAATTTTTGATTGCGTCTTTTAAAGTTTTGATAGGTTATCCTTGAATATGTTTTATGAGACTGCGCTCCATGTAGAAACTTCTGTGGCTTTGGGAAGTGTTAATACTGAATTAAATGGAAAGATTGATATTGCACTCATTACTGTAAATATTTAGTATTACAATTCTCAAGATAATACAGAATTAAATTGTTCAACATCACATTGTGGGACACCACTTTTCAAGCTTTCCGAATTTTTTAGGAGAACCTGTATTTTTATTTTCATAACTGTCTCTGGCAAAAAGAAATATATGTTCTTGTCTTGCTGGTGAACCTGTTGCTTTGAAAATATGCCTGCCATGGTAGTATTCTTGTATTTGTGGCTTTTGGTTTGGGTGTGCTTACTTAATGCCCAGGAAAGTCTCTGTTATGTTTTTTTGTTTCCTTGCTTTCTCCATCTTCTAGTTGCTTCTTATCCCTGTGATTTTCTGCATTGTATACTTGTCAACCCATTGTCACTAATATATGGTTCTCTATTTCTCCATCTTCTAATTTCACATGATCATTACATGTTATTGACGGCAATGTCAAATTGCTATTTCTGTTAATTGTATAGCTTGTCAACTAGGGTGCACACTAATAAGGAATGAATTAAGGTCACTCCCAGGTACATTTTATTCCATTAGTTTTATGATCAATTGTGAACAAGCTGGAATCATAAACTTCTGTCACTGACCTGTTGTTAATTGTTATTCCCGAATGATGTGATTATGTGATAATGATTTAGGTTGAAGGGATATTCTTGAATGATGATTTGATCTCATGATGATCTTGTATTGTTTGTACTTTTGTTTACCTTGTTTATTAATTTGATGTAATTTATGACGGCATGCTTCAATGAAATTTACACTGGCTTGCTTCTTGTTTCATTCCTTTAGATAGCTATTGTTGGTGATTCGCTTCTGCTGATGGAATCCCAAAGCTTGAAAAGAGTTGAATGGAGCAAGAAGCGCTAAATAGTATGTGTGAACTACTCGGTGGAAGTCCATAAGGATGGCTTTGATGGTTTATGCGAACTACTTGAAAAGATTGTAATAATTTGATAGTTGTAATGACTTTTTTATTCAACTTTATTTTACTTTTTCTAGTTTTTGTAATTTGTGCTTTAATATTTGATAGAAGTTTGTGACAGGTTTCATGATTTTATGTTAATACAGATGTTTGTTTTTATTTTATTTATTTATATATGTATACACACGAAAATAAAAAAAAACTTTTAAGTTATTGTGATGCAATTAGTTGTGGTGTGTTTGAAATATATATGGCGTCACTTTTAGTGAAGCTTGTTTAAAGCGTCACGTAGGTGGATGTTTTAATATGTATGTATGTTATAGTGACGCTTTAAATCGACACGAATATGACTTTTCGTGACGCTTTCAAGGGTCAGTAGAACATACATATTGAAACACCTACCTACGCGACGCTTTAAGCAAGCGTCGTAAAAAGTAAAAGTGTCACTATATCCACATTTCATGACTTTTTGTAGCGTCATTAAAGCCGATTTTTCTATTAGTGACACCTACATGCATTTTAATCATATATACCTTTCAAAATGTCCATAACAGTAAAAAAACAAATTGAATATATGATCCCTTTGTATGTTAAAATGGCTAGAGTCCCTGCTTGAAAAATCAATCAATTAAATCTCTTTTTAGTTTTTATCCTTAAAGTATTCTTCGACACATTTTTTTTTATGATTCACAAATTTTTAGGTTGTGTTTGGATTTATGTATTTGATTTGGAGGAAGTGATTTGATTTCGAGAGGGATTTGAATAATGGATTTGAAATGACACTTATTTTGAGTGTATTTCAAATCTATGATAACTACCATTACATCTACATAAATTAAGTAAGTGGTGGATTTCAACATAAATTCATCCAAATAATTAAGGTTGCGTTTGGATTGGTGGATTTGGATTTGAAGGGGGGTTTTAAATCAAAGCATTTGAAATTCATGGATTTGAAATTCTAAAATTATTAAATCCATTGTTTGGATGAAGATAAATTTTTAACAATAGATTTTAAATTCATTATTGCACTAAAAATCTTGAGGAATTTTAGGTTCTAAAAACTCCTAAATTATTATACATTATATCAAATTAAATAAATAATATTGTAAATTTGTGGTAGAGCAATCAATTTTTTTTTCTTTCAAAAATACCAAAATTTTAAAATCTTTTCAAAAATATCCTAAAACGTTGTCAACTGTAGCGCACACCTGCAAAAACAGGCGCCCGCTGCAGCTGGCAGCGGGGCTTGGAGAATGCAGGTGTCCACTGCCAACTGGAAACGGAAGCCTACAATTTTTTTTTAAAAAAAGTTCTATTTTTGCAGGCGTCCACTGCAATTGACATCGTTTGAAAAGATTTAAAAAAGTTGTATTTTTGAATTTTTTTTGAATTAATTAAAAAAAACCACAAAATCAATATAAGATGATTTAAATTATATTTGTTTAAGTTAGACAAATTAATTGTATTTTTTGGCTTGTTTCCAATTTTAAATATGAAAATGAGTATAGAGATATTTCAGATGACATGATTATGAGGTAGATTTCGAATTCATCAAATTTACTTATGAAATCTATGGATCTAATGAAGTTGATATGAAATCATCAACATCTCTTTCCAGCAAAAAAGGTGTAGGGGATTTGAAATCAAATCCACCCAAATCCATTTACCCAAACGGACCTTAATGGATTTGAAATCCACGACCAAAATGAATCCTTAAGCATTATACATTAAATTAATGTCATTTCAAATATTGTCAAAAGATAATTAGATTTTTTCTTTATTTTTTATAGTAATTAATAATTGTTTTATATTTTTTTTCAAAAAAATATATAACAAGTTCGAAGGAGAAAAAAAATATTGATGTTATGATCTAAAATACTCTAATTTTGGGTTGGGCCAACTTGATATAAACCCTAGATAAGAACCCCAAATCAAACCCAACCACTTATAAATTCGATAGTACACACTAAGCTTCACTCTACTTTCCCTTTCTCAAAACCCTACTCTTCTCTGTTCTTCGTCTCTCTTTCGATTGATCTGAAATAATTAGGAATAAAAGCATGTTTTGTTTTGAATCAATTGCCTCTTCTTTCAGCTGCAAGAGTAGAGATCATTCCAAATGATCGATTCCCTGATGGCTTTGTTCTGGGGGCATAAATCAATCTCCTTTCGCCATTGCTTTAAGATAACCCAGATCTGGTTTTACTCAACAGTTTCTGGGTTCGCTCGCTTTGGTACATTTTTTCGATTTAATTTGTTCTCAACTTGATCTAGTGTTGAGGATCTGTGGACGCCATTGATGTTTTTCAGATCGAAATTAATCTGAATCGAGTTTGGTAGTGAAAATTTTGGTAGAAATTTGTATTTTGTTTGTTATCTTTTAAAGCGTCACAGATCCTCCACTAGAAATTCATCTTCTTTGTTGATGTTGCACATAGAACCTAAGCGATGCTGGATAAATTCCTTTTATCCAGGATCTGTGTTTAGGTTTCAAAAAACTTATAAATTGTTATTAACAAGAACAACTAGATCATGTTCGGATCTCCTTTCAAATCTTAATAGGCACCTCACAGTTTATATCTAGAAAATCCATAATGTACACAATTTTAAATATTGTAATACGCAATAAAATTCTGTGTATTTTTTTGTAAATGACAAGGCCATGATTCAAAACAAACATATGATTCGAAGCATAATACAAAGTTTAAAATAATGACTGTATCATGTAATTTATTCTATGTCAACGTATTTTTATTGTTTTCGCATTCTTGGATGACTAACAGGGGAGAATGCTCACCCTAATTGGAATATATATTATTATTATCTCATATATTTAAAAAACCTTTATTTGTGCCCCTAAAAATCCTACAAGTTTATACCTCTCAATCATGGTTTTATTGTTGCTGTCCTTAAGGGCGCTGCCCTCAGGGGCATCATCTATCATTCATTTAGAATCTTTTTTTCTTTTTAAAAAAAGATTCCAAATGGATGATGCCCATAAGGGCACTACTCTTAAGGGCATCATCAAACAAACCCTCAATCACATTGCTATATTCGTCTTTGATGACGAAGTATAAGAGTTTGGTTGATACTTTGATGATGCCCCTAAGACATCAGTGCTAATCATCTCTTAAATGAGAATTATTATTTAAAGATAGCTTCCCCACTAGGTACGTCATTAGGGACAGATCAGTTGTTGGATGTGAATATGGGTACTGTCAATGAGGTAACAATTATTGGCTAATTTAATAAAATATAGTAATTTTGAAAAAAAAAAAATTAAAAAACAAGTTTTTTTTTTACATGGTATTCCTGGAATGCGTTTTTAAACATGCGTTCCCAGAATGCGTTTTTAAAAACGCTCGCATTTTTAAAAACGCGTTCCATGTATGCGTTTTTAAAACGCATTCCAGTAGTGCGCTTTTAAAAACGCATTCCAGGAGTGCGTTTTTAAAATGCATTCTTGGAATGCATTTTTATTTTTTGTTTTTTAAAATTTAGTTTCGATGTTAATTTTTTGTTTAAAAGATACATTGGGTCACATTGGTTACTTATGACCTAGAAGAGAATTATATTCTATATCCTAGAAAATCTTTTTGAGCCATTCTATACATATTTTATTTTTTTTCAAAAACATTAATTTATCTACTAATATATCTACCAAATTATACACCAAATAATTAATAAAAAACAAATTATACATCAATTTCACCAAATAACAATAATATTATCTAGGTGTGAGCATTTGGTTAATTCGGTTACCGATCGAACCAAATTAACCGAAACCGAAAAAACACCGACCGAACTTTTTTAAAATGAAAATCGATAACCAATATTTTTATAATAATAATAATAATAATAAAACCAGTTAAATCGGTTAAGTCGATTAATCAATATTTTTTAAATCAAAACCGATAACCGATTTTATAAACAAAATAAAATGATTTGTTTTGTAGAACAATAATAATGTGTAAAGTAACAAAATAAAAATAGAGAAATTTAACTTTTTATAGTAATAAAATAAGAAAGGGTCAAGCAAGATTCATACTTATGATGCTGGGGTATTAGGGGTGCAAAGCCCCCACCCGTAGAGCATATACCGCACTTGCCAAAATTGTTACTAACAAATATATAATAACCGATTTAACCGATATCGGTTTTGATTTAAAAATATCGGATAACCGACTTAATTGATTTAATTGAATGCTCACCCCTAGATAATATTATTGTTATTTGGTGAAATTGATGTATAATTTGTTTTTGAATAATTATTTGGTGTATAATTTGGTAGATATATTAGTAGATAAATTAATGTTTTTGAAAAAAATAAAATATGTATAACGTCGCTCAAAAAGATTTTCTAGGCTATAGAATATAATTATCTTCTAGACCATAAGTAACCACTGTGACCCAATATATCTTTTAAACAAAAAATTAACATCGAAACTAAATTTAAAAAAATAAAAAATAAAAACGCATTCCAAGAGTGCATTTTTAAAAACGCACTCCTGGAATGCGTTTTTAAAAACGCACTCCTGGAATGCGTTTTTAAAAACGCATACGTGGAACACGTTTTTAAAAACGCATTCCGGGAACTCGTTTTTAAAACGCACTCCGGGAATACGTTTTACCTTAGTTTTGTAAAAAAAAAAAAAAACTTATTTTTTAAATTTTTTTTATAAATTACAATATTTTATTAAATTAGCCAACAATTATTCGTGTGATAGCAACTAGTCATCAAAGCATAATATGGGTGTTTTCGGTTGTTTGCTTTAATTTAGGGATCAGCTATCACACCATGAAAATATGTTATTTAATGGGTCAAAGAGATGGATTTTTGCCCCTTGTTTAAATATTTATTACCTTATCTTATTTATTATTATCGAATAAGCATATAAATTTTCATAATATTTTAATTTATAAATTCTATTGTTATTCTTATTTCTTTCTGGTCTTATAGTATTTTTGTAAACATGTATTCACACACAAAAAAAATTGCATATTGATATTGTTCAAAATTCTTAAATATTTGTGATAATCTTTAAACTATATTAGAATTAAATTATATTTATTTATGCAAGAAAATAACATGTTTAAAAATTTGGCTTAGAATTTTTCTGCCAAGGAATAAACAATTATTCATCAAAAGTTGTTACAATTTTTCATCATATATATATCAACATAAAACTTGTCAATTGTGATTTGAAGCAAATGGGGTATCAATGCGAGAATTTTAGAAATTCTTTTAACATACTCTAAATTTGTAAAAAACATACGTGTGTTTATTTATTATCACTAGAGGTAAGCCATAGGTTAGGTTGTCCAACACGTCGAAAAATTAAAAAATCACAACTCAATCTAACCTGAGGTGAGCAGCAGGTTAGGCGAGCCAGCTTGCTAAAAAATTAAAAAACCCGTTAAAAAATAAAAAAAAAAAAAATTCAGAAAAGAATCCCTGTGCCAATATATGTAGTGCATCATGCATCCACATAAAGAGAGGCAGATGCATTATTGCCAGGAAACCACTGCCTAATATTCTTTATTACTGCCTAACATTTTTTATTACATTATTAGAGTAGACTATAGCCATATTATATAGTGGAAGTCTATTTTTTATACAGTAATATTTGTATAAAGTAAATATTTTTTTTTTTTTTAGTTAATCTGATTGAATATTTTGTTTATTCTAGTATAGTTTTTTGTAGTTTAAAATATATATATATTAAGAATTATGTGTAAAAAATACAGATATTATAGTAAAATATACATTTTTATAAGAGTTTCTGATAATTAATCAGAATAATTATTTAAATATGATAATCCTACCTATTTTTAAATTCGTAATATTCTATAATATTTTTTTTTTGTCTTGAGAGTGATATGATTATTTAACTTTGATAAGATTTTAATAGTATATAATTTAGTTCTTCCTTAAAATGAAGAAAATGACTAAATTCGGTTCAGAAATTAAGATTAGATCCAAAAAGACATTTGATGACTGACGTGTATGCATATGCAGAAGCCATTATTGTCATTTTATATTTATGAAACAAAAGGATTGGCAGTTGAATCCTCCGCGTGGTGTGCGCGTCTGCCTTTGTGGCGCAAATTGTCCTATTTTAGGAGTGTCTCCCTTCTTCCAACCCCAAACATTCGCGAACAGTTACATTCCCGGTAATTCACTCTCGTTCGAAAGGTCGTCCAAGAAATTGTTGCCGGAAAACAGGCAGGTCTTAAGAAAGAATCTGATTACAATCAGTTCTCAACCTGGCAAACCTTGTATTTTATTGGGTAACTAGACATGCATTCCTTCTCTTTTTATGTATTCTTCATCCTCCACCTCAAGGATGTTAGGTATTGAAGGTCTATGTTTCTTGCTTAATCTATTAGTAGAAAAAAAGTTTGTTTCTTGATGATTTTTCTGGAAATAT
This sequence comes from Haberlea rhodopensis, assembly GCA_907163345.1. Lineage (NCBI taxonomy): Eukaryota > Viridiplantae > Streptophyta > Magnoliopsida > Lamiales > Gesneriaceae > Haberlea > Haberlea rhodopensis. The sequence continues at coordinate 327,684 of CAJQUN010000419.1, read as the reverse complement.
ACAAAAAGGGTGGCCTCTTTATAATTAATAATAATTTACATGTATTTAATTCTCTTGTAATTTTGTATTCATGTATGTATTAAAGGTCACATGTCTGAGACCTTTCAAGAAAAAGACTTTTTTGCTTGTTAAAAGCTCACTCACTTAGAAAAACCTCGTGTTTGAGTTTGCATTATGCCGAAAAAAATCTTTGCCGAAAAAACATCTTTAGTCCCTCCCAACATGAAGAAGAAAAAAAAAGACGACTTTTTCCCATATAAATTGACCCGACCTCCAAGAATTTTTTAGCGTTGAATTTCTTGTGGTTCATTTGAATTATGTGAAAATGGTGGTTTCTTATACCAGGTGTTCTGTTCTTTTGTTTTTCCAGGAATGGTTATTGTGAACCTTCAGGAGATATATAACTGAGTTTATCAGTCTGGCAGACACTCACTTACTGAAGTTTTCTTCCTGCTTGAAATGTGTTCGGACTCATTCAAGTAAAGCAGGCTTTGAAACCTCAGTACTCCAATGTCTTAATCGGTTTTCGAATTCATCATTGCTTTGGCGATTGCCTGTTGATTTTGGCTAATTTTATCAGATGTGATCTCTATATTGAATAAGCTGTTTTTTGTTTATTCAGCTGAGAGGTTTATTTTTAGATGTATACAAGGTTTGATAGGACATTACATGTGGTAGTTCTTCGATAGAAAAAAAAAATGGTGTTTTGTTTCGAATTTCCATTTCTTCTGAAGGATTTGGAGTGAGTTTGTTTGCTGATAATGGCGTTTCTTAACTGCTTCTGTGGTTCATGGAGGAATAAGAAGGTACGATTATTTTTCTTAGTGCTCTCCCTTTTCCTGCTTTTGTTTTTTGCTTTTCATCTTCCCTTCTTGCTCTTTCAATATGTATGCTATTGTTATGTGCGTCTAAACTTAAGTTGTGTGCTTTTTGTTTAGGGAGAAAATATATCTTCTACTCCTATTGACAATGGAAAGAATTCCAAAACTTTGCAACCTAAGGTTGAGCATCTCCAAAAATCTTCGGGAACTTCTGAGTTGAGGTCATCTTCTTTTGGTGTTCCAGTCCCTTTCCATATCCCGAAAAGTTCTAGTTGCAGCATCAAGGTAACAAATCACGACAGTCCACTTGCAGCTGATCGTGGAGAAGTGCATTATGAAGGGGGAGATGATCATACTTTGCAGATGGAGAGGGACGATTCTGGTTTTGATTTAGTGTCTTATGTTGTGAACTCCAATCAAGATATTGGCGTGGACTTTGATGATACATGTGACAAGATGCAGAACGGCAATGTTGAGGAAGTCTTCGAGGTAATTGCAAGTGGACATATTACTGACCCTGGCACGGGGAAAGCAGAATTGTTGGCTTCTCCGAAACTTAAGCGATCCTGCTCTGATTTTGTTATGAGAAAAACATACCAAGAGCTTGCAGAGCACCTACATCCTGCAAAATCTAAATCGTACGAGGATATGCAAAGATTGACCGAAATGTTCAGAGAGAGTAGCTTTGAAGGGGATGCAACAAGTCCGGTTTCCGTTATGACACAGAGAAGTGCTGACAAAGTAATATTGAAGAAGCATTCTTCAAGTCAAATTCTCCCCTCTAGAAGCAGGAGATTGTGGTGGAAATTGTTCCTGTGGAGCCACAGGAACTTGCATAGATCAAGCAGTGCAAAGCCACAGCCAAGTGATATCAAGAATGCTATTAATCTTCAAGGCGGCTACTCTTCAGATACCATAGAACCAAAACGAGGAATGCAGTCGAGCAAGTTTGGAGTTCAAGGTTCATCGAGTGGTGAACTGGCCAATAAAGGTGATTGTGAGGTAAATGATCAGAGATGGGATGGACTTTATGGAGTTTCTGGTATGTGGCCTCAAAATCAATGGGTTGCTTTCCCTACGGAATCATCCTCTCCTTTGGCCAGAGTCGACGAGTGGGTGAAAGAAATTTCGGCACTGCCTCCATGTCAAATCAATAATGAAAATTACGATTATACTGGAGATGGTTTTGACTTTCCTCCCTCTCCTGATAATGTTCCTGAATCATCCACTCGACGTCCACCTATAAGCATACCCGAGGATATTTCCCATGCCAAAATTGCTATCCAGTCTCTAAATGCTTCATCATCTGTGGCTCATATGACAGGCATTCTGCTTAAAATTGTACCACCAATTTCACATTTTTCTAGTCTTCGATCAGTAAATTTGTCTGGGAATTTGATAGGTATGTCATCGAGCCTATTCAAAACCACAAGTGTTATTGAACTGTTATCATGATTTTTATTTCTTGGTGATTAATATTTATCACTCTCATACTGCAGCCCATATAACTCCAGGCTCTCTTCCAAAGGGTCTACACGTTTTGAATTTGTCCAGAAATAAGATAAATACTATTGAAGGCTTGAGAGAATTGACTCGGCTGCGAGTGATTGATCTCAGCTACAATCGAATATCTCGAATTGGTCAAGGTATAAATCTTCTGCAACCATCCCCTTTTAGTTAAGGAGTAAATTATATTGGCATTCTTGTTTGTCCTGAATATAGATATACTCCTTAAGTTTTGAATGATTATAACAAAAACATGTCCTTAAAAGGATATTAAAGATCACTCCTATCGTAAAATGGACGTGGATCTATAGCAAATATACAAATATTCAAGAACTATATGTGTAATCAGAACGACGAAAAATATCTAATGAATCTCTTGGTTTGGAATGCTATCAGGATTATCGAACTGTACGCTTGTTAAAGAGCTTTATCTTGCCGGAAACAAGATTAGTCATGTTGAGGGGCTACACAGGCTTTTGAAACTGACTGTGTTGGACTTGAGCTTTAACAAGATAACCACAGGAAAAGCACTCAGTCAGCTTGTTGCGAACTACAATTCGTTGATAGCTCTAAATATGCTGGGAAATTTGGTTCATAGCAATATCGGCGATGATCATTTGCGGAAACAAATGTGTAGTATCCTCCCAAAGCTAGCTTTCCTCAACAAGCAGCCCATAAACCCGCAAAAGGCTCGAGAAATCGGGACAGATGTCATTGCTAAAGTCGTGCTTGGAGACAGCAGCCGTAACAGAAGAAAAACAACAAAGAGGGTAAGTCAAGGGACCTCATCGGGTACTGGTTCTCGTAGAAGAAACAGTGTCACTGCTGCGCAAACAAGCAGGTTGAGATCGAGGAAGCATCCTCGAAACCGTCATGCATTTAAGAACGAGGCATGATTTGTAATAAGTTATGTTAATTCGATTTCTTCGTTTGGTTGTGAATCTTCACAATATGAGACCCAAGTAATATTTTAGGTTGTTTACCATGTTAAAAACGTAAAATATGTCTGGTTTCATATCGGAGGAGCCATCTCCATTTAATGTAATTGGACAAATACTATTACAGTTAAAGTAATAATTCAACAGGACATATAATAGCGGATGAAATTGTCTCAAGATTTCAACAAATATGAGTAAGGAATGTACATCTCTCCGAGGTTAGATTGATACTACCCCAGGGCATTTCAATTCTCAACCATACGTGAGGAATATTTCAGGACACTCCCTGGAGGACAGCAACAACTCAACCCATCTACGAGGCTAGAGAAAGCATAGAAACAGCATTTAAGATTAAAGCACTTCTATACAATAATAGATCGTTCTTTGTTTATTGTGTAACATCCTTCACAAATAAATTTAATCCTATAATTGTGCTCTTACAATGAGACATCACAAGGAAAACTAGCGTATAGCACTATACCATTTTCCCTTTCCATTTAACTACATGGCACCCCTATGTCCTTGCGGCTTCATAGGACTGGTTGTCGCATTTGCGTTTTCAACTTTTGGCTTCAAAACTTTCATTCCAGACTTTACGTGGAACTTATGGTGGTAAACTTTATCAAAAAAATGAATGTGAATATTATCATCTATAGATATATTTAGCTAACCGACATCTTCCAGGACTAGCTGGCTTGTCTTCTGAAGAAAGGCTTCTGGCAGATTAAGAGTTTCTCGTCACTATTACTTTCAATCTCGACAACTCGTGCCTCCCATTTCAGATGGGTTGTGAGAGATCTAGCAAACTCAATAAGATGAGCACTGTCCCTTAGAATCACCCATCCCTGCGTTGATTGTTGATTAGCATAACAAAAGACTAAAGAACATGCAGCAAAGGAAAAGGTAATCACCGGATTCATGATCATTGACGATTTTCTTGGGAGACACCGTTGCTTAATAATTAGAGTTGATTTGCACGTAGGACATAATTTGTAGGCAATTAGGCAGACAAAAGGGAAATGAAGCAACATGTGCAAAGAATCCTTTATTCATTCTCATTCAAACTTAAGAAGTCATCAAGATTTGAATCAGGAGTTTTCATTTAACAAGTGGTCTTCAGATTAATCCACAAGAGGTTAGCTTCCATATGAACTCCAATCTAGATTAAAAAAATTGTATCAAATACCTCTGGACGAAGCAAACGATCCATCTCAGTAAACAGATCTAGCTCATGGCATGTGGGATTCTCAGTAAATTGAAGGGAGATAAGCCCTTGAGCATGGACCAAATCATATGTTCTTGGATATGTGGGAAATGGTTCGCACCTGTGCGAAAAAAATTTTACGTTAGAGAAAGAAAGTGGTATGAGTATAAAGAATAATTACAAAATGTTAATGAGCAAAAATAAGCAAAAGACTGCACTTATTTCAGTAGAAGCCGATTACATGGGGGGTGTTTCATTAATAATCATTGAACCATAATTATATCTCAGGATCAGGATGCTGGGCGTTTACTTCTCTTCTTGAAGTACATTTTTCTGTTTTCTTGGTAGAAAGAACAGAACAATAACTATCACAAAGAAGAAGAAAATTTACATTTGATTTATAGTGCAAACTGAGATATAATCTTTTAGATTACTCTATATTCTTATAGCACTCTTTGCAAAATGGGAACGGCTGAAAAGAGAATCAACTTAAGACCCAGAATGCATTTTTTCCTAATATTTAGGGATGGGGGTTTTACAAGGGTCTCAAACTCGAGACCTTGTCCCATATTGGGACAATTGGTGACACTGGGCCAAGATGCACGTGGCGAAACAGAATGCATATTGATATGGGTAATTAATATTGTGATCAAATTCGTAATTTCAAATATTATCTAGTAGCACAGGGAAATATAACACCAAGGTTCATCGGGTGAAACTGGGAAAGTTTCATGAAGCTTTGATAAAAAATAAAAAAAAAGTAGACAAATCCTGCTATAGGAGGAACACAGCTATCCTTTGGTAGAAAGTGGCGAAAGCAAACATATTTTCTAGGTTTTCAACAGTAACAAATTTCAGAAATTGAACATGGGATAAGACATCAAAATCCTCAGAAAAGTGGGAAACCTCGCATGCTTATGTTACAACACAGGATCATATTTAACTTGAAATAGGATCAATTAGTAAGCAGAAAAAGAGACCAATTACAATAGAATGTAAAAAGTACCAGTCATGTTGCACTCCAATAAAACCCCTGTCAACTATTAGAGGCAGATTGTTAGGTCCTCTTGTAGGGACAACATTCATCACCCACACAGATTTTCCAGTTTCTAATAAGGCAGCATTGAAACCACCAACACGAGCATTCATATCTAGCACATTTCTCAGCATGTTAAAAGGAGGTAAAGGATCCTCATCTCCAGGTCTCTTTGGATGATCGGAAAATATTAGTGGTGACAGTAGAGACCAATAATTGTTTACTGCTGATTTCCAGTTAATAGCATCTTCGGCAAACTCTTCCGACTGCAAACCTAACATGAAAAGAAAAGAAATTCATCATTGTTTTGCTCTATTACAAAGCACAAACATGATGCGTTGAGGTCTTACGCCTTCAGATACTTATGATGAGGTACTATATCTACCAGTGTGCAGAGCAACTCTTTCAAGATGATACAATAAACAAAGTGAAATCTTAGGGTAACTGATTGACACCACCTGAGTTACGCTTAAATACGGTAAACCTCAATGAGGTTTGAGAATTACTGTGACAAACGTTAAGGCACGGAAAACCATATATGTCCACCTGATACAGGTTATTCAGTAAAATAATCTTATGATGAGTAAAGTTAGCCCCACCTCATAGTGTGTCCTAAAAACTAGGGGTTAGTTTTTGTCTTATGCCCAGCCTCAAGGGTTACCATTGCAATTTACTCTATATGTTAATATATAGTACCATGAATTTGAATCTCAGCTGAGCTCAGCGTAGCCTGGGAAGGCCATTTTCTTCTTTCTTCAATGGGGATCCAACGACGGCTATGTGTTCCGCTAATGCATGACTGGAGTGGTCGGTAGTACGGAGACTCAATCTCATGGCCCTTGCTACAGAGAGAAGGAGAGGCAGTTTTCCTGGAAATACAAGTAAACAGTTCCTCCTTAAGGTGATGCATCACTTACATATGCAAATATAGTATAAATAAAAATTTCTCTCCACACTCTGGCAAAATTCTTAGTCCTGATTGAAGTGTTAACATATATTTATTCTTAATTTTGTTCACTTTAATTTATCTTATAAACGATCACCAAAAAAGTGCGGTAACAAGTAACATGTTTCAACATATACAAATGCCCCTGTTCATTAGGGACAGGTGAGATTTATATAAGAACATGAAAAAATAGGTGATTCATATGTAGCCTTGCCTTGCTGAATAACATGTCTTCCTACTAGTCTTTTTCCATACAACAGTTTCGTCTTGCTGCGGCAACATTTTCCAGCAGAGATTTTCTGCTAATGAACGCACTGCATTCCATTGTTTAAGGTTAACCTTATTGCGAAGGGATCGCTGAGAATTTATGAGTGGACTAGTCCAGACAAAATATCCACCGGGCCGCAACAAACGATCAACCTCAAGCAAAAATATGCCATCTACGCCAAAAGACGAGAATCATAAACAACATATTTCCAATGATAATAAGTATGATATAATCACTAAATATAAAATAAAACTATGATATTTGCAAAATCAAACATGGATACAGGGTACTATGCTGTCTTTGACACTAATTTGAATAGATCAATCATATCCTTTTATGTTCAGACACGGGCACTGATGCTTAATGGCAAAGCAGCAGGGTACAGAATTAGAAATAGTTTAGGCTTTCACACTTCTCATAACAAGGGTGTGAAGTGAGCCCAAAAGAGGTTAGTTCAGGGATCCTGGCATTGAATGGCCCACATCCATGTTCCTGAGCTTAACTGCAAACAAGTTCCAGAGGGAGATTTTATCCAGGCTGATAAGTGAAAACTCTATCATGAAAATTTATGTTATGGTTCTTCTGTTTGACAAGTTTTTAGATCTTATCCTTTGAACATTCCTAAACTATTTAAAATCATGTAACTATGCAGTAGAGACAGAGAAAGTTCGATCCTAAGGATCTCGGAGCCTTCACAATGGTCTGCTATTGTCCGTGAAGTGGTCAATCTTGAGTATTAGCTGAAAACCGTGTATAAACGTGGTTTTGGTATTCTATCCAGATGAACAATAATACGTGCTATTGTGAGATTTTGATGCATTTTTATTATTACTTTATCTTTGAATTTTGTGATACTTTGGTTCTACAACTAACGGCACTGGTAGTGACTTGTGATCGCAAGTACTTTCTAGCTGAACTGGTTTGATAATGAGTTTCCGTTGTAGATTCTTGAACGTGGTTGCTTATCGACTTCAGCCTGTTTGTTTCATTTATCAGTTGGAGATATAAATACGTTTGTTAATCAATTTCTTATGGGTGTTGTGCCAAACTGCTTAGGCCATTTTAGCCACCACTAGTTAAAACACATATTTGATGATTGGTTTAATGCAGTGGATAGGTCGGTGTCCCGGTGGTCGATTTAACCTGTTTTTATTCTAAACTCGGTTTATCTTATATTTCATTTGTATAGTTATGTACATTTTATCCTTTGTCGTGGAGATAGCCAAGAGCTTTACTCAAAATTGGTTCAATCGGCCAGATTTCATAGCCAACCATAAATTTAGTTCGTTTGTTCCATCGTAATTTTATTGGATTGGTGACGGACCAATTGATTATACAAGCTGAAAGCTGAAAATAAATAAAGAGGTTAGTTCAGGGATCCTGGTACTGAATGGCCCACATCCATGTTCCTAAGCTTAACTGCAAACAAATTCCAGAGGGAGATCCTATCCAGGCTGATAAGTGAAAGCTCTATCAAGACCAGTAGCTGAGATTTAAAATATATTCTAAAAAGTTGTGGAGTAAGATTTCTATTAGGCATGTAGCAACAACAGATCCCATCTCAAAGACAAGCTCATATGATTAGCATGGACATCTAAAATAGCGGAACCCTTTAGTTACTTGTTGAGAGGACAGAATACTAATTTTTTTAAGGCTCAGGGGAACAAATAAAAGACACCAGGTCTCAATGTGATTTCAAGAGAGTGTACAATATGAAATTTGAAGATTATTGTTCTCTAACAGAGCTTAAAGTTCAGGACTTTATTTATTTATTTTTTTGATGGAAATCCACTTTACTGAAAAATTTCAATCCTATATGGACCTCTAATTTTCAAATCTAAGAGAGTGTGATAGTTGCACATCAAATGCTAGTTTCAAGATTGATGGTATGAAAAAAGCACTCAAATGCATCAACAATGGAGCCAAACTAAGATATGTTTCTCTTTCTTGTAAACAGATGATCATAGACAAAAATGAAACCTGAGATTTAAATATCTGAATTTGACCCCTCTGTTATACCCCTTTTCTCTTCTCAGAATCCTACCAGTATTACTTGTCCCTCATTCTTTTTCTTTCAGCTGGCCCTTGCCAAAACCAGGAACTTTGCCAGCTTGATTAGGGAACTCAATTTTTTCACCTTTTCTTTTATGACTTTCCTTTTCCCCTAAGGTAGAATCTGAGGTAGATTGGTGCCTCAGACTTTGTGATTATCTCTTGATTTCCGTATATACATAAGTGCAACTTTTAATTGAACTTCCGGTTTAATGCTACAGCTTCCAGAGGAAATAGGGCTTCTATGAAATTAAGCACAAAAAATAAAAATGGAAGTGTAGGTTGTTCTACTTTCATTTTTTTCTTTGATAAATGTTATTCGTTTACCTTGCATAACTGCAAAAGTTCATGATACATTCACTCTTTAAAACCAAAAGTTACAAGCGTGCTTGAAATTTTTAATTATTAATTTATTATATCATATTATCTGCAATATGCTCATTGTTAGAAAATACATACTGTTCCACACGTCAGCGCGAGCGATCATTTTGAATCCTATCAATTCTTTTAGAATTGTTACCAAGAACTATTCTGATATGTATACTTTAGAAGGAAAATAATAACAAAAAAATTAATCCATGCAGGTTTAGTGTTAACTTTTGCTTGTTAGCAGCACTTCTTTCCAAATAAGGAACAACAGAGGCAACAGAAGAGAGAAAACGATTAAAAAAAAATCAAAATTACCATAATATAGTACCTTTTGCATCCCAATCAACACGACATCTTGCACAATGTATCATATCAAACGAAAGGGACGGATATGGCAACTGCTTTGATGTAAATGAGCCAATCATTGCTGGGATACCTCTTTCTAGTGTTAGTTGAACTTGACTGCCTGAAGCCTCATAATTGGCTATACACATGGTCAATAGTTGGTTGGAAGATAGATGCGCACCAAAACTACCATAACCACATTCTATGTCCAGGATCGTTCGAACCTAAATTTAAACAAACAAAATAGTTATATTCTTGACCACGCCATACATGATTGCAAAATTACACAATAATATGCAGCAATCAAAATATGGTGCCCTTTGTCGAGATAAATCTAATGTAATGGCTCAAAAAAATCTCATTTCAAGTTATCATTTCAATGCATAGATCATAATCATAAGATAATTAAGTTAGCATGATGGATCCAAGTAAATTCATAGAGAAGGTATCAATTAACAAGAAACTTAAAAAACAGCTCTCTGTACGCTTTTGAATTGTATCCTACATAAATCAAACTCCCAATATTTGCCGGAGTATTAAATGAGCGTAGAACGAAAATCAAGAAATTTTCATATATAATTCTTGGTGTTTTTATTTAAATTTTAGCAATTTTGCAACAAAGTACTTCACAAAAACTGTGCATGTTCATAATTTCTGCAACAAAGCTCTCAAACAGGGGACCAAGATACAGTTTGGTGGTGCTAAACCAACGACAGAGAGTTATCTCAACCAAAAGCTGGAACCATAAACACTCAGCTCACATTCAGTGACATAATTCACATGTTGCAAGAGATGACTGTGTGGGGATCAACTGCAATGAGGACAATTCATAAATGTAAAACACATAACCCCATAGAGTAGTCAAAGGATATAGAAGGTAAATCACGCAAATAAAGGCTATCAGCTTACTCCAGCTTGTAAGTAATTATCATTTTTTAGTCCAATAATTTCTGCAATTTGATGTGAGTAGTCTTCAACATCAAATGTAGAAGATACCGAACGGAAGGAAATCTGGTCTTCATCCAACATCATCATCCTGCAGTTAAAGACGGAGAAAAAATTCCAATAAAAGACCTGAACAACAAATAATATTTTTTTTTTACCAAGAATACAAAATCAATTCGTTTTCTCACCTTTTGGTTAAACTTCCTGAAGATAGCACCTCTTGTGCTGTGATATTAACATTTGCAAACCAGATGACATCCTTTCCAGTAGGCCACCTGAGTGGAATCTTATAATTGACAGGTGCAAGAACCAAACAATTTTGCTTGAATCCGCCTTCGCAATGGCGGCTGTATTCTTCACCCTTGGTAAATCCCAGAGCAAGATTTACCGATACATTGAAGCACGGGACATAGTTTTCCGATTCGTCAGAACAGTAATCCAATTCTCTCATTCTTGAAGAACCAAGAGACATCTCCCCTATCTCATGAAATTCCGAGTACAGTTGCTCTTGAAGCCTCCTATATCCATGAAATATTTTACCCCTGGTCATAGAGGTTATAGAAAGTGTCCACCAGAAGGAACCAGTAAGAGCAAGAATTACAATCATCACTAAACTGAATTTGAGCAAAGAGATTGTCACTTTATGCCTACTCCTCAGAGTCCCAGGGCTAAATGGATCAGAAACGAATCCATTCTCACTCAAGCTGTGTTTAGAAAATAATTTATCCGGAAAAAGAAGTCGAAGGGGGGAGGGGGATTTGATAGATAAATATGCATGATCACTGCCGTTGGTTCGCGTCCGATCCATATCTTCCTTCTCGGGCCTTTCTTTCATCTGATAATCTGCCCACAAATCATGACTGTTCCCTGAGAATCTCCCACCGCCACCCGACGCACCTCGATGAAGAGGCCGCGACATTTTACAACCTAAGACACCCCACAAAAGGAAAATAATTAAAGAACATAAGAACCAAATAGGCCAACCATAGAACATTAAAACATTTTTAATCACTTATAAAAAAAACAGCCAAACTGAGATGAAAAAGCACTAAAGTGCCATTGGTATATCTGATTCCTAGTTTCATTTTTTAGATTCTCAATATCATAAAAAGCCCCAATCTGTTATCTTTACAAGCAAAGATTATATTAATCCAAGGTGGAGATTATCACCGCCATGTAACGTGAACAGAAAAGCAGGAATAAAATATACTCACAATCCATTAAAGAAACACAACATTTACTAATAAATTAAGTAGATTCACGCCAAAACATAACTAAAATGTCCAGGATACAGAAAAAAAACAAGCTGGATGGAACCTGAATTCAGCTGAACTCAATCACTCAAGGCAACCAAAACAAACACCAGAAATGATAACAACCCAAAAGAGCCTATTTAGATCAATATCATAAAAACCCATTAAATACGTCATCTTTCCACCAAAAATTCAAAATCGCAAAACAACAAAAGGGAGCGGTTGCGGAAAACAACAATTTTATTCGCAGTTTTCACCTTTGCTGACGCTTAAACAAAAGCCCCCTCAATTTCAGCCTACTCTGCTGCGGTTTTTCATTAATCCCCACAACCCCGAGATTTGTCTTGTCCCACCTCCTCACCTCATTGTTTGATGATCTCTCTTACACACACAATCACCCACTCCGAGCTCCCAAATTCCCCTCACAGCTGCACAATCTCTCTCACGCAAGTTGGGTCTGCTTCTTGGAGAGAATCCGAGTCAGAATACAGCTTAAATTAGAGAAAATTGGAAGGAGAATATCATCAGCCAAGCAAACACACTAACACACACACACATATATATACAATAAATGTGTCTATGTGTACCACTGTGGATCCAATCTCAGCAGAGGTCGCTCGTGAAAGAATTTGTTTTCATCTATCCTTGGGATTAAATCTTAATTAATTAATATAAAAAAATAGTTTTATATTCCATTAATTAGTATATAATACTATATATTTTATGGCAAAAATAATCTTGAAATAATTATTATTATAAAATGAACTACCGTTTGATATAATAGATAAAATGTGATAAGTAAATGATTAGTAGTTAAAAATTATGATGTATCTCACTGTTGTCAATCTATCGAACGTTGCCGAAGCAAATAATTGTTATATAATTCCTCGGTTCCAAATATTTAGATTATATTTTCTTTTTTTATTTATCCCAAATATACAATTAAATGTATATATTAAATAAATTTATTCTATTTTTTACTAATATGCATCTAACAATTTTTATATACCATTAATTGCAACATTTAATTAGAGACAGAAATGTGAAAGTGAGCATTAATGTATGGGAAACATTAAATAAGTTGCTCATCTTACATAGGGTTACATGGAATTTCATGTAAAATTGTTTCCTGTATATATATTTATGTGTATAAATTGATTTTTTGGTGTGTATAATATATATTTTATTATAAAGTACTTTTTGTGTAAATAATTTAGAAATTATATTGAAATCAAGAATTTTAAATGGTAATAAAGTTATTTAAATATAATTTTTATTATTTTTAAAATTTATGATGTTTTATAAGAATATTTTTATTTTTAGATTAGGAATAATATAATTATTTTGTAATCTGACATTATGGTAGAGTGGTAGTTACTCTACGCCCTTAATTTATTATATTATATTATAATGTTTGAGAACAATAGTTCTGAATTGCACCGTTATCACCAGGTATAATTTTTTATAAAACGGCAAATATTTCATACTACATATACCATGTGCCTTCGTCCGAATATATGTCACATGGCTTTCTTTTCTAAATCAAAAGATAAAGAAACTAAACAACAAATATAGTGACATAGTGATGTAAACCGCAAGAAATCGACAACAAGACATTGGTTTAATGATTGTTATCTATTTCTCAATGAAAGAGGTTTTGGGTTCGATTCTTCCCTGCCCCTAAAAAAAATTATAAAAAAAACGTCAAGAAATTATCAAGTTGGAACCACAAAACTATATCATCTCTTAATCTTAATATTCTACTCGTGATAGGAAACATCAAAAATATTTATTCTTTTTATCGGCTTAATGTATTGATTATTTTATAATTTTTTTTATACTAAATTCCTTACACATGATATATAAGTTAATTATATTACTAATAAGGTATTTCAACAAAGTGAATTGGCGTAGCATGTTTCATTTAAAATTCTCATTTGGTCAATTTGGTTCTTTCCCCAAAATGATTGATGGTAATAAATATCTTTATAATAATTCAGAAATTATAAAATATCCCACTATAATGGGAAAAACACCCGAGCATCCATTGATCCAATATAATATATTAATATATAATATATATGATATCTCGATAAACAATAAAATATATAGTATTATCACCTCGTGATCATCTTATCTCGTCATCGTCCCATGTACCAAAAGGTCCATAAAGGTATAATTCTATTTGTGTATAATGCAATAACATACATATTGATGGTCTATGTGGTGTTCGACTCTATTCTTACGACAATGTACGAATGATAGATCCAACAACCTCAAATCATTTAGGGCCATGAGATCCATATTTTATGTATGGACCACATGGACACAAAGGATTTTGGATCGTTTGGATTAATTTTTTTTTATTGGTTCAGGTTTTAGGTCATGTAATGCTCGATAGGGTCATAGTCACTTAATATCCTACGCCATTAGATGGTAGATAACTAAAATTCCTAGGTAAGGAATGCTATTCCTGTGACATTCCCGAAATGATTAATTACAATTTGGACATTAATTTATGTTTATGTGATTAATTATGATGGTAATTGATTTATGTGTTGGAAATTAATTATCATGTTGAAATGCTTAGTCACATGGTAGGCGTGACCGGGGGTGCATTTCTGGATGTATATTGTGCATGTTGGGAAAATTGGATGTTAACATGATTTATTGTATTGGTTGTTAATTATGTGGAAAATATGGATCTAGAGGAAGTTTGATGCATTTTTGTAAAATGCTTTTAAAATACCATATTAGGGTATTTTATACATCATGCTAATTTTGTGGTGCAAATTAATAACCCTTATAACCCTTTACCCCCACCTTTTACCCATCACTTTAACCTCACTTTATCCTTCACCCTTTTAAATCCCCAAATTCATCCCCAACCCTAACCCATCTCATATTTTCGAAATTGAGCAAAAGAGGAAGGAGGAATCTTCTCAAAATCATTGTTTGTGAGATTCTTGATAGGATTTGGAGTCCTCAAGAGGTATGGAACCCTTCCTAAAGTTTTAATGATGTTTGGTTTTGAAATGGGTTAACTTTTTGGGATTTTTGTAGATTTGTTTTTGGGTATGTGTTGTATGTGGTTGGGGTATGATTTTTGAAGTGTTTTATGTGGGTTTTAGTGAGTTATGATGATATTTGTGTTGGTGAAACGTTTGGGTTTGAAGGGTATGAGGTTGAGCTTGAAAAATGCTCAAAAATGGTGAAGAATCGCGCACACAGTAGGTGGCGATCGATCGCCACATATGAGGCGATCGATCGCCGAAGGCCAGTGGCGATTTGCACAGCAGGCGACCGATCGCCACATATGGCGCGATCGATCGCCGCGAGGCAGAAATGTCAGGCGATCGATCGCCTCGATGCAGTGATCGATCGCCAGCTGCTTAAAAATGGAAATTGATGTTTTTTGTTGAATTTTTGGTATTTGGCTATTATTTGGCTTCTAATATTGATTTGTATGGTTGTGTAGAACCATCCCAGGTACCAACAACTTCAAGAAGATAAAGTTCTTCAACTTCTCCACTTTTGGAATTAAGGTACGTAAGAGACGTACGGGCATCGGACGGTAAAACACACTCCTATACTATGACTATGCAATGATTGCATAAGTATTTATGTAACATGTTGATGATGTTAATGATAAGTAAGTTTACGATGATGATTATGATAAGTAAAGATACGATGATGTTTATGATAAGTAAGGACGATGTTTATGATGAGTAAAGATGCTATGATGTTTATGATGTATGTGAAACTATGTTATTAGAAATGGTAGAGTGTTCTGGTGGTTGTTATGGGCAAGCGAGGAAGGTACTTACCGCTGACATAGCTAGCGAGGAGATATATCCGCTATCAAGGTGTAGCGAGGGATATCATAGTACCGCTATATGTCAAGAGATGGGTCCAATTGTGCCGCTGACATAACAGGACCGGAACAGTCACATTTCTGATTAACATTGTTGTTTATGGCATATAAGTGAAGTATGATTTTAATCATTTATGTCAAGAACTAATGATTACATGCATGAATATGAAACAGGGACAACAAAAGTGGGTTAATGCGATTAACCAGGAAGTATATGTTAACGATTATTTTATACATTTATTTATATGTCATTATTTTATGATGTTAAGTAATGATGTACATGCTCATGATGGGTTGTCTCTGTAGGTACACTTTTGGACTGAAGGGCTAAGGGTCGGGTTGAGGCAGTGAGCTACGAGGAGCATGAAAGAATGTAGGATACATGATTTTTGGATAGTCTCTACTCCATGAGTAGTGTAAATCTATAGCTTTAACATTCATTATCGAGAATGTAAGTAATTAGCTCATGGAATTTTATTTTTGGCCTGTAATCCTATTAGCTCAAGGCTACAACCGAAACTCTAAGATGTTATTAATGCATGTTTCGTCCGTAATATGTTATTTTAACCATGTTAAGGTAGGAAGACCCTACAATTCCCACAAGTTATTTGATAATTGAATTATAATCAGATTGCAATTATAATAGAAAAATACAATATACTGTAAACTTACAGCAGTAGTATATAAATACTATTCAAAATTTGCACAATAGGAAACTTGAACAATTCTGGACGAGGCCACAGCAAGCCGTGTGCCCGTAAACTCAAATTTACCCGCCTTAGTTTCTGGCCTCCTGGACAAGTGAGTTCCAAGGTATAACGCTCAATCACCTCTGTTCGGATTGAAGCAAAACTCCGAGCAGATTACTTCGAACACTAGTAGTGTGCAGTACTCTCAAACAATATGCAATGTATGGATGAAGAATGGTTTTCGGAATGAACAAAACATATAGCTGGTGCAGCTTATATAGCTGAGCATCAGACCTCTCCAAAGGTCACATATAATTAAATGTAATGTTAGTGGGGTAGATGAAAAGTCTCAACACTTAACATCAGATTAATACGGATTTAAGTCTCACACTTAAATCTGACATCAATTCTGCCGGTAGGTGAAAAGTCTCAAACTTAATACTCAGCAGAATATGAAAAGTTAGGTAGATGAAACGTCTTTTTCAGAAATCCGAGTAGTAAAAAGATAGGGCTGCCTTCGCGGCAGCGACACGCGCGCTACGGCGCGGCGGCGAGACGAGCGGAGCGGATGGACGGACGGCGCGCGAGGGGCACCCATCTTTTCTACATAACTACACTCTATTGATTTGTATCTCATTATAAACAAATCATAAGTGTCTCAATTTCTCAATGTGTGATTTCTTTAGCCTAATTGACTATTCAATAATTAACTTACCATAATTTTGTTCTCATTAACAAAATAAAACATAATTATTGGGCTCTTAATTATTAACCCAATAATAAAATTTTATTAATCCAACAATCCCCCACATGAATGCAATATGGCGAAAAAATTACACAATGCACCTAGATGAAGATTTGAGAGTACTTTGAGAATCCACTGCAGATTAACATTGAACCTTCCTTAGTTAAGTATCATCGGATATACTTGTCAACCAGTGGAAGTGATGCCTTGAACTGTTCGACGTTTTATGTATAACAAGACAACAATACTCACACAGATTCATCTCCACACTATTATTGGTTCTTTCATTGTTGTCCATTTTGGCCCTGGACTGCCTTGGATTTTCACCGAATGCTCTAGAGATTTAGCCCTCAGGTCATCTCATAGAAGCGGCCCCTTCACATTCGATATAGGCGATTTCTCCTAAAGAGTATCCTGTCATACCCCACTTTAATATCTCGAGATAGAAGAACCATTAAGAGCATGAGCTCAGCCTTCTCTAATACAGGTTTATCACTCTTTCATCACAGGAATAGGTAAGGAACTCAATTTCCCGAGTGCTTTGTTCGATCCCCCCCCCCCCCCCCCCCCCACAATTCAGTTTTCCCATTGAACCTGCAAATTGGACTTTACAATTCAGGTTGGGTTACCATCATGGTTGGAAATCAATTTCATGGGCTTCAACCCCCATTCCCCTCGATGAAATTTCTACTCGATCTCTCGTTAGACCTTTCGTAAATGGGTCTGCAATATTTTCTTTAGACTTCACGTAATCTATTGAAATAACACCGGTTTTCAGTAGATTTTTCACGGGTTTATGTCTCCGACGTATATGTCTATATTTCCCATTATACACATTGTTTTGTGCTCTTCACATAGCTGACTGACTATCACAGTGCACGCTAATGAATGTCACAGGTTTTGACCATATTGGAATGCCCTCCGAGAAACTCTGAAGCCAATCAGCTTCTTCTGCTGCAACATCTGATGCTGTGAACTCAGATTCCATAGTTGATCTAGCAATACTTGTCTATTGCACGATTTCCATGAAACAGCTGCACCTCCAATTATAAAGATATATCCACTCGTGGACTTTATATTATTGGAGTCCGATATCCAATTCGCATTTGAGTACCCTTCAATTACTGCTGGATATCTCTTATAATGTAGTCCGTAGTTAGTAGTGTATCTTAGATATCTAAGCACTCGAACTACTGCCTTCTAGTGCTCATAACTAGGATTACTCGTATATCTGCTCAATCTGTTGACTGAGTTAGCTATATCAGGTCTAGTGCAGTCCATGAGGTACATTAGACTGCCTATGACCCTAGAGTACTCAAGTTGTTGCACACCTTCTCCGCGATTCTTGCAAAGATTTGACAACACCTCCATAGGTGTTCTCGCGATGGTATTATTTTCCTTGTCAAACTTGTCAAGTATCTTCTCAACATAATGACTCTGGAAGAGAGAATATCCATCTGCATGTTTTGTGATCTTCATCCTAAGAATCACATCTGCAAGACCTAGGTCTTCCATCTCAAAATTTCGTGACAACATTTTCTTGGTAATATTGATGTTATTGTTATTACCAACAATTATCATGTCATCAACGTAGAGACATACTGTTGCATAGTTTGTATTGTCTCCTTTCACGTAGACACATTTATCACATTGGTTTGTTTTAAACCCATTTGAAAGCATGACGCTGTCAAATTTTTTGTGCCATTGTTTAGGTGCTTGTTTTAATCCATACAAGGATTTCACAAGTCTACACACCTTCGTTTCTTTACCTGGAACTACAAACCCTTCAGGTTGGTCCATGTAAACCTCCTCTTCCAACTCTCCATTTAGAAAAGCCATTTTTACATCCATTTGATGGATCTCTAGATTATAATGCAGCAAATGCAATTATTAACCTTATCAACGTTTTCCTAGATACATGAGCGTATGTGTCGAAATAATCAATACCTTCAGTTTGTTTGTAGCCTTTGACTACAAGTCTATCCTTGTACTTATCTACAATACCATCAGCTTTCATCTTCCTCTTGAAGATCCACTTGTGGCCTAGTGGTTTACAACCTGCAGGAAGATCCACTAGTTCCCAAGTATGATTATGTAAGATAGATTATATCTCACTGTTCACCGCTTCTTTCCAAAGATCAAAGTCTTGTAAAGACATTGCTTCCTTGAAAGTAGCCGGAACCTTTTCCAACAGATATGTTAGAAAATCTGAGCCAAAAGACTTTTCTTTTCTCGCTCTTTTGCTTCGTCTAGGCGATTCTACATTCTCTTGAGATTCTCTATCCCCCACATTTCTCTCAACATTGGTTTCAGTCACTGTCTGAGTTTTGTGGGGAAAGATTTTCTCAAAGAATGAAGCATCTCTAGCCTCAATGATAGTATTTACATGCATTTCTGCATTATCTGACTTGTGTACCAGAAATCGATAGGCACTACTATCTTCCGCATATCCGATAAACACACAATCCACTGTCTTAGGTACTATCCTAGTCCGTTTAGGAGGAGGAATTGGTACATTTGCTAGACAGCCCCAAACCCTTAAAAACTTGTAGCTAGGTGTGCGACCTTTTCACAATTCATAAGGCGTTTTATCCAACTTTTTATGTGATAGTCTGTTTAGCACATAGTTGGCGGAAAGCAGAGCTTCTCCCCACAAATTTCGAGGTAAGTCAGAACTTATAAGCATTGCATTCATCATTTCCTTAAGCGTTCTATTCTTCCTTTCAGCAATACCATTTTGCTCGGGAGAATAAGGCGCAGTGGTTTGATGAATAATGCCACTCTCAGCACATATTTGTGCCAATGGTGACTCATATTCACACTTCGAAGAATTTTAATCTTTTTATTAAGTTGATTCTCAACTTCATTCTTATAGTGAATGAACATATCAATTGCTTCCTCTTTACTTCTCATTAAGTAGACATAACAATATCTTGTACAATCATCGATAAATGTTATGAAATAATTTTTACCGCCTCTAGATTGTACATACTTTAGATCGCATACATCCGTATGAATCAAGTTTAATGGTTCGGTGCTTCGCTCAATTGAGTGGAATGAAGACTTGGTTAATTTGGCATCTACACAAGTCTCATACTTGTGTTTATGATTGATGTTAAATTTAGGCAATAGATTAAAAGACATTAGCCTTTGTAAGGGCTTATAATTCACATGTCCTAATCTACCATGCCACAAATGTAAAGACTCGCAAGAATAATCAAACTTTAAAGTTTTACTAGCCACATTGGTAACAATCATTACATTATTTTTACTTGTGCGAGCCTCATATAATGCATTAACATCAACAACAACCTCTACATTAGACTTAGCCTTAGGAGCTAAAGTCATTACACTCATCTTCAAGAGGTTATTGGCCAAGTAGCCTTTGCCCACGAACATACCACCCTTGGACATAATGACTTTGTCGGACTCAAACACGAGTCGAAAGCCTTTCTTGTTCAGCACTGCTCCGGAGATGAGATTCTTTCGGATCTCTGGCACGTGGAGCACCTCGGTAAGAGTCCGCTCTTTGCTAGAAGTCATCTTTAGCACAACCGTCCCTTTGCCTTCAACTTTTGAGACTGCTGAATTTCCCATGTAGCAGTGCTCATCATTTACCTATTGATAGGTCTTAAACATCCATTTGTTGGCGCAAATGTGGCGAGTAGCCCCAGTGTCCACCCACCATTCCTTCGAGTTCCCTCCAACAAGATTCACCTTCGATACCACAGCACTCAGATGCATGTCATCCATGTCGGAGCTCAGATTGTCCTCAGCAATGTGGGCATGTGCAGGCCTCTTGCCTTTGCCTTGTAAGGGACTATCTTCCTCTTAATGTCATTGTTTTGACGTTGAGTTCAGTTCTTCGTCTTATGGTTAGGATTACCACACACATAACAGTCACCGGTGAACCTCCTTGTCTGAGTATCTCCCTTGGGTTCAAAAGTACGCTTGCGCTTATTCCCATGGGAGTTGTCCCCCACTTCAACCACGTTGGCCTTGGAAATCATTCCAAATGATTTCTTGTCAACTTTTCGGTTGTCTTGCTCGATGCGCAGCCTCCTGATAAGATCCTCGAGACTCATCATCTTTCGCTTGTGCTTTAGGTAGCTTTTGAAGTCCTTCCAAGATGACGGTAATTTTTCAATCATCATCGCCAGTTGGAGAGCATCATTTAGCCCCATACCTTCGGCAGCAAGTTCATGATATATCAGCTGCAGCTCTTTGCATTGCTCAACAACGCTCTTGCCATCTACCATTCGATAGTCATGGAATCGCCTGGATACAAATTTCTTTGCGCCTGCGTCGTCAACTTTATACTTTGTCTCTAACGATTCCCAAATATTCTTAGCAGTCTCCTTGGGGGAATACACATTAAAAAGTGCATCGTCAAGAGAATTCAGTATGTAGTTACGACAAAGGTAGTCGGCACTCATCCATGACTCAACAATCACAGCAGATTGAGGATCCTCTTTGTCATCCACTGGTTTCTCCTCTTTGAGAAACCTGGTCAAGTTCAAAGTGGTCAAGAAGAATATCATCTTCTATTGCCAACGTTTAAAGTTGGAACCCTTGAACTTTTCCGGTTTCTAAAATTGAGAGAACGACATTGGGTTTCTCAGAACTGGCATAACGACCTCAGCGCCGCTACCTTTCACCACTGGAATCTCAGTATTCTCAGCAACTCGGTTTGGAATCTGGTTAGCCATAAGCTAAAAACAGAATACAAACGATACAATACAAACAATATCAAACTAGTTTTTAAAAACCTTTTATAGTGAACAAACAGTGATTGTTTGAAAATTCAAATATTTTATTTTTCGAAATCCGATTATGTTCCAAAACAGGAACAAACAAAAAAATTTGAGTTTACGATTGTTATTCCCACAAGTTATTTGATAACCGAATTATAATCAGATTACAGTTATAATCGAAAATAAAATATACTGTAAACTTTCAGCAGTCGGCAGTAGTATATAAATACAATTCGAAATTTGCACAATAGGAAAATGGAACAATTCTGGACGAGGCCACAGCAAGCCGTGTGCCCGTAAACTCAAATTTGCCCGCCTTAGCTTCTGGCCTCCTGGATAAGTGAGTATCAAGGTACAACGCCCAATCACCTCTGTTCGGATTGAAGCAAAACTCCGAGCAGACTACTTCGAACACTAGTAGTGTGTAGTACTCTCAAACAATATGCAATGTATGGATGAAGAATGATTTTCGGAATAAACAAAACGTAGAGCTGGTGCAACTTATATAGCTGAGCAGCAGACCTCTCCAAAGGTCATAGATAATTAAATGTAATTTTAGTGGGGTAGATGAAAAGTCTCAACACTTAACATCGATTAATTCGGATTTAAGCCTCACACTTAAATCTGACATCAATTCTGCAGGTAGGTGAAAAGTCTCAAACTTAATACTCAGCGGAATATGAAAAGTCAGGTAAATGAAAAGTCTTTTTCAGAAATCCGAGTAGTAAAAAGATAGGGCTGCCTTCGCGGCAGCGACACGCGCGGCGCGGCGTGCCGAGCGGACGGACGGACGGCGCGCGAGGGGCACCCATCTTTTCTACTTAACTACACTCTATTGATTTGTATCTCATTATAAACAAATCATAAGTGTCAATTTCTCAATGTGGGATTTCTTTAGCCTAATTTACTATTCATAATTAACTTACCATAATTTTGTTCTCATTAACAAAATAAAACATAATTATTGGGCTCTTAATTATTAACCCAATAATAAAGTTTTATTAATCCAACAAGGACAAATTTATTATAATTTATAGAATATCTGTAGAATGGTTATATTACAATCTCACTCCCTCTAGTTTGTAAAGATATATGATAAATTATAACTATCTTCTTTATGATTTGACATAAAAATACATAGCATGTGAGATGTATTTAATTATTTAAACCAGATTGATAGAATTCGTTAATATTCAAATTAAAGATGATCTATAGGTAATTCACCCGCTATTATTATACGGAAAAATATGAAAACGGGAAGATAAAAGTGAAATGCTAGGAATAACTTAAATTTTACATCTAGTATGCTCGAATATTTATAAGTGATGGTAGAAATTTTGTTGACAGGGACCATCAACGATAAGTACGCCAAAAATTTATTTCTACGTGACATATCAGCTATGTCCAAGTACTGTATTAATGATGAAAATTAATTGTCTTAATTTTTAATCAATTGTAATTAGTGTTAAATGTTAATAGTTGTTAATTATCATAATTTTTTTTATATATCTATGTTTGACTTTAATTTTTAAATAATTCTTTTAGATGTAATAAAATTTGTGAAAGTCTTACGCACTCGAGGTGTTTATATCATATTTATAAACTAAGTAAAACCTCGAAAGAATAACATCGATTTGAAAAAGATATTCAATAATTTTGAAATAATTTAATATGCATTGTTCGAATGATGTACCCAACAAATTTTCTATACGCTCAAAGAGTTGGATAATCTATGACATAACAAGTCTGACCAATTGGAATCCTCGTGGTCAGGGCGGAACCAGAAAAAGAATTTAGTGAGGCGAAATTTTTTTTGATAACACTAAAGGGTAAACAAAAAAACTTGGAGGTGTGGGCGCCTCCTCTCCTCGACCCACACCCCTTGGGTCCTCCCCTGCACGTGATGCATTCCCCCATATCCACATATTGTTTAGTATGAGGCTTTACGCTGTCATTATAAGGAAGTTGCGCATCTGCTATTAACTATAGTTTTTAGCAAATTGATAAATGCTTGATCATAACATACAATGCACACATAATCTAACAATGAATAATATTGTGTATGAATTAAATAATTTAATGAAAATGGATAAAAATAATAATCTAATTAAGATAGTAACATGGTTTGAGGAGATCTGATTTGGTGTTAATGATCTCTACACTTTCGAGGTCAAGTTATTGTGTTTCCGCTGTGAATCGTTTTACCTTTAACTCTTTTAATATGTGTGTCTTAGTCATAGCCCTAGATTGACAAATATATTTGTTGTTTTCGTTGTTTTATCGTGTCTTGTTATTGTTGGTGTGTTTTTTTTTTTAAATAGTAACAAATATCACATGTGGCTATGGGCCATTGAGTAAACAAACTTATGCGTCGGTGACACAGTTCGTCGGTGTGAGGTTAAATGCGTGTGGGCTCCACCGTAGGTTTCCCAATCCATGATTTAATTTATTTATCACCACAATTTATGTACACTTTCCCTCAATTTTATTCCTCTTTTTTGGTTGTGTGGAAGAAAATGGATTCGGGTTCGAGATTCACACGTACTTTAGGTTGTTTTTTTCGATAATGTTGCTTTTGTATCGAATCTTAAATTGGAATTCGTCATATTAATTATTGTTAGAATACGGCGCTTTTCACTTGTAATTAAAGATGTCAAAATGGGTCAGACTAACTCAACCATCAAATAGGTGGGTTGAATCAGCATTTTTAAGGTGAAAACTCAATACCACATTGAAACATTCAATCTACTATATATTTTTCACTTGGTCTTGCTTGAAAGTTGCAACATTATTTTAAAATTGAGTAAAATACTGATTTCATAATCAAGTTTTTTTAGTATCAATGTTAATATCTAGATAAAACCTGAAGCAAGTTTCAATATTCTTCTAGCATCGGTTACAGGTTCGACAAGTTCAGTTGGACGGGCTGGGTTTGGGTTTACCCAACCCGCCTGGCGGTGGGCCAAACGGGCTGGCTCATTTGGATCGGGCTGGCTCGTTTTGACAGGTCTACTTGTAACAAAGCTATAACTAGAAACATGGTACAATTTTATTTCTTTATAATGACAGCGCAAAGTCCCGCACTAAGCGACAGGTAGATATGGGTGACTGCACCACGTGGGTGTCGATGGGTCAGGCTTGTTATGTCATAGACAGTCAACCTCTCCGAACACACAAAAGAATTGATGGGTACACCAGTTCCAACACTCCGCAGAGAAATTACTTCATGGGCGGCTCGACGGATGACACTTCGTGTATGACATACCGAAGCCCCGCCATTCCCCCTCCCAAAATAATCCCCATAAATTGGCTCGAACGTATGTCCTCGTTCTGATACGACTTATTAGAATCAAACGATTGCCACTTTAATAAAAAATACAGCTGGGTAGCAGAGACACGATTTTATTTCCTTATATTAATATCACAAAGTTCTGTACTAAACAACATGTGGACATGATGGATGCACAATGTGTGTACCGATGAGTCAAACTTATTATGCCATAGACGACCCACCTCTCCGGACATTCGAAAGAATTTATGGATACACTATTTCCAACAATTTGTGGTATGATTTAAAGTATCTGTCGAGCAAATTTACGGGTATTTGGAACAACGATTTTGGTCAAATCAGAATTTAAATAAATGACATTCATTTCACTAAATTACATGTACTAAGTGTAGAACAAGTGTAGGTTGATTTCCAACGTTATTGACCCGATTTTCCGAAAAAAATGCATAAAGAAAATAAAATATTAAATCATTTAAAAAAAAAATTGTCATTAAATTAATTTACAAAATATGTTAAAAGAAATTGTGGCAAACGGGGAATTGAAAAGATGTGAGAAACACCTTATCTTCATGAATAGTTTTCCTGCAAATAGCTGGTTATATTCCCTTTGCACAAAGTTAACCAACCATCCATGCATTTAATAATTGCCAAGATAAATTAATATGGAATGACATCCTCGTCAAAATATCATTATCATAATAAATGTAAGTGTGTGGGCCGGGTTTGTGGCCCACGATTCAATATACATTCGTATTTTAATCAGACTCAAATTCTAGACATGTAATTGAATCAAATTCTGTCATATATATGCGCACCTGGAGGGGAACTATGTATCCCCATACAAGCACCAACATAACACACTATTGAGTATTGTATATTCCGGTCTCGTAATACGATTCGTCCTTCTTGACACATGAATTGCCCTCTTAGAATATAAGAATGACTCCAAGGGTTTAAAACATGGATTGAAATACATTTTGCTCTAGTAGTAATCTATCAAATACCAACGAGAATTCACGATCAAAAGAACGCTTGCATACGGGATCAACCGTGAGGACTAATCAAATTTTTGCTACAGATATAGGATCTTGATTTGATATTGGATTTTATATCCAACAATAAATAAATTGATGCGGACCTGCACATGCATTTGATGTGAAATGTATCCCAAATTCGAATGTAATACAAAATCAATCATTTTATAATCAGTATTGTATAATTAATTTGTTGGATTTGAATCTTTATAAGAGATTTGGTTGAGATAAACCATATGAGATGTTATTGATGAAGAAGACGGAAGACCAGCAAAGATAATCAACAAAAAAAGATTTCTGGTTTAGATGATCAATTCTAGATGATTATTGTGTGTTAGTGATTGCGGCTCAAATGATACATAAAGATAATATTTAGGAAATTCACACAAGATCGTGATTTTGAGTTTTCATGCATTGAATTTCCAGCAAAAAATATTGGGTTTTTGACGACGAACCCCTCTGTAGTTTTCCAAATATGCAGCTTACCTTCTGTGTTTTGAAAATATACATTTTACCCATTGTGAATACGTGTAAAACACTCCCTCTATATAAGGGTCATTGTGATATATTTTATAAACCACATTAGTTAAACTGATTATTTTGAAAATCGAAGGCGGTAACTGTCTATTTTCAAACCGCATGGATGTAAACTGTCAAAAACATAAGGGGTAAAATGTCTATTAGCAATACCACATCTGGTAATTATCATCGACTCCAAAGATACTAAATGATAAACTATGATATTTTTTGCTCGAATTAAAGTTCGAGGCCGAGTTCTGCTAAAAATATTCAAGCATGTTTGTGTACAATTCGAACTATTGCTCGAAAATAAAGACTCGAAATATATTTATTTAATATATATTCATATTATATTAATAAAATATCAAATGCACGAACTATCGAACAAAATAATTTGGAATACGTATTCGAATTCGGCTCGAACTCGTTAATTTCAAATATAAATAGTTTATTTTCGAGATGGCTTAAAAACTCGCAAGCCGGCTCAATTTGTTTCACATCTAGATCTGTAGTTTGATAATTAGTTGATAAATACTCATATGCACACCTCTAAGTAAGGTACAATTTCAAAGTTGAAGGTTCTAAGAGAAGTGATCTACACATGAGCAAATTTATTCAAGCACTCTTAAACGAAAGCATAGGAACAAACAACTTGTCTATATGTTGTAGACTCCATAGCATAATGGTAAAAAACATTTAGAGACTTAACTCTTTGGTAATTGTTGATAAGGAGTTTGTGAACCAAGTCTCAGCCATTAGAGCCAAGAAAGTATGAAAAACTTATGAGATTGGTGCAAATAAAAAAATAATCGGTGAATTTTTCCGGCTTCAATCGGAGGGGATGGCAAACGATTACACTACCTTTGAATATCGATAACTCTAGTGTTCCTTTATCGTTTTATGCATTATATGGCTTACGATCAAGGATATTTAAGATTTTTTGCTTATACGTGTTGTCATTTTGACCGATTTTATTGGTACATATATTCGAACTTGTATATTTTCTTCTAAATAATATGGTTAAAGCTTTTTTATAGAGTTAATTTGATCGATAGAAACGTTCGGGGATACTGACGTATGTGTCAAATCCAACTTGATTATCTCTATTATTTATATAGCATATCTCAATTCATTAAGATTAGATGTTTAATTGTTATTGTATGGGTATTTATGTGCGTGTATTTTAGTATATATGTGTAGTGTACAAAGTCAAACTTTTTTGGCCACTGTTTTTGACTCATTCAAGATATCGCAATTTCTTTAATTAATTGTTTTCTTCGTATCTAAGGACAAAAAATAAAAAATAATAATGGAGATGGACCCCTTTTTTCTTAGTTTAGTAAAAGGTCAATTTCACGTGACCTTCTTCTATATCGACCCTTCTAATTTTAATAATTCTTTGATATTTAGATGAATTTCAAGATTTAGAGGCAGACGTAACACAGTGTAATGGAAAATTTATAATTCATGGAAAAATATAGAGATTCGTCTGTTATTATTCAAACTAAAAATCAGAAACCAAAAATCAGAAGTTACAATAAAATTATTTTCTAAGGGTGATCACCATAATTTTTTCTAATATAATACATGAGATATTAATTGTTGTTAACCAAATATAAAATTACGTGAAAGAATCCTTACGTAATAATAGAAAAAAATAAAACACTTAATTAATTATACAATACAGTAATTATATTTCAAAATAGTAACTTTAGATATTATATTATAGCAAAGGATTAAGATATGAATTTTTTAAAAAATAATAATAATATTGATCTAATAAAAAAGTTAGACAAATCAATAGATTAATATGTTAAATGTAAATTAGATCATGTATCTATTATTCTACTTGATGGGAAAAAACCTCAAAATTTACGAGGATAAAGAGAGATGTTTGGGTCAAAATAAATAAAAGATATGCAAAAATATTCGTATTTATGTAAAATACGAAAATGAAAACACAAAAATCGATCGGTGTCTTAGATGCCTATGACACTGACATCTTCGGCATTGCTCGTAAATACGATTAGTTTGATGCTATCTCTATGTACATTGAGCATAATTAACGTATAACTTAAGGCACTGCCTCTTGAGATGATTTGTGGTATGCCCATGACACATTTGGAAAACGATACTATTTTTTTCTTTTAAATAAATTTCCTAAATTTTAGGATAAAATTAGGGGAAAAATCATTTTTAGTAATTGTTTATTATCAATATGTTTTAAATGATGCTTTCATGTTTTTTGAAAAAAATTGTACCAGCATGTTAGTGGTCCTATTGTATTGCTTTGGTGCATCATAATTCATAAACCGTATATATTTATTGAAATGGATATGTGATAGATATTTAGATTGAATATATAATATTAGTCTAAACATAATAATTGAACTACTGTTATAGATAATTATCTTTTATGTGCTATAATATTGCCGAGACCCGACCAAAGATCATAAATAATCCTTAACCGGCTCAAAATTGGACCGTGGTCAACACACTGGTTAACCGGGTCAACTGTTCGAATGACAAACCCTTAACCGACCTGTCTATTGATGGGCCACTTAAGGGTCATAATTTTCTAACATGTGAACCGCATGTTAACCGATGCTTCAAAAGGTTTATTTAATTTTTTTTTACATTACTAAATTTAAAACATATGTTATGGTGTAGATTTGAACTCATGAAATAATTAGCTTCAACCACTAAGTTATTAGAGCATTGCTGATATAAATAGAGTGTTATAATTTATATATATTAATCAAACAAATATATCTTACACATTTTGATTATTTGAGCTTAAATTTATTTCATGTTTATTTATGTTTAATCTATTGAGGAAAACACAATCAAATATTTTTACATTTTTTTCAAATTTTAATAATATTTATAATTTTTTTTAAAGAAAATGATCAAACCGTAACCGTTGGTTAACCGTAACCAGAACCGAAACTTTAATCGGCAGTTCATGAACCGTAATCGGAACCGTCAATGAAGGTTAATGTTAAAGGTCGAGCTTTTTGAACCGTCGAACAAGCGGTTCTGGACCATTGAACCGGCGGTTCTGAACCGTTGTCATGTCTAAATATTACCAGAGTTATTATTGTTGTTGTCATAATAATTTTAATGTTAAATTGCAATAACAATTCCCATCTTTTATAGATGATTATCATCAAAGATTTTAGTCCTATTTCGAAAGAGTTTACATATTTTGAAATATAAAATATCATTCAAGTATTTAATTTTGAGTTTAATTAAGATGATTTTTTTTCCAAATAAACAACATATATTTTATTATCTTAAACAAAAATAATTATATGAAAAACAAGCAAGGTCCATGTGAAAGAAAGAGATCCACATGAAAAGTTGCTTGCAATGTCCAAAATGGAAGGTTGCTTTCAATGTCCAAAATGGAAAGTTGCTTTCCACGCGCTTTGACAGCTACACATGAATATGCCTCCTCAAAAATTAAATGTAATTTCAGTTTCATGTAATTCTTTAATCACTATGCCTCCAATATAGGTATTTGGTATGAGAAAGTGATATTTTAATATAAATAATAAAACTTTGAAAGATAAGTCTCATTACATTCCAAAACTTCTAACAATTTGATCAATTTTAGAGACTGTGAGTAGAGATGGCACCGGGGTAGGTTGGAGACAAGTTTGATTAAACCCTGGACCCACGCTGCTACAGTTAAAAGCCAGACATTCCCCACCCCGCGAACCCGGTGGGTTCAACCCACCTCTCCCCGCTAATAATTTTTTAAAAAGAAATTATAGCTAGAAATTTATTTTGAAGCACAAAAATTGAGTTTCGTGATTGGATTTCATGTTTTTCTCTAGTAAATATTCACAGTAAATATTCATAATAGGCCCTTGTAGAACAATCTTTAATCTACCAAATATTTATTAATTTGTTTCATTTTCTTCAAAATGTCCAACTTATTTTATATGAACACATGAGTTTTGATATGGAATTAAATATTGACATATAATGATTCAACTACATAAGTGAAATAAGTGAATTGTATATTTAATATTAATTTTTTTTAAAAAAATAATATGTATAGTGGGGCAGGTCGTGGCGGGTTTGGCTAACTCGCGTGAGCCCCGGTTCAAAATCCGATTGAATCGGGTCCAGACCCATTATGGGTGCTTATTGGCCCAATCCGGTCTGGTTCGATCCAGAATCAGCTGATTTCGGATCCGTTAAGTTTGGAACTGGTCTGATCCGATAAGGAACCAGATCGGATCTGGTTCCGGTTCTACCGGTTCCGGTTTGGACCGGTTCCAACCCGGAACCGGTTAGTAATAAAAAAAAAATTTAAAAAAAATTCATTTTTTCTATTGAAAATACATTTTAATTTTTTTAAATTCCAATCCATTAGAACCAACCCGATCCGGTTCCTAACCGATTGGTCCGGATCGGATTCCGAACCGGGTTGAATCGGTTCGGTTCCGGACCAACCCAGTCCAATAACCAACCCTAAGCCCCACCCCGCCAGTAAGGGTTTAATACTAGTCCGAGACTTATCCGGACCTGTTGCCATTCCTAACCGTGAGAGTGGATTTTGTATCATAGGTCATAATAAAAATTTACATTTAGATATAAAATTATATTTTTTTAAAAAAATCTAAAACATATATTAATGTCATGTTAGCTTAAGAGGGTTCATCTATCACTATACAAATTATTATTTTTGGGTGGTTCATGCCCAATGTCCCATATTTTTCCAAGGAGAAAATCTTGTAATATTGGACAAACTAATTTTTTTTTCCGGTAAGATTAATTTTTTTATAAGGAGTACAGTGGGTACTCCAACCCGTTTAAGTACAATAGAACGTTTTGTAATTCTTTTTTCCATATAAAACTATCTCCGATTCTCTTGAAATCTCTCAATTTACATCCCTTCAATTTTACAAAGAATTCGCACAACTAAATTCATAAACAGTGTTTAGGACTTTCTAATGTTAAGCATTTAGCTTGAGTTGGGCATAAAACTTAGGCCCATCCTACCCGAGACAGATAATACAAGACTCAAAACCAATCTTTAGCAATTATCTCATTATAGTTGGATTCTATCACATGCTAGACTGTTAATAAGATTCTATCCAATGCCCTTCATATACACTAACTATTTCATATTTGTTATCAGGGATGGACCCAGAAAAAAAAATCTTGGGGGGACGAATTTTTTTTGATAATATTTAAGGGTTAAAAAAAATTTTGGGGTGCAAAAAAAATTTATTTGTGAAAAATGAGGGTAATTTTTTTTATATAAAACGTACGCAATATAACAAAGATATATGTTGAACATCAATGCTCGCGTAAAAAAATACTTATAGAACAATAAATAAATGTAATAAAAGATACAAAACATCCTCAAATTCAGAATATGGCGTGATTTTTTTTCGAGTACAATTCCACACTATGTTGAGAGAGGGGATGAAGAGGTCTCGAACCTGAGATGACCTCTCAGCACTCAAAGAAGTGAGGTACTAGTTGGAACAAGGTCTTTCCATGGAATATGGTGTCATTAGCTAGACATACTAGAACATGCATGCATGTGTGATGAGAATAACAAAAGGCCAATCACCTATAAAATCATAAGAGCTAGCTAGGGTGGGTAGGGTCCCTAAAATGCATGTGAAGTGTTTAAATGAGGGGCAATTTGTTTTCTTCATCCCCGAAGAAAGGGGCATCCACCAGCTCCCCCTATCTAGTCATTATTTTTTAGTGACATTCATTCATGTTGCTTATGGCAAGTGGTGGAGTCACCCTAAAGATAGGGTGGGTCTCAACTCCATATAAATTTGTTTACAAGAATTAGTTTGAATTTTCAGAACTTGTATGCTTTAGTTCTGTTAGCCATTTAGGCTACTTAGTGCACGTCCAGCCATAGATAAATTTAAATCATGTATTTACCCCTGCTTGTGGCCTATTTATGAACTTCTACACTTACTTACACCACTCGAATATAAGCATGGGTAGGGGCAGATCTAGGAATTGGGAATGAGGATCGAGATAAAACTCAGAAGGGCGACTTAATATATTTTAATAAGAGAGATCAAAATAAGCGGGGCGATTTAATATACTAATAAATGGCGGATGAAACTTGTATTTTAAAAAAAATGATATATATACTTTAAAAAAACGATCGAAGAAGGCAATGTCTCCCTAGTTGATCTTCACTTGGTGCATGGGTGAAAATATGTAGAAATGGGTAAAGAGAGGAAGACAAGATGGAGGTGGAGAACGGGCCCAAGGAGACCAGGAGCCCCCATTGTCCTGAGCCGTGGCCCTAGAATATTAGTCTTGCAGGAGGACAACTGAGCCCACTACCTTCACATGTCAAATTTCCCCACGTTGAAAGAGAAGAAAATAATGTCAAAATTTTTTAGAAACTATATATTTCTTCAATTCTCTGTACTCTTGATGCTAAACAACAATATTCTGGCTGAGTTAATATTGTTAATGCAATGAGCATTCCTCGTACTAAAGATACATGATTTATATATACATATGCTGAGAATTATGAAATTTTAATTCTTTCATTTGGTGTGAAAAAGGGTTTTGGATAAACATTTGATCCCGATTAATTTTTTCTTCTTCTTGGTATTATTTGAATTTCTACTGACGAGCTTCTCGTTTATAAAAAAACATACAGTTTTAAGCGTGGAACAATGTTCAAATACAAGTAGATCATATAAACATATAGTTCTAAGCACAGCACAATATTTAAAACGAACAGACGCACTCTGAGTTGAGGACCCTAAAGGTTTATATACCGAGTCAATGATAATTTACCCATTTTTGTATAGCTAATAGACACTTTACCACCTTGTGGTTTGTAAAAAGACAGTTTACATCTATATGGTTTTCAAAATAGGCATTTTATAAAATGTGGTTTGTAAAACATAACACACTACACATTTACATGTATGTGATGTTTTGCACATATTCATAGGGGTAAACTATCTATTTTCAAAACAGTTGGGCAAACTGCATATTTTAAAAAGTACCAGGGGATAACCGTATATTTTTAAACTACGGAGATATAAATTGTCTATTCGAAAAAACACAAGAAGATTCGTTGCCAACCCCTAAAAATGATTTAAACTTTTGCACATTGATGAAAGATTCAATACTATTAATGTTATTTTGAGTTTAAAAATTAACTAATGCCCTTGTATTTGCTTTCTTTTCTTTTTGGTTTTAGGTTGAATCTCAACAATTGTCCGCAGAGCGATCGAAACGTGGCGCTTGAGCTGCTCTACGGTTTAAAGATTAGAGTTGCATCATTATCACCAGCTATAGCTTTTGATAAAGGAACAAAGTATGGTAAAATAAATGGTTAGGATTGCATCTTCCACTTTGTTATTAGTTGCAGCGAAAAGAAAACAAGAGCGGAGCGGTTTCTGAAATTCAGTGAGCACCGAGAGGAGAAAACATGAGGGTGAGAAATCAGATGGTGAGCAAGAACTACCTTGTGGTATTCTCTTGTATGAAAGGGAGAGAAAAGAGAGATTTGATTGTGCTAAATGTTGGATTAATATTATTGGGTTAATAATAAGAGCCCAATAATTATGTTATATTTTGTTAATGAGAACAAAATTATGGTAAGTTATTATGAAAGGTAATTAGGCTAAAGAAATCCCACATTGAGATTATAATACACTTATGGTTTGATTATATTGAGATACAAATCATTAGAGTGTAGTTAAGTAGTAAAGATGGGTGCCCCTCGCGCGCCGTCCGTCCGTCCGCTCGGCACGGCACGGCACGGCACGGCACGGCACGGCACGTCACGTCACGTCACGTCTCGTCTCGTCTCGTCTCGACTCGACTCGACTCGCCTCGCCTCGCCGCGTCGCGTCGCGCGTGTCGCTGCCGCGAAGGCAGTCCTATCTTTTTACTACACGGATTTCTGAAATGACTTTTCATCTGCCTGACTTTTCATATTCTGCTGAGTATTAAGTTTGAGACTTTTCACCTACCTGCAGAATTGATGTCAGATTTAAGTGTGAGACTTAAATCCGAAATGAATATGATGTTTAAGTGTTGAGACTTTTCATCTACCCCATTAATCTTTACACTTAATTCTGAGACCTTTGGAGTGGTCTGCTGCTCAGCTATATAAGCTGCTTCAGCTTTATGTTTTCTTCATCCCGAAATTGCATTTCATATCATATCATATTATCTTGAGAGTACTACACACTGTTCAGTGTTCGAGTGAGTCTGTCTGGGTTTCTGCTTCAACCCATACAGAGGTGTTTGGGACGTTGTACCTTGGAACTCTCTTGTCCAGGAGGCCAGAAGTTGTAGGCGGGCAATTTAGAGTTTACGGGCACACGGTTTACTGTGACCTCGTCCAACAACAAAGTTTCTGCCCAGTTTATTTAAACTGTTTGTTGTAAGTTTCTACTGCTTTCAAGTATTTTCTTTTATTTATAAAACAGTGTATGTCATCTTATGAGTTTTCTCGTCTTCTTCAACAAAAGGAAAATAACCAACAATCGTAAACTCTAAACCCTTGTGTATTTTTCTTTTGTTGTTCTGTCAAACCTAATTGTTTTTCATCTACTGCACTTTAACAAATTGTTACTGTCAATTTCATATTTAGTTCAGACACTGTTTATGTACTGTTCAAAGGTTTAATCCTACTGTTTCAAAAAACTGTTTTGATATTATTTGTGCTCTTCTATTTCTGTTCTGTTTTAGCTTATGGCTGACCAGTTTACCCAACCACCTGCTGTGAATAATGAGATTCCGGTGATCAAAGCTAGCGGTACTGAGGCCGCAATGCCAATTCTGAGAAGTCCAATGCCGTTTTCTCAATTTGAGAAACCGGAAAAGTTCAAGGGTTCCAACTTTAAACGTTGGCAACAGAAGATGATGTTCTTCCTTACCACCTTGAACTTGACCAGGTTTCTGAAGGAGGAGAAACCGGTGGAGGACAAAGAGGATCCTCAATCTGCTGTGATAGTTGAGTCCTGGATGAGTGCCGACTACCTTTGTCGTAACTACATACTGAATTCTCTTGACGATGCACTTTTCAATGTGTATTCCCCCAAGGAAACTGCTAAGAATCTTTGGGAATCGTTAGAGATAAAGTACAAAGTTGACGACGCAGGCGCAAAGAAATTTGTAGCCGGGCGATTCCATGACTATCGAATGGTAGATGGCAAGAGCGTTGTTGAGCAATGCGAAGAGCTGCAGCTGATATATCATGAACTTGCTGCCGAAGGTATGGGGCTAAATGATGCTCTCCAAGTGGCGATGATGATTGAAAAATTACCGCCATCTTGGAAGGACTTCAAGAGCTACCTAAAGCACAAGCGAAAGATGATGAGTCTAGAGGATCTTATCAGGAGGCTG
Source organism: Haberlea rhodopensis (assembly GCA_907163345.1). Classification (NCBI taxonomy): domain Eukaryota; kingdom Viridiplantae; phylum Streptophyta; class Magnoliopsida; order Lamiales; family Gesneriaceae; genus Haberlea; species Haberlea rhodopensis. The sequence goes on along the minus strand of CAJQUN010000419.1, from coordinate 291,719 downwards.
CGCATCGAGCAAGACAACCGAAAAGTTGACAAGAAATCATTTGGAATGATTTCCAAGGCCAACGTGGTTGAAGTTGGGGACAACTCCCATGGGAATAAGCGCAAACGTACTTTTGAACCCAAGGGAGATACTTAGACAAGGAGGTTCACCGGTGACTGTTATGTGTGTGGTAAGCCTAACCATAAGGCCAAGGACTGCACTCAACGTCAAAACAACTGCACTCAACGTCAAAACAATGACGGTAAGAGGAAGATAGTCCCTTACAAAGGCAAAGGCAAGAGGCCTGCACATGCCCACATTGCTGAGGACAATCTGAGCTCTGACATGGATGACATGCATCTGAGTGCTGTGGTATCGGAGGTGAATCTTGTTGGAGGGAACTCCAAAGAATGGTGGGTGGACACTGGGGCTACTCGCCACATTTGCGCCAACAAATGGATGTTTAAGACCTATCAACCGGTGAATGATGAGAACTGCTATATGGGAAATTCAGCAATCTCAAAAGTTGAAGGCAAAGGGACGGTTGTGCTAAAAATGACTTCCGGAAAAGAGTTGACTCTTACCGAGGTGCTCCACGTGCCAGAGATCCGAAAGAATCTCATCTCCGGAGCAGTGCTGAACAAGAAAGGCTTCCGGCTTGTGTTTGAGTCCGACAAAGTCATTCTGTCCAAGGGTGGTATGTTTGTGGGCAAAGGCTACTTGGCCAATAACCTCTTCAAGATGAATGTAATGACTTTAGCTCCTAAGGCTAAGTCTAGTGTAGATGTTGAGGTTGATGTTAATGCAGCAAATGAGGCTAGCACAAGCAAAAATAATGTAATGACTGTTGCCAATGTGGCTAATAAAACTTTAAAGTTTGATTATTCTTGCGAGTCTTTACATTTGTGGCATGGTAGATTAGGACATGTGAATTATAAGTCCTTACAAAGGCTAATGTCTCTTAATCTATTGCCTAAATTTAACATCAATCATAAACACAAGTGTGAGACTTGTGTAGAGGCCAAATTAGCCAAGTCATCATTCCACTCAATTGAGCGAAGCACCGAACCGTTAAACTTGATTCATACGGATGTATGCGATCTAAAGTATGTACAATCTAGAGGCGGTAAAAATTATTTCATAACATTTATCGATGATTGTACAAGATATTGTTATGTCTACTTAATGAGAAGTAAAGACGAAGCAATTGATATGTTCATTCACTATAAGAATGAAGTTGAGAATCAACTTGATAAAAAGATTAAAATTCTTCGAAGTGATCGAGGCGGTGAATATGAGTCACCATTTGCACAAATATGTGCTGAAAGTGGCATTATTCATCAAACCACTGCGCCTTATTCTCCCGAGCAAAATGGTATTGCTGAAAGGAAGAATAGAACGCTTAAGGAAATGATGAATGCAATGCTTATAAGTTCCGACTTACCTAGGAATTTGTGGGGAGAAGCTCTGCTTTCTGCCAACTATGTGCTAAACAGAGTACCACATAAAAAGTTGGATAAAACGCCTTATGAATTGTGGAAAGGTCGTGCACCTAGTTACAAGTTTTTAAGGGTTTGGGGCTGTCTAGCAAAGGTACCAATTCCTCCTCCTAAGCGGACTAGGATAGGACCTAAGACAGTAGATTGTGTATTTATCGGATATGCGCAAGATAGTAGTGCCTATCGTTTTCTAGTACATAAATCAGATAATGCAGAAATGCATGTAAATACTATCATTGAGGCTAGGGATGCTTCGTTCTTTGAGGAAATCTTTCCCCACAAAACTCCGACAATGCCTGAAACCAATGTTGAGAGAAATGTGGGGGATAGAGAATCTCAAAAGAATGTAGAATCGCCTAGACGAAGCAAAAGAGCGAGAAAAGAGAAATCTTTTGGCTCGGATTTTCTAACATATCTGTTGGAAAAAGATCCGACTACTTTCAAGGAATCAATGTCTTCACAAGACTCTGATCTTTGGAAAGAAGCGGTAAATAGTGAGATAGAATCTATCTTACATAATCATACTTGGGAACTAGTGGATCTTCCTGCAGGTTGTAAACCACTAGGACACAAGTGGATCTTCAAGAGGAAGATGAAAGCTGATGGTACTGTAGATAAGTACAAGGCTAGACTTGTAGTCAAAGGCTACAGACAAACTGAAGGTGTTGATTATTTCGACACATACGCTCCTGTATCCCGGAAAACATCTATAAGGTTGATAATTGCATTTGCTGCATTATATAACCTAGAGATCCATCAAATGGATGTTAAAACGGCTTTTCTAAATGGAGAGTTAGAAGAGGAGGTTTACATGGAACAACCTGAAGGGTTTGTAGTTCCAGGTAAAGAAACGAAGGTGTGTAAACTTGTGAAATCCTTGTATGGATTAAAACAAGCACCTAAACAATGGCACGAAAAATTTGATAGCGTCATGCTTTCAAATGGGTTTAAAACAAACCAATGCGATAAGTGTGTCTACGTGAAAGGAGACAATACAAACTATGTGATAGTATGTCTATACGTAGATGACATGATAATTGTTGGTAATAACGATAACATCAAAATTACCAAGAAAATGTTGTCACGAAATTTTGAGATGAAAGACCTAGGTCTTGCAGATGTGATTCTTGGAATGAAGATCACCAAACATGCAGATGGATATTTTCTCTCCCAGGGTCATTATGTCGAGAAGATACTTGACAAGTTTGACAAGGGAAATAATACCATCGCTAGAACACCTATGGAAGTGGTGTCAAATCTTTGCAAGAATCGCGGAGAAGGTGTGCAACAACTTGAGTACTCTAGAGTCATAGGCAGTCTCATGTACCTCATGGATTGCACTAGACCTGATATAGCTAATTCTGTCAATACATTGAGCAGATATACGAGTAATCCCAGTTATGAGCACTGGAAGGCAGTAGTTCGAGTTCTTAGATATCTAAGATATACTTCTAACTACGGACTACATTATACGAGATACCCAGCAGTAATTGAAGGGTATTCAGATGCGAATTGGATATCAGACTCCAAAAATATAAAATCTACGAGTGGATATATATTTATAATTGGAGGTGCTGCTATTTCATGGAAATCATGCAAACAGACATGCATTGCTAGATCAACTATGGAATCTGAGTTCATAGCTTTAGATCTTGCGGCAGAAGAAGCTGATTGGCTTCGGAGTTTCTTGGAGGATATTCCAATGTGGTCAAAACCAATGCCACCCATTAGTTTGCACTGTGATAGTCAGTCAGCTATGGGAAGAGCACATAACAATGTGTATAATGGGAAATCACGACACATTCGTCGGAGACATAAATCCGTGAGAAATTTACTAAAAACCGGTGTCATTTCTTTAGATTATGTGAAGTCTAAAGAAAACATTGCAGACCCATTTACGAAAGGTCTGACGAGAGACCGAGTAGAGATTTCATCGAGGGGAATGGGGTTGAAGCCCATGAAATTGATTTCCAACCATGATGGCAACCCAACCTGAATTGTAAAATCCAATTTGCAGGTTCAATGGGAAAACCGAATTGTGGGGGGGCATCGAACAAAGCACTCGGGAAATTGAGTTCCTTACCTATTCCTGTGATGAAAGAGTGATAGACCTGTACTTTGGGAAGGCTGAGCTCATGCTCTTAATGATTCTTCTATCTCGAGATGATAAAGTGGGGTATTACAGGATACTCTTTAGGAGAAATCACCTATGTCGAATGTGAAGGGGCCGCTTCTATGAGATGACCTGAGGGCTAAATCTCTAGAGCATTCGATGAAACATCCAAGGCAGTCCAGGGCCAAAATGGACAACAACGAAAGAACCAATAATAGTGTGGAGATGAAGCTGTGTGAGTATTGTTGTCTTGTTATACATAAAACGTCGAACAGTTCAAGGCATCGCGTCCACTGGTTGACAAGTATATCCGATGATATTTTACTAAGGAAGGTTCAAGGTTAATCACCACCTATCCTGATGCAGTGGATTCTCAAAGTACTCTCAAATCTTCATCTAGGTGCATTGTGTAATTTTTTCGCCATATTGCATTCATGTGGGGGATTGTTGGATTAATATTATTGGGTTAATAATAAGAGCCCAATAATTATGTTATATTTTGTTAATGAGAACAAAATTATGGTAAGTTATTATGAAAGGTAATTAGGCTAAAGAAATCCCACATTGAGATTATAATACACTTATGGTTTGATTATATTGAGATACAAATCATTAGAGTGTAGTTAAGTAGTAAAGATGGGTGCCCCTCGCGCGCCGTCCGTCCGTCCGCTCGGCTCGCCACGGCACGGCACGGCACGGCACGTCACGTCTCGTCTCGTCTCGTCTCGACTCGACTCGACTCGACTCGCCTCGCCTCGCCTCGCCGCGTCGCGTCGCGTCGCGTGTCGCTGCCGCGAAGGCAGTCCTATCTTTTTACTACACGGATTTCTGAAATGACTTTTCATCTGCCTGACTTTTCATATTCTGCTGAGTATTAAGTTTGAGACTTTTCACCTACCTGCAGAATTGATGTCAGATTTAAGTGTGAGACTTAAATCCGAAATGAATATGATGTTTAAGTGTTGAGACTTTTCATCTACCCCATTAATCTTTACACTTAATTCTGAGACATTTGGAGTGGTCTGCTGCTCAGCTATATAAGCTGCTTCAGCTTTATGTTTTCTTCATCCCGAAATTGCATTTCATATCATATCATATTATCTTGAGAGTACTACACACTGTTCAGTGTTCGAGTGAGTCTGTCTGGGTTTCTGCTTCAACCCATACAGAGGTGTTTGGGACGTTGTACCTTGGAACTCTCTTGTCCAGGAGGCCAGAAGTTGTAGGCGGGCAATTTAGAGTTTACGGGCACACGGTTTACTGTGGCCTCGTCCAACAACAAAGTTTCTGCCCAGTTTATTTAAACTGTTTGTTGTAAGTTTCTACTGCTTTCAAGTATTTTCTTTTATTTATAAAACAGTGTATGTCATCTTATGAGTTTTCTCGTCTTCTTCAACAAAAGGAAAATAACCAACACTAAAATCTGTAATCAATTCCTGGATTGGTGCTTAATGAAATCACCCCCTTTCCCGTGGATGTAGACCAGGTTTAAAGATTGAACCACGTAAATCTTGCGTCTATTTCCTCCCTGCTATTTTTCTTATGCTTGCTGTGTTTATGTGTTGATTTAGCCATTGTGTTAGTCACATATACAGTCTGCTATATATTGTAAAAGTGGATGATTAGCGTTGTGTCTTGAATGAGTGCGTGAGTAGGTGATTCAATTGAATTGAAAATTGCACATTGGGTATTTGGCTACGGCAATTACAATTGGTTTATTGAATTGATTACTGCATACATTCTTGCTGTATAAAGTGTTCTTGATTTTGATTCAAAGGTTCTAATGTGCATTGGGTTTACTGCACGTACAAGAACCGATACAATCAAGAATTCATTTACTTAGTAAAATATGCCAACAAAGGATTGTTGTCCACTTTAATTGCTATGCGGAAAGCTCTGTAGCAGATTCTAATTGGACAGACAAGAGTGTATATTGCTCAGATAGATATATGGAATAGAATTGGTCTGATCGGATCGGATTCATAACAGTTAAGACTCAAAATTCTTCACAATATTCGAAAAAAATCTTAGATTCTCCTTATTTCCAAACTTTGATAGGCAATAATATTCGAATGAGTCGGTTTAGGCCTACAATTTATGCAAACTTGATGTACAGGTTGACGCTTATTGTTGTTTTTGAGTGGCATATTAAGGATTGTGGTTCACCCGCAGTGTTCTTACGAACACATCTTTTCTAAGGCTACTAAAACAGTGTGTTAAAGTCGGATAAAGTGGTTGGGACAAAATAAATTTTAAAGAGCAAATAGATTTTTCTTACTTTTAAAATGAAATGATTGCGAGGTAAGGAATTATATAATTTTTTAAAACATCTCCCAATATGATGCCTCTGATCTTTCCATCTCTGAAATCTTCTCCCAAGTCCTCTCAGGATCCTCTTTTGGATCTTATTTTGCACTGAATGGTTATCATTAGCCTCCTCCAGTCGCATACAAAGCTATCTCAAGCCGCAAGCAAGTCCAGTTGAACTATCTGTAGCTGTCTTTCAGCTTGATCATTGTATTAGACAAAGTATGCACGCCTGCCTGAAGATGATTTCATAAGTCGGCATTGTCTTGTTATAACCTCTAAACTTCAGCTTCAAGAGCAGCAATAACAGCTTGGGGAGATGTGATCATATCCTACAAACAAAACAACAAATCAAAATGCTCAAGACAATTTATGTAATTGTTACACATTTCAAAGAGACGTCTGATGCCATAGGTCATAAGCCAAAATTCTCCTGGATCAAAAGTTACGACCGTTTGAAGTCTTGTAAAAAAAAAACAAATATCGGATTCCATCTCTATTGGGTTCTCCTATAATCGACGATCTCCGCCGAATAGGCTCTCTCTACCAGATTTATAGTAGTAATGTTTTCTATCAGACAACTCTACTAGGTCCTTACTGCTCAAGCTCTCTACTAGACCAAAAGACTCCTTACCAGATTGATCTCTATTGGGCCGGATGTATCTCTATTGAATCCTTAGGAGAACCTCCTTTTTCGGATGGTCTTTAGAATTCTTAACCAGACTAATTATCTCTACATAATATCATAGTGTGTTGATACTTGGATCGAATAATCTCATCTAGATTATCTAAGCTGATCAGTTTTTATTGGTCCGAATGTTGAGTAAGTGACGATTTATCCCACTGTGGTTTGAAAACAGGTTTTCAAAATAGGCAATATACACCATGTGGTTTGCAAAGCATAACACACTCTCCTTACATGGATGGGAGTTTTGTACCTAATTCACAAACCACATGGTTAAACTAATTATTAAAAATAGGGGGTAAACTGCCTATTTTGAAAACTACCGGGATAAAGTGACTATTTTCAAACTAAACTCCATGTTTTCCTCATAGGAGGATTTGTTGCCAAAAGCCATCAAATATCTTAGCTTAGCTAGTATTTCTCTTAAATAAGTTCCTTTTCACTGAGAATTCCTTCCAGTCATATATATAAACTATTTTTTTTTTTTTTTTGGAGAATATATAGAAACTAGCTTTTGCTGCTACCATTTAAATCTCATGTCCCGAACTTGAAGTGTGGCACGACGGTATTACCAAAACTCAGATACACATTTTTTTTAAAGAATATCAAGCCTCTAAGTACAAAGAATATCAGCAACTAGTCTATATTATTATCAATAACAGAAATATTTCTTATTGGATCAGTTAGCGGAAATTTAAACTACTTGCCTAAAAAAAAATACAGTAGCAGAAGTTGATAAAATTAGAGCAGTAGAAACATTCACTAATGTGCTTGTGTAGTTTCCCAAAGTTAGGTTCGAGCTCCACCTAAAAAATTAAGATGTAGCTCCTTGAGCTTAAAACTAACTAAACTCTAACTTGAGTTCACAACTCAAAAGGTGGTGGACCCAAACATGTATCACTTACTCTCCATCCGAGATAAAATAAAGTAGAATTCGAAGACGAAGACGAAGGACAACACCGATTTTGGATTGCTGATCTGCTGCTGCTGCAAAGATTTCAAGATTGTAGAATTTTATTGTTTAAACTTCCACTGTTTAATTTCTATCTATGTTATTTGAATTCGAGTTGTGATGGGATTCAGTATTTTTGAACCACGACTTCTGTTTTTGTTGTGCAGTTTCAGCACATTTATTTTATGGAAGAAAAGACTTGTTCTGTTAGAATCTGTACTACAATGCTTGTTGTTTTTGAATGTTTATATGGAAGCAGTGTCGACAGGGCGTGACAACTAGTTGATAGCCATTAGCCAATATCAGGTGTCAGTCTGATTTATATTCTAAACAAATCACAAGATACACACTGTTGGGTTTGTGGCCCAATTGTTAAATCCACAAAATTAATTAAGCACATTAAGGCTTTAACCCCTCTTAACTCTAATTAATACCTAAACCCTTTTTTCCCCTCATGAATTGTCTGAGACGTGTGCCTCTCAATAGTTCTCTACTCCTCTCATTTCAATACGTGCGCCTCCCTCTCACCAGTTCTCTCTCGCTCCTTTTCTGAGTGATTCCAGCTATTCCTTTGTGGTTCAGCATGTTGAGCGTGAGGGTTGTCTTGTCCAGGTGCTTTGTGCTCCGATGGTTTGGCGTTGGTGAGTGGTTCTGGTGAGGCGTGTTCAGAGTGCTTTGTGCGCTTGGTGGAGTGGTACTCTCCGGTGGTTCTGTCCGGTGAGTGCTGAGTGTGCTCTTGGTGAGTGGTGGTTCTGGCCGTGTGATAGGTTCTGGCTGTGTGATTGGCATAGCCGTGTGTTTGGTGCTGGCCGTGTGCTATCTGTGTGCTTGGTGCTTCGGTGTGAGTAGCTCGACGCTTAGTGGTTCTGTCTAGTGGTGGTTCTGGTCGTGTGCTCCTTGCTATGTGCTTCCGGCATAACTTTGGTGTTGGTGTTGTCGACACCTTCTGGCCTTTACCTTGGATTCTCTCCTGATGTAGTTTGGGAAAACAGCAGATCTGAGACGGACTCAGTATCCTTTTGAGATTACTATTATATTTGCATATTGTGTATTTGTATTTGTTTTGTAGGTACACATGGTGATGCCAAGGCCGATATTCACATAACAGTGGTATCAGAGCGGCTATCCATGCCTGGTGGGTGAACAGCAACGCTCGGGCAGCGGCTATTCGGCGGCTCAATTTCTGCGTTAGTTCAGCTTTTCGGTGGAAAAACCCCAGAGCGTTGGCCTCTGGGCTGTAAGTGATTGGCTTGAACCCTAAAACTTTTATTGCTTGTGTGAGTGTCTAGGTCATAGGTTCTGAGGCTTGCTTGCTGTAGAAAACTAGGAATTTGTGTGATTCTGTGTTTTCAGTGTGGCTCACAGAATTTTTTAAATTGTCTAAAACTTTCGGTTTATTCGTTATCTGTGCCTATTTTGTTTGGTCATGTTTCTGCTGCTTACTTTGTGTAATCTGTTAGCCTGTGATTTAGTGTGCCTTATTTCGCGTGTGTGCGATTACTTCTATTTCTGGCTATAATATGGAACCCTTTAATGGAAATCAGATTTTTCTATTTGGCAACAGAAAATGAAAGGAATTTTGATTCAACAGAAAGTGTTTAAGGCTATAGTTGGTAATTATGCTGATGATATTACCCCTGCTAAGAAAGCTGAAGATGATGAATTTGCTTACTCTTCCATAATCTTGAATCTATCTGACTCCGTGCTTAGAAAATGTGGTAAACTTAATTTTACTAAACTTCTTTGGGAAAAAATTAGAAGAGCATTATACGGAAACCTCTTTGCCTAGTATTGTTTTTACTTGAAATTTTTTTCAGATTCAAGCTTGACTTGAACAAAGATGTTGATGAGAATCTTGATGTGTTTATCAAATTGATTCAAGATATTAAGTTATGATTATACTCCTATTGTGCTTTTAAATCTTATTCCTAAGACCTACAGTGATGTCAAATCTGCTATTAAGTATTGTAGAGATTCAATTACGCTTGACACTATGGTTAATGGACTTAAGAGTAAAGAATTAGATTTAAAAGTGAACAAAGAGTAAGCAAAATTCAGGTGAAGTTATGCATGTTAGATGTATGTCTCAACATAGGTATAAAAATACTAGGTCCAAGTCTAGGCCTAAGAACATAAAGTGTTTTACTGTGGTGATCCTAAATAGAAAAACCTGAAACAAAATGATAACGACAAATCTTATGAGCAAGTGAATCATGCTTCTCCATCTAGTGAAAACTCAGATGATACTTTATGGTGATTGATTTTATGTGATGCTGTGAATTCTGTGCATTCATATACTGTGTGTGTAAATGAATGGCTAATTATAAAGAAGTTGTTTTTTGATTGCTCTTATCACATGTCACCACTTAGAAATGTGTTTTCTAATTATAAAGAAGTTGAAAATGGTTCTGTTTCTATGGCTAATGAGAAACTTTGTAAAGTTGTTGGCATTGGTGATGTTTATTTGAAATTTGATTCTGGTTATTCTGTGACTCTGAAAGATGTGAGACATGTTCCTGCTTTGTGCAATACTTTGATGTCTTGTGCTGCTTTATTATCTTGTGGTCTTGAGGGTAGATGGGGAAATGGAATAATGAAATCTTAAAGGGTTCTTTGGTAGTTTTCAAAGCTGAAAAGAAAAGAAACATTTATGTTTGCAAAACTGAGTATGTATATGATAATGTGAATTATGTGACTAATGACTTTACTGATCTGTGGCATAGAAGATTAGGTCATATGAGTTCTAAAGGTTTAGAGAATTTGCATAAAAAAGGTTGCTTTGGTAAAGACAAGTTGTCTTACATGCTTTTATGTGAATCTTGTGTTTATGGCAAACAACAAAGAGTGAAATTCCTTGTTTCCCATTCCCCTAATGTGACTAAGAGTTCTGTGATTCTTGAGTACTTGCATGCTGATGTTTGGGGCCCTCTAGTATTCCTACACAAGGTGGTAATAGATACTTCTATCTGTGATTGATGAATTTTCTAGAAAAGTATAGATTTTTCTAATGAAAAATAAATCAGATGCTTTTGAAAAGTTTAACAATTGGAAGACTTTAATTGAGAACCAAACTGGTAAAAAGATTAAGAAACTTAGGACTAATAATGGCTTAGAGTTCTGTAATGTTTTGTTTGATAATTTGTGCAATGAATCTGGGATTCAAAGGCACAAGACTGTGCCATATACCCCTCAGCAAAATGGTGTAGCTGAGATGATGAATAAGACTTTCCTTGAGAAAGTTAGAAGTATGTTGGCATCTTCTGGCCTCTCAAAGAAGTTTTGGGGTGAAGCTGTTGTGACAGCTGCTAACTTGATCAATAGATCTCCTTCAGTGCCTTTAAATGGTTTGTGTCCTGAATCTGTCTTTGTTGGTAAAGAACTTGATTTTTCTAATCTTAAAGTGTTTGGTTGCTCTGTTTTTGTGCATGTGAAATGTGATAAACTTGAACCTAGATCTATTAAGTGTGTATTTCTAGGTTATCTTCAGGGTATTAAGGGATGTAGACTATGGCTAAGAAGTGGACCTGGTTTTAAAAGCATTATAAGTATGTATGTAATTTTCAATGAGTATGAAATGCGCTGCTTGCTTCCTTCTGTGCCTACAATGAAGCTTTGAAATAAAAAAAATGTTAATGACTGGTTGTGTGCTATGAAAGAAGAAATGCATTCTTTGATTGTGAATCATACTTGGATTCTTGCTCCTAAACATGTTAATTGCTATGTTGACTCCAAATGGTTGTTTAAGGTTAAGAATGAAAATGATTATGTTAGGTTCAAAGCTAGACTTGTAACTAAAGGTTTTACTGAAACAAAAGTGTAGATTTTCATTGATGCTAAGCCTGTTAATGTGCCATTAGCTGCTCATTTTGTGTTGAGTAGAGATCAATGTCCTAAATTTGATTCTGACTTTGATTCTACGAAGAATGTGCCTTATTCAAATGCTATAAGATCTGTTAGTATTTGATGGTTAGTACTAGGTATGATATAGCTTATGATGTTAGTTGCTTAAGTAGGTATATGTCTAACCCTGGCATGGTGCATTGGAATGTTGTTAAATGGCTGTTGAGATACTTGAAACACTCCGTGCATTATGGCTTGAGTTTTTCTAAGTGTTCTGTAGGTGTTAACTTAAAGATTATGTGTTTAATCCTGCTGATATCTGTACTAAGTGTTTGTCGCTTAGTAAATTTCAATCATGTTTAAAAATGTTAAAATTTGATACTGGTGATTAATGCATGTTTAGTCCCTTGGTTAGTGTTTTATAACCTGCTGTTTGCTCGTGACAAAAGTTTTACCCAAGTTACTTTTCCACTTTAACTTGTTGTGTGCTTGTTATTGTTTTCCTTGTCTTTACTTTGTATTTTGACAGGAACTTGGTCCACACAATTACTTTGTGTATTATGGGGACCATAAGACGATGATGATGTCTGCTTGTGTGTTTTCCCTACGTCTGAAGAGAAATCGGAATTGGCCAATGTAGAGATTTGTTGGGTTTGTGGCCAAATTGTTAAACCCAAAAAATTAATTAAGCCCATTACGGCTTTAACCCCTCTTAACTCTAATTAATACCTAAACCTTTTTTGCCCCTCATGAATTGTCTGAGACGTGCGCCTCTCAATAGTTCTCTACTCCTCTCATTTCAGTACGTGCGCCTCTCTCTCATCAGTTCTCTCCCGCTCCTTTTCTGAGTGATTCCAGCTCTTCCTTTGTGGTTCAGCGTGTTGAGCGTGAGGGTTGTCTTGTCCAGGTGCTTTGTGCTCCGATAGTTTGGCGTTGGTGAGTGGTTCTGGTGAGGCATGTTCAGAGTGCTTTGTGCGCTTGGTGGAGTGGTTCTGTCCGGTGGTTCTGTCCAGTGAGTGCTGAGCGTGCTCTTGGTGAGTGGTGGTTCTGGCCGTGTGTTTGGTGCTGGCCGTGTGGTATTCTTGTTGTGTGCTTGGTGCTTTGGTGTGAGTAGCTCGACGCTTGGTGGTTCTGGCCATGTGCTCCTTGCTGTGTGCTTGGTGCTTCCGGCAGAACTTTGGTGTTGGGTGTTGTCGACACCTTCTGGCATTTACCTTGGATTCTCTCCATGACGTAGTTTGGGAAAACAGCAGATCTGAACCGGACTCAGTATCCTTTTGAGATTACTGTTACATTTGCATATTGTGTATTTGTATTTGTTTTGCATGTACACATGTCGATGCCAAGGCGGATACACACATAACACACACAAATATTGAATGTCCTAAAATCTTATAAAATTGGAATTAGTTAGGAGAAAAGATCACAATATGTTTTGAAAATTGCGCATGCATGTCTATTTTCCGCAGAATATTTTGGTCCGTTACAATAATTAATTACCATAAATTTATTGGAAAATAATGATATTTTTGTTTAAATTTTAAAAATAAACACAATTTTGCACGAAAGTTGGATTCCATAAAAGGAGGAGAATAAATTGAATGGTTACATAAGATATTCTATTAAGGAATGGGAAAAAGAAATTAAAAATGGATTAATTTGCAAAAGATTTTACAATTGGCAATGTTTGAATGGGTGAATAATATGGTCAAAATATTAAGCAGTCGAACTCGTTGAAGTAGCAGCACCGGCTTCTGTTTCTGTCGATGTTTGAGGAGGAGCCGCAGAATCTGCACCAACAGAATAACATAAAAAAATATTATTGAGATAAATATATACCATGATTTTAAATATACATCGACTGTTAGTTTGATGACTAGCTCGGGTTTGCGGGATAAAGCGCTACATACACTGCAGTTAACTCCTTGAATGGTAGGAGTCATCTTTAGATTTTGGCACCGGTGGATCGATGAATTAAGTAGCGACGAGGGCGCGATAGGTAGAAAGAAGAGTTACTATGATAACCCAATCTTAGGTCAGTTTGTTTGTGAGGAGTGTTTGGAATTATTTATAATAGATTACAATAAACTCGTATAAATAACTTAAGTTATCCATTTTTGTAGAGCTAAGATGGACACAAAATAGTTAGTAAAACTCATCGTGCGCAGTCCCACTCGCATGGGCTTAGGATCACTCACTTAACGACATTAAAACTTTAAAAACATCTAAAACTTTAAAAATCGAGGAATGACACTTGACCTCCCTGTCTGGCCATGCATCCGCCCTGACCTTGGTGGTATGGGTAAAAAATATTATTAACCCAATTAATGGCCAATATAATATTTTGAGGAATGAAAACAATCATAAAACTCAAAACAAAGTTGCCTAAAATTGTGTGAAACGCACATGGTGTCACTATGAGTTCACAGTCATGCCTCACTGGCTCTCCTTTGACCCATTTGCATGGGGATGGGGACACAGCCACCAGAAAACCCTACAGCTCATCTCACGTGCTTAGAGTTTCATGCTGGCCATACAAATATTACTACCTATTTTATAATTTTCTCCCCATATTTCATCACATTTTCAATTATATTTGATAAATTCTCACCAAATTAATACACATATTTGTAAATGGTAACCTGAAAAAGGAAATAATTTGCATTTCTCGCGTAAATTTTATTTCGGCTATTGAAATATATCGAATCGTTTTCGATCATTATTTCTCCTAGCATAGTCTAATTTTTTGTGTATGAACGAATATAAATTACTAAAAATGATATTTGGAGAGAAAAAAAAATATTAAGTTGCTAACCTATTTGATCACATTATTCAAATCATATATGTAGTTCTTATATACTTAACACAATCTAATAATTATTTAATAATATTTTAAAAAATTAGTCACAAGCAAAAACATGTACGATATGACAGCTATTAGTAAATTTTATTTGCCAAAAAACATAATAAAAAATTAATTAATTACTCAGTATAATTATCAAAGATAATTTTGGGAAAACACCAAAAGCATAAACCAAACAAAACCTAACATTTTTTGTCAGCATAGCTCTAATTGGGGATCGACCAAATAAATAATAAACAATATACTAAATTCATCCTCCCTATAGTAGATGGGCATGTGGGAGACATAAATACAAGGTGCATATTATTAAATTTTTTAATACAACCCTACACTATCTGGGCGGAATGACGTTAAAGGTGAGACTCAAACTTGAGTTCGAGTGCTACCGAGAGCGTATTGGTGCGAACTAAGCTACATGCTAGTGGCAAAGTGCACAAAGCTTAGCTCGATTATCCTCGATCAAATTCAAAATTTTCGATCCGAATTCTTGAAATATATGCATTATTCGGATGGATGATTTTTGAGTAGATATGTAAATAATTATTAAATCGTCATGAAAGTTGGTCTATTTTGGGTTTCAATCTGTTAAGTAGTTAAAATTTAATCTTAGTAAATTAAATTAGTTTTTCTTTCTAGATTTTAGTCACTTCATCGGAGTACTGTTGTGAGCTTTTGACGAGGTGTTAGATATGGCTGATATGTCCAAAGTCCCGTCAACACTCCGATAAAATGAGACTAAAAGAAAAAGAGAAAAACCAACTTAATGAACTAAAATCAAATTTCGAATACTTAAAGCACTAAAAACATAAAATAGACCGAATTTTACACGACGAATTTGGCTATTTTCCCTATATAATTATGTTGAAATAGTTCTAATTTTTCACCCTTAATTCTATTTAAACTTATGTAACATATCAAGCAACAAAGTAAAGATACTTAGGTGAGAATTTTACCAGTGGTGGGTGAAAATGAAAGCCTAGGGGGTTGTTGCAGTAAAGGAATTGGACTGGGTGTAGAATAAGCCGAAGATGGGCCTTCCAGCTGCGTCAGCGTAGGATAGTATACATAAGGCGGTCCTTGGAAGCGTTGCGCCGGGGGTATAGGATATGATCCCCTTGGTGCTTGTACAGAATATCCATAGTAATATGGACTGCCCATGGCAGACGATGAAGTCCCATATAATTGATTATAGTAATGCGTTTGCGGAATACGTTGTGGATTATACATTGTCTGTCAAATTAAAAAATAAAAAGATTAATAAGTAATCATATTCCATTTTCATTTATATATTTGAATTTTTAAAATCCCGAACCCTAGTCGCGCCCCGAAGATCATCACATAGAAATTATATCAAGGACACCGGTTACGCTAATCTTTGTTTGATCAAAATTTTGATATATGGTCTCGTTAGCTTTTAATATTGTCTTACGTTGTCGACTATGTTTTTGTATTACCTAATCAAGTTTTAAATGTTTTTTTTGGAGTTAATGACAATTTACCCAATGTGATGTCGTTAATAAACATTTTATTCCACAGTGGTTTGTAAATATACATTTTACCCCATGTGGTATCGCTATGGACATTTTATCCCCATGTGATTTGTAAACAGACATTACTCTATCTGGTTTGCAAAACATAGCACACTGCACCGTCACATGTCATATATGGAGAGAGTGTTTTGCACATGTTCATAAACATGTGGTAAACTGCATTTTTTCAAACCAGATGGGTAAACCACCTATTTTGAAAATTGCAGTGGGGTAAACCATCTGTTTTCAAACCACAAAGGTATAAATTACTTATTTGAAAAACCACACGAAGTTCGTTGCTAAAAACCCATTGTTTTGCACCGAGTACAATTACTTTGTCATATAGCTAAGTAAATGTCAACTTTGGAACAAATTAAAGAATTTGATGCACATGATGGATTAGTTTGTTTCGAGGAAAAAAAGAAATAACATTTTCAAAATATTATATGAAATTTAAAGATTTTAAAATAGAAAAAGTGGAAAAAAAGAGGTATAAGGGCAAGAACATTAACCTGGTTGAAACCATAATCAGGTGGGTAAGGTGCATACCTGAAACATATGCATATATGGATTAAAAGAAAAGTATAGATAAAATTTGTTGTCAAATGTTAGATGAAAAGCTTGATTATTTAGTAATGCTTCTGGATTAATTAAGTCTAGATAAATTTCAAATCTACAATCTATCAACATGAAGTAACTAATTGATTTCGAATATACGTATACTCAGGGACGGACACAAGAAATTTGGAAGGGGTGGCAAAAATATTAGGGAGTCAAAAAGAATTTAAGAGGGCAAAATGTAATAATTTATATGCTAAAATGTACTTAAAAAAAATTAAGATAATTTGTTTTTTAGCAGGGGGTATAAGTGCCTCCGTTGTCTCTACTTAGATCCGTCAGTCGTATAATATACAATATGTGAAATCCAAATTTGAAATTCTTGCTCGAGTAAAATCTCACAACCTTGATCAAATTCAGATATAATGTTATTTTATTTTAAATGAAAAAAATCAATTTTAGAAACAATATCATATTAATTATAATGTATAATATTTCTCTATTAATTTCTAAATCTACCAATACCTATGATTGCCATGATGAGGATGGACTAGTGGGGGTTGGGTGTAATATAAAGAGCACTAAGTTTCGTAGCTAAATAAAGAGCATTGGTCATGTACGGATTACAACTGTTTTCCAAACAACTAACTTCATTCATGTAAAATTTTATTTTTTTTTCGAAAAAAATTTAATAATATATTTTTATTTAATAGTTTGTTAAAAAAAAAAAGCCAGTTATAAGACATTTAAACTTAATCTTGTCAACCCTTAAGTAACTTAAAATTTCGCCCTCCCAATTTTTTTCGATTAAAAAAAATCAACTGGAGCACGCAAAAATTGCTATTATTTCTACTTTTCGGACAATTTATTTTAAAAAAGTTTGGTTGTTTTTTTTTTCCGATTTATAACCTTAATTTTTTTTTATCGATGACTTTTACATTTAGCAAAAAATGTATGATACTAAGTACTTATCTGTGTTTCAGACAAAAAAAAAACAGGTTTTTGGTGTTTGATTTCTTTGATTATGCTATTACTTCTCTACAACAAAGGAGATAATAAAAGCAGAAGCAGGAAACAAGTCATGCGATGTTTATGGCTGCTTTGAGTTATGTGGTGGTACTTTTGTAATTAATTGATGTTCATCTGTTTTTTTATATTTTTAATACAAACACTTAATGTTTTTGATTAAAATCAATTTTTTTCAACTTTAAGCAAAAACAACATAAAAATGCTTTGAATATGCAATTACAAATACATCCTTAGTATAATAAATTAATTTCTAAATAATTATATACTTAATTTCGTGTTCAAATTTTTTGTAATTCGAGTCAAATAATTTCGTGTTCAATTTTTTTGTAATTCGAGTCAAATGTCACATGATACTTAAACAAGTTGTTGCATATGTTGTTTTTTTACATGGGCATGTTATTACTGCGTGGGGTGGCCAGATATTGTCTGGTCAAGACCACATTTGTAACTCAAAATCTACATGAATCATATTAAAATCATATATTTTGAAAAATATTTATTAAATATTAATATTTGAAACAAAAAATGGCTCTCGCAGAAGAATTTCTTTTTATAATTACCCAACAAATATATATCCATTTTTTTATTTTTATTTATTGAATTTTCACAATTATTATTGTGATTTAATATAAGGGGAATCAACGAAGCATTCAAAGTTTATTGATTAATGTTACGTCATCAACTTATTTATTGGTCACCTGCCAATAACGACTGCATTCAATACAATTCAACATTTTTTTACCCATTATTATTTTTATTTTTATTATTTTATTATGTATTTACCCCTTTTTTTTTATATTTTTTATATTGAGGATGAGGATTTTGTAAATACTTTTGGGTCACTGTTTGGACTCGAATCTGAGCCATCACAAAAGGGGAATGAGCATTTACTAATCGTCTAAGGCCGGAAGCTCAAAATGTTAAATTTGTTACATGTATTTACCCTCGTTTATTCACCTAATGTATTGCATTAAGTATTTTATACATAAAAAAATCTTGTGATGATTCCTAATTAGGTTTTTTGTTTATATGATAAAAAATAATTTAAATAGGACTATTTTTCTTATTTTAATATTTAAGGTATTTTATAATTTTTTTTTTATAGATTATAGACAATATGATAATGATTGTACCAATAATAGTTATCATCATATATCATATATTATAACACTGTACGATATATATATACATATATATATATATATCGAAATTATAAGTTTCTCGGCATTTTTCAATAATCTTTCCAGAGCCAGAGAGACATGCACATGGACAAGGCCAATAATTTCCCTTGATTTATAAAATTTTATGAGAAAATTAGGAATGTCTCCCTATAAATAACGGATGGATCACATATGTTTTGACGTAAATTACATATTCATCTCTATACTTAATACAACTGCCGTGAATCTTTAAATTCATTCTTCTAACAAATGATAAAAACCTAGTAGAGAAAGTTGACGTTAATTTTTTAGACCAGTAGTGCTGATAACAATTGTTAAAATCGTGGCTCTATACGTAATTCACCGTATTTTCAAATATCATAATTTTTTTAAATATATTTTATATTTAAAAAATATGATTTTATTCCTCTATATTTTACTTAATTATTTTTTTGGGCTCCGCCCTCGATAATTTATCCACAAGTACTCGTACCCCACCGCATGTTTGTCATGTATACTTTTCATAATCTTCCGATGGACCATATTATAATACAGATCAATATGTCAATGAAAAGAAGAAAGCGTACCCATAAGGCGGATAAATCACCGGCGCCGGCATCTGCGGCGGCGGAGGTGGTGGTGGAGGTACCGGAGGATAGGATGATGACCCACCTGGTGCTGTTCCACCAACTCTTTGATACAAATTCCCCCCTTGATTAGCGCCTAATTATTCAACACAACCAACTAATTGTTATAAAAATCATTAATATTCTTTTTCAAAATCATTTGACTCAAGAAATTTGTACTTAAATAGAGCATTTCCTAAAAAAAAATTCATTAACCATGATCATTAATTGGGTTGATCGACCATTTTAAATGATTTTTTTTTTAAAAAAATAAGAAAATAATTTCTTTACCAAAAAATCCCAATGGATTATGATACATGAACCATAAAACGAATCAATTCGGATCGCGCATATACGTCAGTCTTCTTCTCCAAGAACTTCTTTCGGTCAAAATATCATCGTTAATCTATTTTGATTCCAAATTTTGTAAAAAAAGGGTACCTCTAGGTGGAGAAGGTCGAGGTCGCCCCAATGAAGCAATGTTACAGTTAGTTCTTCTTCCATCAATTATAGGATTCGGATCAGCGCAAGCTCGTTTTGCTGATTCCGGATCTTGAAATGTCACCTGTCAAAAAACATGAAATGAAATAAACTTAACCATATAATATAATTTCTAATATCAAGAAATGATAAAACTTTTTAAATATATATAAAGCTTACGAATCCATAGCCTTTGGATTTTCCAGTATGCTTATCAGTAATGATCACAGCTTCAAGAATCTCACCAAATCTCTCAAAATAGCTCTGCATTACTTCAGTAGGAGTCTCCCAGGCAAGTCCCCCAACAAACACCTTCGTAAACGTCGTGTCCCCGAATGGTGATCGATAATGCTGATACGCCATGATATCTAAAGCAGTAAATTTTCTAATTATTTCTAAAAAATATGAATCTTTTCTTCACATCTTCATTAAGATTCCAAGACCCAATGCGGGATTTCTATTGTCTGCTTTCTCCTGTCCATCTGTCTCCTCCCAGGTGTTTGTATCAACGGTGGCTACGGCAGCCGTGCGGTGGTGGATACCGCCGTGTGGTGGTGGTGATGGAGTGGGGGATGTGGTGGGTTTAGTAGATATAGATGATTAAGTTAGAATGATATGAAGAGAGAAGAAGTGGTGGAAGGGATCCGACAGTTGCAAACTCGAATTTGCTGTATGTGAGAGAAGAAGGGCCAAGGGAGAGGTGATTTGGAAATTCTGGCACTCGATTCGGGTCATACTTATACACCAACTTAATATTAAAACATAATATCTTTTAAATAAAAAATATATATAAACTAACCTACAAACATTTTATTCAATCATATTGAGTTGATCTATAAGTGGGACTCAAACCAGATCCACACAAGTATTTTCCGATGTGATTTGGATTTGTGGGTTTGTGTGCTCCAATGACAGCTGCGTGACTAAAAGCACTTGACTATGTCCTCCCTGTCGTCTCTTCTTTCTGCATTAAAAATATATTAACCAATGATATGTTGTATATGCTCCATATCGTTAGAGTAGGTGATCAAAATAATCTAACTATTTATTGTAGGATTTGAAACAAATTTCTATAAAATATTATATATTTAACTAATACTAATTTAATTTTAATAAAGTCTAGGGTAAATTTCAAAATTAGTCCTGGAGGATATGATTTTGATCAATAGTAGTCTCAAATGTTTAGGACTAATTAAAATTGGTCTCATAGGATATGATTTTAATCAATAATAGTCTCAAACGTTTATAACTAATCAAAATTGATCCCACAGAAATTGTGTTTTATCAAAAGTGGTCTCATAATTGAAATAAGACCATTTTTGATTAAATATGTATCATATGAGACTAATTTTTATTAGTCCTAAACGTTTGAGACTGTTATTGATTAACTGAGTGTAATATCTAAGTTTAGTTTCTGATCGATGAGCAATTCCAGAACTAGGAAATTCACAAAGCTCCATAAAGGACAAGTATTCATGTTGAGTTGTTGCGTTTATGAGCACTGATATTGCAAACTGTGCACACATAAAATGGTGATCATATGAGATGAATTCACTTAATGACATTTTCTCTAAATTCTCTAAATAGTTAGAATTTAAGTTATAGTTATTCTAAATTAAACCACATTACTCAATACAACATTGGAGCTCTATTCGATGAGCACGACACATTGTCTTGTTTTTCGACTCCGTAAGTGTTAGCATGTGACAATTTTGGTATTGTTGTAATTTAAATAAGAGTTTGTGTATTGTAGTTGGGGATTCGTTGCTTGCATATGTGTATTGATGATTTAAGTGTTCTATCAAGTAAATAACTATAAGAATCTCTATTAGAGTAAGATATGGGTTTTATAAAAAGAAGTTTCTTTATTTGCAAAACGATGGATCATTACCTAAGTCTCATAAAATTGGTGCATGGATACATGCAGATGCACTAATGTGTCGATTTTCAAAAAAATTGAGTACGAATGTGCATTGATAGTAAGTCCCGACCTTGTAAAACCCAAACTTAGACTTACTCAGATTAAAATTATGACTTATTATTAATAAAATCATGCATTTTAAGTTTAAGTTTGCAATTTTCTATAACTTAAATCGTGACTTAGTAAAACTTATTGTTTATTAAAGTGTCACACACTCACCCTGTGCGTCAGATCGTGACCGAAGAACCAGAGCGCTAATATAGATACAAGGATTATGTGATTTAGATCGTGACATGATGATGCTCGGTGCCAATTCTATTCTAGGTTAGTGTGTTCAACTGAAATTTGACTTCAGTGATATTTCTTTCATATTCGTTATGAAAGAGGATATAGGGATCAATCCTATTTTAGAATCAAGCCAATAGCACCATGGACCCTCACCAAGTCACATCTATTGATAGTATTTGTTAAATATTTTGAAATTAGTTGGATATTCAATTCTGCATTTTATTCTTCAAGTGAAGACCACCACTCCTAATTTAATATAAACTCCTTGCCCTTAGGGATATAGACGGATTGGTAAAGGTTGAGGTGACGTGAGAAGATATCCGACGATGTCGCATATTCGAATCCCGTGTGGGACAAATTCTCCACTGAAATATTGTGGGGGATTGTCCTGGGTTCGGGTCATGTTGGTCCGCTCCCTCAGATACCTGTCATACGTGCACATCCATCGATTTACCTGCTGGTGGTCCTGAAGGGTCGTCACCCAAGAATTAGTCAGACGTATATATATATATATATCCAAAATCATGAAAGAACATATCTCACAAATTCAAGCATGATTGAACTTTTTCACATCAATAGTATTCCACATATCTGATTTAGGGTTGCAAATCCACATTGTAAACTTTTCTTAGCTCTTCAAGTCGGCTTGAAAAATATTTTATTCATATTCAAAATTATTGAATTCATTCTAACTTGAATATGTTCCAAATTATTTTTTAGCAGAATTCGAGCTCAAATTATTTTTTCCATACTTTGTGAGTTAGTCATATGAGCTTTCATTATTTTATTCATGTAATATACTATATATTAAACAAATATATTTTGAGTCTTTAGAAACTTTGTTTCCAAGCAATAGTTCTATTATTTCATGCCGAACCCGGGCTCAAACGTTAATCCGAACCAAAGCTATTTAACCATTATCGAAACTCGAGCTATTCTTGATATCGATTCATTTACACACCTAATCTTATCTGATACCATTTATCATTCTTCGATTTTGCGAACCCGAATAACATAAGGATCGTCCAGCTATAACTCATCAAATGAACAAAAAGTTTTATAAATTGTTTTTCCCCCATATTCTATATGAGATTAAAAACGAAACGCGTAGGTATAAATGTGTGCGCATCATTCGACATAGAATCACATACTTTTTTCCCAGCTCTTTGTCTGATATTCTTGACTTTTGAGCACGTCCTTAGTTGTGGAAGTCATAAAAAAATTCTTCTCCCCCTTTTTGATTGTTAATCCAATCAATTTGACCTGTTACATGTGTGTGTGTATATATAATCTATAAAGTTGTTCTTCAAACAAATCATAACAATCAACATCAAGACCACCATTTCTTTAAATTTAATATTATTAAAGTACTAAAAATAGAATCCCACTAGCCATACAGATAGATAATCATATGATTTTGTACATCTCGTTGGAATCACATATACACCAACTCAATATTAAAATTCAAAATCTTTTAAATAAAAAAATACGAATATTAGCACACAAACTATTTAACCAATCGTATTAAGTTGAGCCATAAGTGGAGCCCAAACCGAGTTCATATATATGTATTTTCCTCGTATAATTTCATAATTTGGTTTCGAACAGAAAAATTAGGGACATCATTCGCTATATGTGATGAACAAACACAAAATATCAACAATCGCTGCAAATATTTGAGAACTCATGTGTCATGTCCCTATAACTAGTTAATGGCCAAATCGCAATCTTATTTTGACATCATTTTCTTAATTTCCTTAGTCTCAAGTAAGACAACTAAATACACATTGAGGTGCTGTCGAAGAACTGTTTGTTCATAGCGATGAGATGTCTAATAAGAATGATATTTACTTGTTCGCTAATGACCAATATCCATATGATGTCATTGCTACGTTTCATCAGCTCGGGTATATCAACGTCTACACATAAAGAAGAGTTTATAAGATAAATTATCTAAATAAATCTGACGCATGATTTTCTAAGGTTACATTTGGATTGATGGATATGGAGTTACAGATTTCTAAGTGTTTATAGAACTCACATTTTAGGCTGGAGAAAAAAAGACTCATATACAATAAACATCCATATATTAATACTTGGTAAATTAATAAATTCTCTAAAATAATATTATTTTTTGGTTCAACCTTGGGCCAGTTGAAGAAATTAGCTATTTTGAAAAATTATTAATAATAATTGTTAAAAAGACTATTATATAAATCTTTAGTCCTGCTAATATCTCATAAATTAATAATTTTCTAACCTTACAAACATAATTAGGGCAGTTTAGTAAAATATAAATCTATTTGTTTATTTTTTCTCAAAATTTAAATCTAGATGGACTACATCTCTGACTTTTCTTATTACATTCAAAAGTTCTGGTGTCATGTTCTCGAACTGCAACACTAAATTTTGAAGAACATTTGTTGCTATGAATGCTTCATTTTCGTGTGATTGGTTTTAAAGGTACTGAATCATCACCAGCTTCATCATCAGCATAATTTTCAATGACATTAGACATAATTTCTTCTAAGTTTTGAATCTTTGAACATCCATCGTTGTATTGAAACTATTGTATTACGGTAACCAAGACCATTAAACATATTTTCAAGCGCATGAATGTCTTCTGCGTGATAAATTCGTTGAATCGAAAAACAATCTTTAAATTGGTGCATTATTAATTTATTGATTAATTAATACCTCTCTAAATAAATAAAAAATTCACAATTTAGACTCTATCAGGCCCTTTGGAAAGGTTTTCTTTCATTTGAATCTTCTTATTTATGTCGTATATGTAATTGATTTAATCTTTCTCTTTTCTCTTTTGAGGGGAAAGCATTTTAACATTTATAAAGAAGTCTTATAATTTTTTTTAATTTAATTATAATTCTAATTTTATTCTCAAAAAAAAAAAAATCGTCACTACTTGTTATACCTTATGTTGAGCATATTCTTGGCCCAACTCCATTAACCACTGGTAGTTGTAAATATAGACCCCTACCTCGCATCATTCCATTGAGAAGAAGAGTTTCAAATAGACCCGACCACGGTTCAGAATCGTCGGTTAGACGGTTCAGAACCGCCGGTTCGACGGTTCAAAAAACATCGACCCTTAACCTTAACCTTCCTTAACGGTTACGGTTACGGTTCATGAACCGCCGGTTACGATTTCGGTTACGGTTACGGTTAACCAACGGTTACGGTTACGGTTTGACCCTTATTTTTAAAAAAAATTTAAAAATATTATTAAAATTTGAAATAAAGTGTAAAAAGTGTATGAATGTGGTTTCATCCATGGATTAAACATAAAATAACGTGAAATAAATTCAAGCCCAGATAATCAAAATGTGTAAGATATATTTGTTTGGTCAATAGATATACTATAACACTATATTTAGATCAACAACGCTCTTATAGCATAGTGGTTGAAGCTAATTATTAAAGTTGGAGGTCATTAGTTCAAATATACACCATAACATATATTTTAAATTTAAAAATATATTAAAAAATTAAAATAAACCCTTGAACCGCTGGTTAACCGACGGTTCACGGGTTAGCAAAATCATGACCCTTAACCGGCCCTTCTATAGACGGGTCGGTTACGGTTCCGACCCTTCGAATGATGATGACCCTTGGTCGGGTCTAGTTTCAAATGGTTTACTAGCAAATTAAGTTATCCATTTTCGTGCATCGATAACAGTTACATGATTGAAGCTACATGATAGCTGCTTCAGACATTTTTTATACAGTCGTGTTTACATGAGCTTGGGTCCAAAACGTGACATTAAATATATTTTCGATCTTCTCTTTGCGGGATTGTCACATTGATAGTCGCCCTCCGTTTGAATTTAAAAGTTCAAATTTTTAAATCATTCAGAACATATTAAATTTTGCACTTGACCAATTTACTTGACCTTGTGATAAATCTATCGCATATAGTATGTATGATTGTTTGTGGTGGCCACATTGTAAGATTCCTATAAGTTTGACCGAACAAGTAGATGAATATTATACAAGAATTATTAGCCATTTCCATGCTATGTTTGTCCTGCTGAGTGTTGTCTCTACCGGCTAGCTAATCTTTGTTTTATTTATTTTAATTTGTAGTCATTGAAATAATTATATTACAAATTTCTAACATATAGTTGTTAGTACTGTTTATTTAAATCGAAATATTGAATCAGTTTAAACAATTGTGATAAAAATAAATTATACTGTAAATAGAAACAGTATACTTAGAACAATAAATAAATTGAATTACAAAAGCATTAGACTTACAGCAGCAGTTATAAACTGAAGACTTAACAACAAGAATCTGGAAACGATTCTGGAAGAGGCCACAGCAAGCCGTGCGCCCGTAAACTCGAATTTGCCTGTCTTAGCTTCTGGCCTCCTGGACAAGTGAGTTCCAAGGTACAACGTCAAATCTTCTCTCTTCGGATTGAAGCAGAACTCCGAGCAGACCATTTCAAACACTAGTAGTGTGCAGTACTCTCAAACAGTATGAAATGTATGAATGAAGAATGATTTCGACTTGAAGAAAACATAGAGCCGGAGCAGCTTATATAACTGGGCAGCAGACCTTTCAAATGTCTCAGAAATTAAGTTTAATGTTTAGTGGGGTAGATGATAAGTCTCAACACTTAACATTAGATTAATACGGATTTATGTCTCACATTTAAATCTGAAATCAATTATACAGGTATGTGAAAAGTCTCAAACTTAATACCCAGCAGAATATGAAAAATCAGATAGATGAAAAGTCATTTCAGAAATCCGAGTAGTAAAGGGGTGGGGCGGGGCTGGGCGAGCGGACCGACGGACGGCGCGCGAGGGGCACCCATATTTTCTACTTAACTACACTCTATTGATTTATTTCTCATTATAAACAAACCATAAGTGTCTCAAAATTTCAATGTGTGATTTCTTTAGCCTAATTGACTATTCATAATTAGCTTACCATAATTTTGATCTCATTAACAAAATTAAGCCAAAAAATTGGGCTTTTTATCTATTAAACCCAACAATTATTTATTAATATCAACAATAGTTTATAATAATTAAGTAAAAAGACAAACCCAATGTACGATGCTCCCGCTATGTGTGGGTCTGATAAGAGGTCGGGTCAATTTGGGCCTAATATACGCATCAATCTATTATTTGTAATATAAGAGATTGTTTTTCCAACTCGAACCCATGACATCTAAAATCATAAATAATAAAATAAATGTATGAATTTAGTGCAAAGGCCGCCACGTCTTTCGAAGACATTGCTAGATGAGGATGATGGGTGTCCTCTCCCACGTGGGGTCGTGTCACCATAACAGTTCAATGAGCTGGATTTAACCTTCTTCTTTTTTCTTTTTTCTTTTTTCTTTTTAAAACTGATTTATTTACTCTTTTTAACATATAATATATTGGTTGGATATATACTAAAATTATATATATAATGCATGTATTATATTACAAACATTAAAATTTAAATTTTTTTAAATTCTAAAGTCAAATATTCTTACCAAATTCAAAAAGCATATATATAAGTAAATGTATGTCACTTGAATCATTATAGTACCATTAATGTTAACACCAAACACATATTACTTCAATTAAAATAAAATTTAACAAATACTTCCAAATAAAGTATAACACCAAAAATATTTTTTACCAAAATTCAAAAAACATATAAATAAATATTTGTCAATGAAATCATTATAGTATCATCTATACGAACACCAAATGTATATTACATCAATTAACATAAAGTTTAACAAACACGTTCAAATTTAATTTTAGCCAAAATTTTAAAATTGTATAATTAACCCTCAAAAATATGATTTCTATGTCGGACATGTCCATCAACCATGTCGACACGAGTGTCCGATTTTGATTGGAGTGTCCGATACAAGTGTCCGATTTTATTTTTTTAAAAAAATTAAAGACACGCGACGTGACATGCCTGACACGTGACCGTAGATTGTCGGTGTCCTAGAAATATCCGATACTATACCAAATAATTTTTAGGAATATCCATACATCATTAGCCGAAAATATTATATTTTAAAATTTGATCAAACAAAAGTTAATTTTTTTAAAATACTACACTTTCTTTAGATAGAGACGCAAAGAAGGAATTTATGTGGCACTTGTTTTTTGGTTGCTTGTTCACACATAGGTTGTGGCTGAAGGTTTGGGCTTGGGTGCCCATCAGGTTCTCCATGACGTTGAGTAGCACACTAAGGTATACATGAGTGAACATATGTAATGTAGACGAGGCAATTCCCCTATAAAAAAATTATATTTTACCCCCCAATTATATTTTGATCTCCTAAAATTTTTTTATGCCCTTCAATTTTTATGTTATTATTTTTTGTTCCCTCCGTGTAAGGGTTTTGAGGGGATCCAAAAAATACTAGTCCAATATTAAGTTGTAGTTTCAGTTAAGAAAATTTGTAATAGAATTATGATAGGATTTAGGTTGCAGAGAAGGAGCCCCAAATATCATGTATTTATAATTTAATTTAATTAAAATAGAAAATAAATAACAATATACGTAATACCAAAATCTGAAAGAGGGTTCAGGAAGCGGAGCTGCCACGTCAGCTCCTTGTAGGTTATATAAAATCGCTGAAGTCACATCGGCTATTTTTGTAACCCTGAACTGAACCCGATTGAGGATTTTTGTATTACCTATATTGTTATTTATTTTCTATTTTAATTAAATTAAATTATAAATACATGATATTTGAGGCCCCTTCTATGCAACCTAAATCATATCATAATCCTATTACAACTTTTCTTAACTGAAACTACAACCTAATATTGGACTGGTCATTTTTGGATCCCCTCAAAACCCTTATACGGACCACAAATACAAGGTATATCAAGACATATCTCGGATTAAAAAGACGCATCTTCTCGTCATGTCTTGCATGGAAATAGCATTTGGATGGCATGAAATAAGAAGTTATTGGGAAATTTTGTTCTTTGTGTTGATGTTAAGTTAAGAAGAATTCAAATTCATGTACTTAGGTGCTCATATATTTTTTATGGTATTTCTTTATTTTAGATTAAATATCATTAAAAAAAAACTTTCTCGACAAAAAAAATATTTAAATATAATTTCGGGAATTTTCATCCTTAAGTGACAGGGAGTGACTTCATCCTTAAGTGACAGGGAGGGAGTGACTTTTATGTAAAGAAATTCGGGCATTTACCCGGCAGAAATTTTTTAAACTAATATGATTTTGTAAAAAAATTATTTTCGAATAATAAAGATAATTATATTCTGTCGACCAGAAAATATTATTTAAATTTTTTGCCACATAATCCTGAAATTCTGATTAAGCCACTGTTTGTGGATTATCATAGAGATAAATAAAAAATGAAAGAAAGAAATATGCATTTATTGATCAAAAATTTGAATAAATTCAAAGATTAGTATAAAGTTAATATTGTCATTAACAAATCTTACAGCATAATTGCAACAATGGATGGGCTTAGTGATGATATCACGGCCCATCAACTGATCAACATCATGGGCTGAGTCATTCAAATCCGAACAGCCTCATCGTGGACGAATGGACATTATAAGAAGGGGGCCTAAAACAATTTTTTTATTACATTAAAAAAAATTAAAAATTACGCGCATAAATTATATTATTACCCCATAAATTTTTTTTTTGCAACCCAATTTTTTATATTATTATTTTTTGTCGCCTAAACAAGGATTCTAAATTTGTCCTATGCTTGTAACACCCCAAAAATATTAATTACAAAATTGGACAAAAATAATTTGAAGCTATCTTCAATACTACTAAAATAATCATCCTAAAAAAATAATAATAATAATAACAATAATATAATTCTAAATAATAATAATAATAATAATAAAAAAACTAATCATTTTGAATTAATTTAAAAACTTAATATGTGGCAACTTACCCCAACACTTGTCCACCCTTCAACACCCTAACACATGCACAAAACCCCTATAAATACCCCCCCATTTCATCAAATTGAACTCACAATTCAAAGAGCAAGTTTGAGAGAGATAGTGTAGAAAATAGGGTGGAAATGAGAAAATTATGAGGAAAATACCAAACCTCCTCCAAAAAATCCGAAAATTTCACACAATCATCCTTATACACACAGAAAAAATTTAGTTTGAGAGGTGTAACAAAATCAAGGCCAAATCACCCAGAAAAATCGAAAACCCGTGAAGAACATTTGCAGAAACGCAACCCAGAAATCTATTTTGAGGTAGCGTGTTCATGCCTTCATTTCTTCTATTTTAAAACCGATTTTGATCTTGTTTATAAAATGAAAGTTGTTAAAAATGTGTTAAAGTTTATAGGTATGTCAGCCGATTGCCCAAACGGCCTCCGTACGAACAGATTTCCGGCGACCAAAACACCTCGTTAAACATTTCGAAATATAGGATTCTGGGCAAAATCGGTTTGGAATTTCAAAATGGTTTCTGAACAAAAGTTGTAGATCGAACCGAGGCGACATTACTGTAAAAGTTTCAGCCGCGCGTGGAGGCCGGATAACGTCCACGCGCCGTTACGGTGGCGCGTGTAACACACGCGCCGATTAGTTTGATAAAATTCCGGTCGGAGAACGTTGCTGGACTGATTTAAGGCATTTCTGGAAAGTTTCGTGAAGTTTCGACTTAAACTTGATTTTTAATGAATTTTTAAAGTCTTATTTAGAAATTACCCGGACAAGTTTTGTACAAAAAATGATTTGCAGAAGATTCAACAACATATATGGGTTGCTAAACACCAAAATTACTTATATTATGTTTATAGGACTTTATTTGACATCTGGGTTCAAAATCGAGCCAATCCAGTAAGACATCAAATAGTGAGGTGAGGTGTACTACCGAATTCTTGTTATATAGCCCTTTTGGCATTTGGCCTGGAATTTACAGTATCTTGTTATTCATTATCTCACCTTTTATATATTGTCATCATATTGTACATTATCTCGTCCCATTGGTCATCTTGATCTGCATGTTTATTTATCTTGAATGTTATCGATTACTAATCGATTCCTTTGATTGAACGAATCATTTGACTGAATGACTGAATGAATGGAGCCCTGGATATTTATCCACTGGACAACGCGGCTTCGGCCCGGAAAGTGAGTCCAATGAACAACGGATGACAGTCCGGGTATATGGTTCATCTGAACAACGCGCACCGTTTTACGGTCCGGAGAATGGTTCACTTGGCTCGTAAATGACTGAATGTACAGATCCTATCTGAATATGTGGGGAAAAGTGCTACACCGAACTGTCTGGTGGGAGCCACCTCTTTAGCCCACGATATTCACTCTGAAATCCTATATCATCACTGTTCATTATTGACAATTACTTGACTACAAGATCTTTGTTACATGACATATCATATTGAAAAAGTGCATTATTTGATAATTACAGATATAAAAGCCATTGTTATTCCCTCACTAAGTCCTCAAAGACTTAACCTCTGTTTTCCTTGTAATTTATTGTGAGTTCCAGATACAGGAGTACCGGAGCCAAAATCGGAGGAAAATTAGGAAAATGGAAATGTTGGCTTACCGGGACTGTTATAGTATTTTTTCTTTTATTAAGTGTCGGACTATTATAAGGAGTTTGTACTGGGATGTATTTTGTTACTAATTAGAATGTATAAACGCTTCCGCTACTAAAAATGCATGCTTGACTAAACGCTTCCGCTATTTCCGAAAAGCTTTTGAAACCCTCGTGCGTAACGTTCAGAGAATGTGGTACCGGATAAGGGTTAAAGCAATATGTGCCCGAGTCGGGTCCCACAGAGGTGGTATCAGAGCCAGGCTCCCAGTCTATTATGAAATATCTTTGGGTAATAGAATAAACTCCATAAGAATTTTATGCTTTGGGTTGTAAGATATTGATGAAGTTGACTGGTTTATTTCAGGGTAAAGTCTTTAGTGCTCATACAGGATTGCTGATAACACATTGGTAAGAAAAAGCAACCAACTATTAGTAACCTAAAGAGTTAGGTGCATAGGCCGAGATCGAAAAAGTTTCCCCTATTGAGAATATTATGGTTGACACTCAGATCAAGTAAACCCGGAACAACCAATGAGGATTGATAGTATATCACCAAACTTTGTTTTTCCACAATTGTCACTATTTCAGATAATGGTGACTTTACCTTACTCTAGTTAATTAATTTTGTGCTTTATTAATATTAACTCCCTATTCAAAAATAAATATGTTTTAAATCACCACTTTCTCATCAATTTGATGATGTCGTCAAGAAATAATTCACGAGCTACGATGTCATCGTCACTTGGTGGTAGCTCTCACTCGAGAAATCAAGGAAATGAGGAAAATTCTCCTGAGGAAGTACGTAACCCAAGAAGGAACGACGAGCAAGAAGAACAGCATCCTCGACAAGAGCTACCCAACAGGAATGCGATGGAAATTTTACAACAGCTCATGCAATTCTGTCAACAAAATCCTCCACGAAACGTCACGAGGAATGAAGAACCACTAGATAGAGCACTTGAACGATTTCTGAGGTTCCACCCACCTAAATTCTACGGAACCCCTAATGCCCATCATGCAGAAGAGTGGTTACTCAAAATTGAGAGAATTTTTACTGTTCTCAACTATTCTGATGAACAGAAGGTCAGCTTTGCTGTCTATCAATTTGAAGATGCAGCTCATCATTGGTGGAGAGTCATAGATCACCAATGGAAAAGAAAGCAAACCCCGAGGACCTGGGTCAATTTTCTACTTGCATTCGAGGATAAATATGTTACGCAGGTAATACTGAACACTCGTGAACGAGAGTTTATGGATTTGGTACAAGGAAGACATACTGTAGCTGAATACGAGGCCGAATTCCACCGACTAATTCACTATGCACCACATTATATAGATGATGAACCAAGGAAAACTAAGAAATTCATTCAAGGCTTAAATCTTGATATCCGTTGGGTCACACTATCCACCGAATCCACTAATTATCTTTCTGCAGTCAACCAAGCGTTACGAGTTGAATCCGATATCAAATCATTGATCCAAAGAGAGCAGAGGGAAAAGAGGCTCCATAACCCAAATTTGACAGACACAAGCAACAAGAAGAGGAATCTTGGAAAGGAAATAATTGGAGAACCAACTGGACAGAAACCACAAAGAGACTTGGGTAATGTTAATGCACCAAAATGTGGCTATTGCAAGATGCCCACTCACAAGGAAGAGAACTGCTGGAGAAAGAACGGAAAATGTCTGGTCTGTGGAAGTGAACAACATCGTATCCAAGATTGCCCAAAAAGGACCCAGAAGATACCACCGCCACAAAAATCGAGAATCCCAGCAAGGGCATATGCCTTAATGGGAAATGAAGAAGTTGACCCGATCGTTGTGGTTGAAGGTACCGTTATTTGACTTTCAAGAGTTGACTAAATCTTGTTTGGCCCTAGAGCTACACATTCTTTTATTATACTAATAACAATTGGCATATCATCTAGGAATCGGTTTACCGATAGAATTGAGGTAACCACCGACACCGTCAATAAAAATTACCTACTAAAATTCTACGAACTAGAATATCTAATCAAGCTACATACATATATGATTACGATTATGCTGAGCATGGACTGGTTGTTCAAACATCAAGCACACATAAACTGCTATACCGAGGAAGTAACTTCACCAGGTGCGACTACACCAGCTACCAGATGCCATCAATCATAAATGATAGATGGATGTAATATCTACATTGGAATCAAGGACAGATATAAGAGATGAGAAACTCAAACCGAGGTAAATATAGCTACCAGAGAGGAAGTCTCAGTAAAATCATTACCTGAGGTTGGATTTGAGCATAACATTTTTCCTCCCTTTAAAGTCATTCACTCTTTTCAGCCAGAGAACTTTTTGCGGACATACACTGCTCCACCCAGTTTCTTTGTCTTTCAAATCCGGTCATGGATTAATTAGGACTTGATATCAAAAGTTTGATGTTGATATTGACATTTTCTTTGAATACCTACGCCCTGCTTTCATTCCCGGGTAGTGGAATAAAATGTTTTTCTCTCTCTCTCGACCATGTGCTTCTTCTTCTACTTCTTGATTCTTATCCAAATACTAAAGGGATCGTTATCCATAACTCAGAGAGTCATAGTAGACCATGCTGCTCACCAGAAATGGAAAACCACGAGTGTAGTTTTCTCGACTCGACGACAACAACAGAAGATCGGCTTGATGAAGAAACACGTTACGCAACTGAAATCATGTCAAAGGAAGCTAGGACATGAAAGAAGATTTCAACTCAAGGCTTCAGAGTTTTGCGGTAACAATGATGGAATCTGGGGACCAGATTCCTTGAAGGAGGGGAGATTGTAACACCCCAAAAATATTAATTACAAAATTGGACAAAAATAATTTGAAGCTATCTTCAATACTACTAAAATAATCATCCTAAAAAAAAAATAATAATAATAACAATAATATAATTCTAAATAATAATAATAATAATAATAAAAAAACTAATCATTTTGAATTAATTTAAAAACTTAATATGTGGCAACTTACCCCAACACTTGTCCACCCTTCAACACCCTAACACATGCACAAAACCCCTATAAATACCCCCCCATTTCATCAAATTGAACTCACAATTCAAAGAGCAAGTTTGAGAGAGATAGTGTAGAAAATAGGGTGGAAATGAGAAAATTATGAGGAAAATACCAAACCTCCTCCAAAAAATCCGAAAATTTCACACAATCATCCTTATACACACAGAAAAAATTTAGTTTGAGAGGTGTAACAAAATCAAAGCCAAATCACCCAGAAAAATCGAAAACCCGTGAAGAACATTTGCAGAAATGCAACCCAGAAATCTATTTTGAGGTAGCGTGTTCATGCCTTCATTTCTTCTATTTTAAAACCGATTTTGATCTTGTTTATAAAATGAAAGTTGTTAAAAATGTGTTAAAGTTTATAGGTATGTCGGCCGATTGCCCAAACGGCCTCCGTACGAACAGATTTCCGGCGACCAAAACACCTCGTTAAACATTTCGAAAAATAGGATTCTGGGCAAAATCGGTTTGGAATTTCAAAATGGTTTCTGAACAAAAGTTGTAGATCGAACTGAGGCGATCATACTATAAAAGTTTCAGCCGCGCGTGGAGGCTGGATCACGTCCACGCGCCGTCACGGTGGCGCGTGTAACACACGCGCCGATGAGTTTGATAAAATTCCGGTCGGCGAACGTTGCTGGACTGATTTAAGGCATTTCTGGAAAGTTTCGTGAAGTTTCGACTTAAACTTGATTTTTAATGAATTTTTAAAGTCTTATTTAGAAATTACCCCGGACAAGTTTTGTACAAAAAATGATTTGCAGAAGATTCAACAACATATATGGGTTGCTAAACACCAAAATTACTTATATTATGTTTCTAGGACTTTATTTGACATCTGGGTTCAAAACCGAGCCAATCCAGTAAGACATCAAATAGTGAGGTGAGGTGTACTACCGAATTCTTGTTATATAGCCCTTTTGGCATTTGGCCTGGAATTTACAGTATCTTGTTATTCATTATCTCACCTTTTATATATTGTCATCATATTGTAAATTATCTCGTCCCATTGGTCATCTTGATCTGCATGTTTATTTATCTTGAATGTTATCGATTACTAATCGATTCCTTTGATTGAACGAATCATTTGACTGAATGACTGAATGAATGGAGCCCTGGATATTTATCCACTGGACAACGCGGCTTCGGCCCGGAAAGTGAGTCCAATGAACAACGGATGACAGTCCGGGTATATGGTTCATCTGAACAACGCGCACCGTTTTACGGTCCGGAGAATGGTTCACTTGGCTCGTAAATGACTGAATGTACAGATCCTATCTGAATATGTGGGGAAAAGTGCTACACCGAACTGTCTGGTGGGAGCCACCTCTTTAGCCCACGATATTCACTCTGAAATCCTATATCATCACTATTCATTATTGACAATTACTTGACTGCAAGATCTTTGTTACATGACATATCATATTGAAAAAGTGCATTATTTGATAATTACAGATATAAAAGCCATTGTTATTCCCTCACTAAGTCCTCAAAGACTTAACCTCTGTTTTCCTTGTAATTTATTGTGAGTTCCAGATACAGGAGTACCGGAGCCAAAATCGGAGGAAAATTAGGAAAATGGAAATGTTGGCTTACCGGGACTGTTATAGTATTTTTTCTTTTATTAAGTGTCGGACTATTATAAGGAGTTTGTACTGGGATGTATTTTGTTACTAATTAGAATGTATAAACGCTTCCGCTACTAAAAATGCATGCTTGACTAAACGCTTCCGCTATTTCCGAAAAGCTTTTGAAACCCTCGTGCGTAACGTTCAGAGAATGTGGTACCGGATAAGGGTTAAAGCAATATGTGCCCGAGTCGGGTCCCACAATGCTTCATGCCAATTTGTGATGTAATAGTTACATTAGTTGTCATTATTTTAATTGAATAAATCTTACCATAAATTATTATATAAAATCCCACTTATTTCTCTTTTCTCAGGAGTATATGATTGTCATATCTAAAATAATGAATTCGGGCCAAAGTTGTATAATGTGGAGTATGTATTGGGTCTAACAAAGAACTTTGGCCCAACATAATACAGAGCCCATTAAGATTTAAAACCTGTCCAACAAGGATTTTACCTTAGGCATGAGTTTCTTATTAGTTCAATGTTGGGTTTTTAAGAAAGGATATTATATTGCATAAAAATTAATTAAAAGTCAGAAATGTAATTTTTGGGTTTTTGTATCAGAAACTCATGTACTAAAAATAAATTAAAAATTTTTTTTTTCTTTATTTTACTAAATACTAAACGATTTTCAAAGAAATAGGTAAAAGTTGGACTTTAACCTATCCCTTCAATTTCCAAATTGTTCTATAAATACTGATGATACGTATAAGATTTATAAGAGATTGTAAATCCCCTTTGAATTTATAGCAATCCGTATTAGGATGGAAGAATTTGATGAATAAGTTAATTTGATTTTGGGACAATCTCATTAACTGACACGATTATAATTGAAAGGACGTGAATTTCAATTACCAAAGGTTGTGTTTAAATTGAAGGATTTGAAATGAGGAATTTCAAATTTCTCATTTAACTCCATCATTTATGTTTAGGTAAAAAAACGAAATGTGTATTTCAAACTCCATCTTCTTCTTGCAATATATTTTCCTTTGTATTTTAAGAGAATATGAAATGACAACAAACTACATGTCATTTCAAATACATAAATTTCAACTGATTAGATTTTTTCTAGTCATTTTCTTCAAATCAACATTGAATCCAAATGCTACCTTAGTTTGCATTCTAATTTTCTAATCCATATATTCATTTTCTTCATCACTCAAAGTGGCCCTTCAAAGATAGTTGTAAGTTAGGCTAGAACGCTATTTGGCATTGTGTTACTTGGAGTCTATGGAAAGAAAGGAATGTAATCATGTTCAAGAGCAAGGAGTTGAAGGTAGATGAGTTGATTGAGAACATCAAACTTAGAGTATGAGCTTGGTTACATGCAAAACACTTGAAGTCTTTTCCTTTTTCAGTGTCTGACTGGTTCCTAAACCCAAATTACTTTATGATGTGTTTGGATTGATCGAGTTGACTTTGGTGGAATTATTTTAATTTTGAAATGATTTTATTGATTTCATATGACATCCAAAATGCATATGTTT
Organism: Haberlea rhodopensis; assembly: GCA_907163345.1. Lineage (NCBI taxonomy): Eukaryota > Viridiplantae > Streptophyta > Magnoliopsida > Lamiales > Gesneriaceae > Haberlea > Haberlea rhodopensis. The sequence continues at coordinate 254,157 of CAJQUN010000419.1, read as the reverse complement.
GAAATCAGTCACAATTACTATCAATATGTTTACATTGATATATATACGAGATTTAAAATCACTTGAAATAATTTATATAAATAAGTCAATGAATTTGAAATTATAGATTTAAAATCCGTCATCTCAAATTCATCAATACAAATACACTGTTAATTTATTTAAACAACAATTGAGTATTTAAACCATAAATTTAAAATCTATGCTGAATGCCTTGCTTCAAACACATACTAAGGGAACGTAAAGATTGAAGACTTAAATTGGATATAGGAGTTTGATTTGAGGTGCTATTTAAAGCATGGATTTAAATGATACATATATAATGTATTTCAAATACATTATATTTAATACTTAAATTGACACGAGATAAATACAAAATACTTTTAATTAAACTTATTCAAACAATTTTCTGAATTATATGAAGCCAGTAAACAAACAGTAAATCCATGGGTATTTGAACCTGAGTATCCAGGAAAAAGCAGAATATTTGATGGCTCTAAGTCTACCAAAACGATTAAAACACATTAAAAGTTATGTTTATGAAATCGAATCAATTAGTAATGAATAAAAAAAATATCGTGGGCAACATGGTTTGAGGGAACCTGATTATATATATATATATCTATACTATCTTATAACGTGTAAACTCCTTATAATAACTACTTTGGTCCGTCCTAAATAAACCAATGTCAGATTACTTATATGTCCAAACAAATTACTTGGCTTTTTATTATTAAGGGGCAAAAAATTAAAACAAAAAAACATCACATCTCTCCCTCCATGTTCCAAAACTGCTTCAGTTTAAAAAAAAGGAATCCCTTCACCAGTTTTAAAAAATTGTGATATGATGCGCAAAGTATTACACATATCCAATACAAAATATTTATTTATTACGACACGCAACGCGTGTGCGTCGTCCGCTAGTATATATAATGTGTGAGAATATTAGTGGTCCAATCATTTCAGACCAATGTCGAATTACACATATGCCTTGTCAATCTAAAATATTACTACCACACTTGTAATCTATATGTCCACACATTTATGTTATGACATTTTCCAATCTTACAAATTATCATCACACATATCGTAGAAATTACCAGGGCCTTTGCCAGTGGGGTTGGTAACGGGACGGGTTTGATATGGGTTTGGTCAATCCCAGGACCCGCCCCGCTACACATAAAACCCATACCCGCCCCGCCCCGCTTAGACCCACCGGGTTCGCGGGTTTACCCGCCCCGCCCCGCAAACAATTTTTTTTTTTTATAAAAAAAAAATTTGGTAGAAATTAATTTGAAACACAAAAAGTTTTGAGATTGAATTTAATGTTTTCCTCTAGTAAATATTTATAATAAGCATCGTAAAACTATCTTTAAACTATCAAATATTTATTATTTAGTTTTTATTCCATTCAAAATGTTCAACTTCTTTACCATAAACACATGAATTTTGATATGAAATTAAACAATAACACATTATTGTACAATCAAAGAAGTGAAATGTATATTCAATATTAATTTTTTTTTAAAAAAATTAAAAATGCATAGCGGGGCGGGTGCGGGGAGGGTTCGGCCAATCCCAGGACCCGCCCCGCCCCGCTTCCAAACCCGGTTGAAGTGGGTTTGGACCCGCCCCGACGGGTCGGGTTCAATACGGGTCCGGGTTTGGACCCGCCACATTGCCATCCCTTACGTGGGATGCTTATCCTAAGGCTTGAGTGAGAGTTTTTTTAGTTTGATAGGATAGTTGGGCGGGGCCTTCTTTTTTGGTGCATCTCCTTACCTATATACTTATTATGTATTTTGTGGATGTGATGTCTTGTACATATGATATGTGTGTAACAATCAGTGGGTGTGTGCTTTTTACTTTTTCATGGTTGGTTTATGGGTTTCGCTTCACTGCTGAGAAAACTGTTGGCGATGGCAACTGGGTTCTTCGATTTCGTGCGCCATGCATTTTTCCCGGCTTGATGGGTATCAGTGAGAAATTTGGAAATGAGAGCTTGTGCGTTTGGTGTCCAATTTCATTTTATGCTCCCAACTTTCCCTTATCAGTTCCTTCAGTTATGGAAGACGGTTTACCTTAATTGTTATTAATATGGAATGCATGATTTGAGGGGATGTTGACGGACTCGGTGTGTCCTGACAATGTATTAGTCGCTGATGTGTGGTTCTCAGGGCTTCGTGTAACTCGAAAGCATTATCATCACAAGTTTCCTATGTGTCTTCTTGTAAGTGTCATCTGTTGGTATTTGTATTTTCTGTTATTTAGATTGTACAGTATGTTTTGGGCTGATGTTCGTTTGTAGGCCGTATGATCTATTAATCTATTATAGGTTTAATATTAAAAAAACATAGAGTTTGTTAGGATAGTGATTTCTTTCTCAGTTAGGACTTAGGTGCATTTAAAAAACTGACCATGGTAAGACATGAAATTTAAAAATTGGTGAGTTTTTATAGACTATCTTCATTTTGAGCAATAACGATTTTCTTTCTAGTTTAAACAATAATTATGTCAAATCATTTGGGATGTAGTTATAATCTTTACTATATATATTACAAATTAAAGAGATGTTATTATAATACATTTATTTATAGGGATTTCATCTGTTATTGTATATTGAATATTATAATAATTTTTTTATAATAATTTTTTTTTATAATGGATACAACTGTAATTTTTCTTTTTTCAAAAATAACCTCTGTCCGACTAAAAACATGTAGTCCTACTAAAAATGACATCCGGCTTATCATTAAGGGATACATTGTGAATTTTCAAAATGTTGATAGTCGAACAGGAATCTGTTTCATTCCAAGGTGGAGAGAAGTCAAAATCGTTCCAAACTCAGAATGATGTTTGAATCTATGTCGATGAATTCATTGAGATTGTGTTTGGATCGATGAATTTAAAATCAATAATTTAAAATTTCTTAATTGTGTGGTTGAACACAATTCAAATTAATTTCAAATCAATTTTATATCATGTTGATTTTTTCAATAGATATTTTGATTGATTTGAAATATTATTAAAATCAATATAATTTAATTCAAATCATCTCAAAATCAAATATCTTAGTCCAAATCAAATTTTTTTATCTAGACATATCCAGACACAACATAAACGATGTAAACAGGTTACCTATTATTATCATCAATATTCAGCTTGATTGCTTTGGATCTAAGGTTGTGTTTGGATCGAGTAATTTGATTTAGATGAATGGATTTGATTTGGAGAGGGATTTGAATAATGAATTTGATTTAACACCCATTTTGAATGTATTTCAAATCCATCATAATTATCGTGCCATCTACATTAAGAAATTGATAGATTTGAAATCCATAGATTGAAGTGCAGTTATAATAATTTTAGGTCTTTAAATAGTCTATCGTTAAAGCCAACATCAAACGATGAGTGGTCTATTTTAAAAACTTGTCATAGATTTAACCTATGAGAGAGCTTTTGATTATGTTGTCTTATAAAATACATCCGTTTATTTTTTTTTCCTTTTTCCCCCATTAAATCCAATGAAGGTAAAACACTTTTTAAGAGATAAAAATCAAAAACATGATAACGATAACTTTGCTATTTCCTTAAAAAAAAATTTTTTGAAAGAATCAATTAATGAAATTATACAATATTCTGTCAGTTACATTTCAATTAACCCCTAATAATTTATCTAAGCTAATAGCAATAAATCAAACCAAAGTTGAACATTTAGAAGTCGAAGGATCATAAATCGCCGGAAGAAGGTATTTCCGGCCATTCCCGCCATTCGCATTGTAGCTACCACCGGTGGTCGGATCCAACATCAAGTCTCCGGCGTAACCTGGGTAGGCCCCTTTTCCATACACACCAGGACAAGCCGAAGCAGCTTCTAATGGAGCAGTAGCCGGGCCTTGATAGAACCCGTTTCCAAACGGGTTCGTTGCTGTTCCGGCCAAAAGCCCGGATAGAACTGTCACCACTCCGTCCATGCCCACATCATTGTTCGGGGAAACCAATGGAGGATTCTGCGGGCCGTAAATGGGCTGATGGAACGGCCAAGCACAGTATCCCGGGCACTGTGTCTCCGAATTGCCCACCCAAATGTATGCAAATTTCTGATTCTTCCCTTTCACGATGGAACTCTTCGATCCGTGAGTTCCGCACCTGTTCACACAGAACCCAGCGACGGTGACATCGGAAGCCGTCAACACAACGTTAATGGCGTTCTTCTGCTCGCCCTTTGACGCCAGCTGCAGGATCTGTTTGTCCGATAGAGATTTCCCAAGGGAGTATTTCTCGTCGAGAATTTGTTTGCCCAAACGGAGAGACAGCGAGGATGGGTTCTTGGAATTGGCGAGCTGGTAGTATTTCTCGATGCTGTTCCACCATGTGGCTACCGATGGGTTGCTTCGGGTGGCGGCGGAATCTGACAAGGAGGAGACGAAATCGGAAACGATAGCCATTTGGGATGGCTTGAATCTCCCGTACCATATCAGATTTACGGATATCGTGCCTTGCAGAAGGGCACCTTTGTGGTAACGAAGAAGCTGGTTCTGCTGGTCTTGCGTCGCAGTGGTCGCAAGAATTCTCGAAGCAAAACAGATATTGAATAGAGAAAACAGAACTAAAAGTAGAGATTTAACATGGAAACAATGGTGAGAGGCCATTGTAGGAGAAATTTCACTGGTGAAATGAAGGAGAGGACGAGGATCTGAGTAGCTTTGATTGCTTTAGGAGATTGAAATCGTGGTTGGTATGAATTCTGAAAGGGAGGAGTATGGTATTTATAGTAATAACGTGGAATAATAAATATTTTTTATATTAATATTTTTGAATATGTGAAGGAAAGTGATGAGAGAGAGAGAGTACGCGGTTCTTCAAGTATGATGATGCCAATTAATACATTAATGGGTTTACAACTATGATGCACGGGCACTCTTGGAAATTATATCATGTAGTGTCAGATACTTTTTAGGAGATCGACACTCATCGGACATCCATCAGACACCTATATTAAAAATAAAAATTAATTCAGACACCAGTATCAGAGACTTTTGATAGGCGTATCGGACACTTCTGAGGGACTTGTCCGACAAGGAAATGATACTTTTGGGGGTAAATTGTTTAATTTAAATTTTTTTGACTAAAATAAAATTTGGATGTGTTTGTAAACTTAATGGTAATTGAAGTAATATGCATTTGATACTGGTATCAGTGATAGACATTCATTTATTTATGCGATTCTTGGTTTTGGTAAGAAAATATTTGGTGTTATATTTTATTTGGACGTGCTTGCTTAACTTTATGTTAATTGAAGTAATATGAATTTGATGTTAGTATGTGTGATATTATGATGATTCCTGTGACAATTATTTATTTATACATTTCTTGAATTTGGTAAAAATACTTTTGTTGTTTTTTTTTACATGAAAAAATATAAATTTTAATATTTTGTACATGTGTAATATCTATAAAAATATACATGCATGTCTTGACGTGTCATATCCTGTAAATTTTGAATATTTGTGTCGTTGTGTCAGTGTCCGTGCATCATAGGTTGGCGGGCTTTTTGCTGTTTATTCCCCTTTAAATTTTTTTTTTTTTGACATTATTATTCCCCTTAAATTCAATCCCATGTTTATACAAAATATCTTTAATATTTAAATTTAATTTTGTAAAATACATTAGTTTTTATCCAATAAAATACTTCATTTCATCTTCTTTGAAAATATAATTTATCATGTTATTTTCTAAAAAAATATGCGTGAACATCTTAGAAAATTTATGTTTGGTAAAACTCGGATTTACCAAATAGAATTTACATTTGTAATCCTGACAATTATTTATTAATTTTCATTTATTATCTATTAACTTCTCGTTTTTTCCAACTCAATTAATTTCGCATTTCGTAATTTTGTATATATGTGTTCGAATGAAAACAAGGACTGTGGAGAATTAGCAGTAGATGATAGCTGTAAGGCGGTGCCAATAAGTCCATCCAGCTTGTTCAAACAAACCAACGCCACCCAATTATTATTACTAAACCACCTACGCCCTTGTGAACAATTAATGCTAATCATCTATAAAAGATTCTATTTTTGTAAATTACAACTTTTTTATATTGAAAAATATTAATTTAATTTTAAAAAAAAGCATCTATACCGATTCAAGCAAATCTATTATCCTTGAAACCGATTCAAATATTTGTTTTGTATTCGAAATGATGAACTTGAGTCAAACTCAAGTATCTAATTCGAAATTATTTAGTCCAATAACATGACAATGGATTCACTATTTTTTGAGACATTCCTATATCACTCGAGTTGGATGTGGGAGATCTCTATCCTGAGATCTCACGGCTCTGCTAAGAGATATATATCATGAGGGACGAATGCCTCGACTTTGTAAAAGAATCGCTTGCGACGTAGGCTATCAATACACCTATGCATCTAGTTTAATGGTTTTCGGCCCTTTTTATTCGAGCAAGACGTCGACCGAATAAGACATGATCAGGGGCGGATATAGGGGGTGTCCTCCCAAAAAAAAAAAATTACCCTTATTTTGTCAAAAAAAATAAAATTTTACACCCCTAAAATTTTGTTAACCCTTAAATATTATAAAAAAATTTTTTTTGCCCCCCAAAACTTTTTTCTGGTTCCACCCCTGGTAGGGGTGTAAACGAATGAAGCCGAATATGCAAAAAATCTTAAGGTTCGGATTCAGCTCGAAATATATATATTCGAACTCGAGTTCGATTCAAAGTTCGAATAGTTTTTAAAATTTGGCTCGAGTTCGGCTCGAATCATAGTTCGAGTTCGGCTCGAAAATATTCAAACATGTTCATGAGCTATTCGAATTATTACTCGAAAATCAATACCCGAAAGGTTCGAAATATATTTATTTATAATTATATCATATTAATAAAATGTTAAAGTTCGCGAGTGGGTCGCGAACTATCGAACAAAGTAATTTGGGCTCGAATTTGGCTAGAATTCGATAATTTTGAATTCGAATCATATATTTTTTGAACCGGCTCAAAAAATTCGTGAATATATTCAATATACCCCTAATCTCTGGATATGATAATGTTCAACTGTTATTATTTCTCAATCTAACTGGAATTAAAGATTTAATAGTTATTATATTAAAAATACAAATGCAAAAAATAAATATTAGATAATGAATTTTATTAAATTATTTTAATCACAAGGAAAATATATTTAGTGGGTGTCACAAATATAAAGTCAAGTGGCAGTGCCAACTGGAGCATTTCCTTTTTCAAATTCCCGCTTCCCTATGATTTATTAACCCCACACTTCCTTACAGCCTGTCTAATATACCTCAACGTCTTTCTTTTATATTCTTTACTCACATTTCCCAAATTACCCCCAACCACATTCAAATCTCATGTTCCGAGTATTTCATTTCTGTAAATATAAATATATAAATTTCTTCAATATATGTATGTATATATATATAATAACAGCCAATTTTATAATTTATTTAAAATGAAATCTCTTTAATATGATTGCAAATAGATCATTCAGTAACATAAAAGCAATTTAATTTTGGATGTAATAATAATAATATTAACATTTAATTCAAGAAAAAGAGAAGGGCATTTCAGGAAATAGAATAGCAAATCTTTGCTGTAGGTAAGCTGTAACGCTTTTTGTTCTGTTGTGCTTTTAGAGCATTGCACATCGAATCCCATATATCATATTGAATCCCACACATCAACCAAAAGAAATTAAACAAATTTTAAAAAAAATTATTTGAAAAAGTTTGAAGGGTATGATTTGTTTATTCAAATAATTTTTATGTTGTTTTTAAGTAAAAGCATTAAATTTTTGTTATTAGAATAAAAAATAACTTAATAACTTTCAGTTATTTACCAAATTAGCACCGCTCAACTTAAAACATCAAGAAACATTTCATGACGTGGTTTTTTGATTCTGTTTTGATCTTTTTTTTTTAGAGAAATAATGAAATTAAATACCAAAAAAAAAAAATTCATGCGTGAAAAGCATATAAGTTTTTTAGAGAAGCCTTTACATACAAATATTAAGCGAAAAATAATCTTTTTTTTTCTTTATGGAAGAGAGAAATAATATTTTATATCAAATATCATGTTAAATTAAGTGGATACTCAACACATACTCTTTAAAAATGTTTTAGGGCAATGAAATTAATTATTGAGCCAAAAATATGGTATAGGAAATCGAATGTAAATAGTATAAATTTTAAAAGAGAAATTATAATCATTTTTATTTTTGAATTTGGAAAATATCTGGTAGCGTTTTCATTTCGTTCGGTTGTTTTCGGAAACTACGTATTGAAAATTGTATTGGAGAATGTAATGCATGTCCGGTTTTTTTTTTTACTGTAAATATCTTACTATGTAAAAAATATATTGTTTTTCAATATATATATATATATATACTTTTTGGGTTATTTGGTTTTAAAAAATTAGTTTCCAGCTAGCTGCAGGCTTAACTCAACTGATAAAGTAGCTCTCTAGAGGTGAAAGTTTAAATAAATTTTTCCAACGGTATAAACAACTGTAATTTTTCATAAAATCTCACTCCAGTGTTGTCTAGTAGTTATAAAATGTTGAATTATACATGCCAATTTTTTTATTGGAAAATGAGAAACATCTTAAAATTATATTTTTGTTGGGTTTTGAGAACCTGAATAAATATTGATTTTGATGTTAACAAAACATGTTATTGTGTTGCTAACATATTTCATCAAATGTAAAGTGAATAGATCATTTGTTATGAGCTTGAATTTAAAAGAAATGGTTTGAAGCGATCGAGTTTAAACAACAAGTTAACCGAGCTTAATCGAATTGAAACAATTTGCTGGAATCATACTGAAATCCTGGCAGAGCAGATTGTTTCGATCATATCCAGTGTTTTGAAAACCGGATCGGACCGACCGGTTCAACCGGTAACTGGTGCTTGATCCGATCGGTTGACCCTATCAAACCACGCCGATAAAAAATCGGTGAAAACCGGATTGAACCGGTAAAAATTTGGTTCAACCGATGAACCAGTCGATCGACTGAACCAGCTGTTTCTTCATTTTTATTTCTTTTAAAAAAATTTAATTTTTTTTTGTTAAAATTATAAATCAATTTTTTTTTAAACAAAAATATGTAATATATAATTTATTGTATATATCAACAATCCATATAATTATAAAATAATATTTTATGTATATATTAAAAAATCCATATAATTCCATAAAATGTGTATTGTATATAATATATAAATATGTTTAATTTATCGTAAATTATAAAATATGTGAACCATTTCATAATTTTTATAATTTTATCTTTTGATTTTGGGATATTATTTTTTTGGGTATTGCTTGTTGTTTTTAAGATGTTTTTTTTTTATGTTGACATTTGGTTTGATTTGATTTTTCAAGTTTGATATGTAATATTAGTGTAATGACATTTTTTTATTGTGAATAACTTGAAATTATAATAAATACATGATATATGTATTTTATAAAAAATAAAATAGATATTATATAATGCTGACGTCATCACCGGTTGAACCAGTGGTTCAACCGATCGAACATTTAACCAGAAAGGGCACCAATTTTATGTCCAATCTGGCTTTGAAAACACTGATCATATCTCATTGTTCGGTCATCGAACGTGCTTCCAAAGAGGTTGAACAACCAACTCAAAATACTACAAATCATATTTCACATCAGATGAGCTGGTTCAAATGTTTCAATGAGAAAAGACACCTGCAATATCAAGTTAAATCTCGCTGAAACAACAAGCTATGACAACATGCAAGCTCCAGTCTGATGGTCATAACTCCCAGCTCACTTATCGAAAAGGAGCGATTCAGTATGCATTGAAAAGCTAAGAAGAATACCTACAAGTATTGATAAAATGTTTCAAATAAACTGTTTTTAAATATTTTACTTGCAGACTTTTAAAATGATTTTCAAATAGTTAATCTATTTTAGAGTGTGTTATATCGAGTGTCTTTCGCTTGATTTGAAACCGAACTCGATATAATCTAGCGATGCAATCTTTTCAAGAGCACGACTATTGAAGCTCAATTTAATTGAATTCGACAGTTGACTGACAACCTACCTCCAGTCGATTATGACAATTTCAAAGATAGATGAAGTGAAGTAATTCTTTTTGGATAAAATCTAGTTTATTTTAAAAATTCATTTTAAATATTAAAGATACTTTTACTTATTAAAATTGTGTGAAGTACTATAAACATGGGATTGAATTTAAGGGGAATAATAATGTCAAACAAAAGTTAAAGGGGAAATAAAGAGCAAAAAGGCTGGCAAACCGTTGATATATTAATTGGCATTACACTTGAAGAACCGCGTACTCTCTCTCTCTCTCTCTCTCCTTCTCCTAACTTTCCTTCACATATTCAAAAATATTAATATAAAAAATATTTATTATTCAACGTTATTATTATTACTATAAATACCATACTCTTCCCTTACAGAATTCATACCAAACCACGATTTCAATCTCCTAAAGCAATCAAAGCTACTCAGATCCTCGTCCACTCCTTCATTTCACCAGTGAAATTTCTCCTACAATGGCCTCTCACCATTGTTTCCATGTTAAATCTCTACTTTTAGTTCTGTTTTCTCTATTCAATATCTGTTTTGCTTCGAGAATTCTTGCGACCACTGCGACGCAAGACCAGCAGAACCAGCTTCTTCGTTACCACAAAGGTGCCCTTCTGCAAGGCACGATATCCGTAAATCTGATATGGTACGGGAGATTCAAGCCATCCCAAATGGCTATCGTTTCCGATTTCGTCTCTTCCTTGTCAGATTCCGCCGCCACCCGAAGCAACCCATCGGTGGCCACATGGTGGAACAGCATCGAGAAATACTACCAGCTCGCCAATTCCAAGAACCCATCCTCACTGTCTCTCCATTTGGGCAAACCAATCCTCGACGAGAAATACTCCCTTGGGAAATCTCTATCGGAGAAACAGATCCTGCAGCTGGCGTCAAAGGGCGAGCAGAAGAACGCCATTAACGTTGTGTTGACGGCTTCCGATGTCACCGTCGCTGGGTTCTGTGTAAACAGGTGCGGAACTCACGGATCGAAGAGTTCCATCGTGAAAGGGAAGAATCAGAAATTTGCATACATTTGGGTGGGCAATTCGGAGACACAGTGCCCGGGATACTGTGCTTGGCCGTTCCATCAGCCCATTTACGGCCCGCAGAATCCTCCATTGGTTTCCCCGAACAATGATGTGGGCATGGACGGAGTGGTGACTGTTCTATCCGGGCTTTTTGCCGGAACAGCAACGAACCCGTTCGGAAACGGGTTCTATCAAGGCCCGGCTACTGCTCCATTAGAAGCTGCTTCGGCTTGTCCTGGTGTGTATGGAAAAGGGGCCTACCCAGGTTACGCCGGAGACTTGATGTTGGATCCGACCACCGGTGGTAGCTACAATGCGAATGGCGGGAATGGCCGGAAATACCTTCTTCCGGCGATTTATGATCCTTCAACTTCTAAATGTTCCACTTTGGTTTGATTTATTGCTATTAGCTTAGATAAATTATTAGGGGTTAATTGAAATGTAACTGATAGAAATGTAATTGATTCTTTAATTCTTTTTTAAGGAAATAGTAAAGTAATCGTTATCATGTTTTTGAATTTTATTTCTTAAAACGTTTGTCTTCTTTCATTGAACTTAAAGGGCAAAAGTTAATAACAAAACGTTAAATTAATTCGACAAATTGAGAATAAATCCCTAAAAACAATGTTTGCTTTTATGTTCATTACCTACAAATCTTTTATTAACTTCCTACATCCAAAAAATATTCATATTTAGTATATTAATATTACAAATCTCCATTTTATCCTTTGATTATATATGGTTGTCTTCCTCAAATCTCTTTCCTTTTCTTCCCGTTGCTTGAAGAACTTCTGATCATCACAACATCACATCGTTTTCTCTGCTCTCATCTCGCATTTTCATCTTTAAACTTCAGCACGCGCTCTAGCCCCACCCCATTGGAGGTTCTGGTTTTCCACCTTTTCAATCGTTCGTTCACTGCTGCTTGATTGGGCGTGGAATTTCTGGTAATTTTGGATAGAAATTTTCAGGATTTTGCTGCATGTCGTCGCTCCTGGTTCGATGTGCTTAGACCTTGTTATTTCTTTCATTTTGTTGCACGACTGAGGTCCTACTTAGTGTTTTATTTCACTTGTATTGGTCGGGATTTGTTTACTGATTTGGCAACGATTGATGCAATCCTATAAAACTAAGGTTCACACTTTTCTCTGATGCTTCAATTTGATTTTGTCTGTGTCTTGTCTTGGGCTTAAATACACTTTGTTATGCAATCTTGCTGCTTTAGGTGTGATTTTTCCCCCTGGTTTGAGCTCCCAACATTGCTTTGATACAAATTGGAGTTTTGAGTGCACTACAAGTGTTTGTGTAATTGTCTAGAAAATGTTGTTACTACATTTATGAGTTTTATTCCTCTTGTAGGTGAAGTTCATGGATTTTTTTCTAGCCTTCCCAAAGTAATAATTTCTAAATTACGCATGTCAAACTCTTTGTGTAATGTCCGAAATAATTATTATAAATAATTATTATAAATAATTATTATTGTAATGTCCGAAATAATTATTAATGGTGCAATTGATGTAATTATGGTAATTATATGATATGTCGAGATTTAATTCGCGGGTATCGGATTTCGGAGCGGAGTTGGGATAAATAATTTCGGGATCGAAATTATTATGATCATTAACAGGGAAATTTTATTAAATATAAAATTTGCATTAAATCGTTAATTTTTGTGATTCAAATAAGGACATGAAGTTAGGTGTGGACTGTACATGTGTTGCACATGCACCAGTACACCGGTGACACCCCGATGTTCATAATTGGTCGAGAATTAATATATATCGGTGAAGGATTGATGCCTGAAAAAGCCATATCAGTTATAATCGATAATTACTACGTAAGCATGTGGTCCTATTGAATATTCGATGGATAATGTGCCCATATTAATTATTTATGGTTATGTGATTTACTATTTTGGCCATAACTTTTTAATATGATGTCGAAATTAGGCGATTCAATAGGCCACGTGAAGATAAAAGAAAAAGCTACAACTTTAATGTTGACACGAGTAATTGAAAATGTAGTTAGATAGAGCAAATGACGGCTGGAATAAACGTAATTATCTATATCGTAATACGTGTCCATTTATTATTCTTTATTTAATATTATTTTATATATAAATAAGAGATATGTACGTGAATTGTGAATTCAGAATTCAGAATTCACGTACAGTGATCGAGAGGAACGCAGTATAGTTAAGAACTGCAAACAAAAAATATCACTACGTTTGATTCACTCGAGCTGTGGTGAAATAAATTACGTATTCGGAATCAGTGAGGTAAGAGCTACAGTCCGATACTAATATTTCATATTTTGGTGTTAGTTTTTTATTTAGCAATTGTATATAGTGGTAGTTAAAAATGGTGTATTATTGACTGTTGTTGAATTCTAAGTACACCGGTACATTTAGTTGTAGTCGAAACGGCTAAATGACCGAGTTTTGAATTTTAAACAATTAGCAGATTTTGATATTTGGGGGAATTAATTCTAAATGACTTATTGTTGTGTAGTAAATATAATGAAACTTATAATTTCAGGTGAAAAGCATAATTGATGTCGTTTCATAATTTAGATGATTTAATTATGAATCAAGGTTCGTTAAAATGTGATTAGAGGCTAAATCTATATGTTGATGTTATTGTAATGAATTGATATTGAATTGTTAAAATTTCTATAGATACTTCACGAGCCTCGGAACGTCAAGAATAGCATAATCTTACTTATTGACTATAAGGTACGTGGTGACGTACGAGCAGGTATACCCAATATTTATATATTCATGCATACATGTATTTTAATGTGATGTTTTAAGGTTCAGTGATTGAGTTTGATAATTGAGTTTAATACACGTGGAATGGTGGATACGTCGATGTACGTGATCCGGGTATACGAGTTGAGTATTGATGCCTTTGGCATGATCGATATGCGAAGTGGTTGAGAATGAGATTAATTGATAGGTAGAGCTGCCTTCGAGATGAGATTTGTCATGATTGAGTATAAATGGTAAATTGTGGTTATGTCGTATTTATTGCATTGCTGAGTATCATGCTTTGAATAATGATATTGAACATGATGTTTATGCAAGTATATAAGATTGAAACAGGAACAGCTCGTGATAGCTATACCGGTTCGGAATTTGTAACAGGGAGTATACTTTATGAGTTTTGAATAATTTAAATTGTTGCATTACAATTTCGTATATTGATTTGTGAATGAATATTGAGTTGGAGTATGCTCACCCGTGTGGGGGCTGTTTCTGTTGAAACAGGTATAACAGGTACTAGGGATATTGGTTCGAGCTTTGTTGGATCATGCCGCTTCCAGAAGCGTATATGAGTGTGGGTAAATAGTATACGGTATTTATTCAGTTAGATTGGTATTCATTTATTTGTTGCTCGTATGTGAGCAACTGGAAGCATGTATATGGGCTGTATAAGGGTGTTGAAGCCCGCTTTTGATGTTTTCTTAGTATTGTGTTTTTCCCTGGCTGGGAATTATTTTTGTGATGTGTTTTATTTTGGGATAGCTCACTTTATGGGGAGACTCTGCCCAAAATTTTTATAAAAACCCACAATGTAAAAGTGGTGCAATGGTGATGATAGTGGGTGAACTTTGAGTCTTATTGCTGAGTATTATTTATGTCATGGATAATATGTGAAGCATGTAAGAATTCTTTTAAAGAATGGAAATTTTTTTATACTCATACGATGTCATAAATGCACTAATGACGAGTATACGGGGTTGGAGAGTATACGGGGTTGGGGTCTTACATTAGTGGTATCAGAGCAGTGGTTAGATCTTTGGGATGTTTAATGGCCTAGGGATGTGTTGATAGACATGTATATCACATCCTTGTATGCATGATTGTAGTTTTCTGCATAATTGTAGTTTTCTGTCATTGTGACATGACGCCTGCTATGTGCATTTTATAATATGAAGCAATGAAAATTGGTGTTATTGCTAACCATCGTGATTGCAGGATCGTATGAGATACGATGAACATATACAATGAGGGTGGTATGGTTGAAAAGCCTCGAGTATGGTAACTTGTTGTATTTATATCCTTAGCTTGACTATGGTAAATATGATAATGCCTTTTAAGGTGCGTGATGAATGACACCGCTGACGGTAATTAATGTTGATAATAAGTGGACGTTGTTACTAGTAGAGGGATAAATGCATTTTATTGAGTTGAGTTTTGTGTTATGTATATGTATGTGCAGTGCTGAGAAATCTGATTTTCAGAATATGAGATATATGATATCTGAAAATAGGAAATGGCAGGCAGTACTGTGCGGTTGGAGTATGACAACAGATAATGTGACAATCGGGTATGTGTGTGTCATTTATAGGATGGCACAGGTACGTGTTAACGTATGAGCATGTATTGATATTCCTATTGATGTTGATTATGATATATCACTGATTGTAAATGAATGATGATATTGAGGGTCGCTGGAATGAGTATATTGTGTCGCAGTAGCAGGGGAGCGACGTGTGGGTATAGCAGGCTTGGTATTGCTGCTATATCGATTATATAGTTGATGGGTCGCGATGATGATGCGATGATGGGGTATAGTAGGCTTGGTGATGCTACTATATTGAATATATATTGTGTCGCAGTAGTAGGGGAGCGATGATGGGGTATAGTAGGCTTGGTGATGCTACTATATCGATTATATATTGTGTCCCAGTAGTAGGGGAGCGACGATGGGGTATAGTAGGCTTGGTGATGCTACTATATCGATTATATATGATGTGTCGCAAAGATGCGACGATGTGGTATAGTAGGCTTGGTGTTGCCACTATATCGATTATTTACGATGTGGTCGCCGCTGACGAGCGAGCGATGTGATATGGTCGCCACTGATGAGTGAGCGATGTGTTATTGGGTCACCACTGACGAGTGAGTGATGTGGTCGCCGCTGACGAGCGAGCGACGTGTATATTTCAGGGTCAATGCTAGATAGAGCATGTGACGGGTATATTGATATTGAGTCGGTGCTAGAGAGAGCATGCGATGTGATTATTGTTGGGATCGACACTATTGTGAGTGTGCAATGTATTTTATGTGCCTCCACTATAGAGGGAGGGTGATGAATATACGTTGATTTAAATTGCCCTTGTTGATTTGACGTATTGTGATAATCAAATGTATAGGTGAAAGCAATCATGGAGAGAGTGGATGAAGAGACATTATTGTTTTCTTTCATTTTTATTGCAGTGGATGCAATAGCGGGGTGTGATTGATACCGATATAAAGATGACCTTTATTGGCGAGATGATGGTATGATTATATTGTGATATGTAGATTTATACTATATGCCGCTATCATATCGAAGCGATGGAAATATTGTGAATGCTGCTGATATGTCGAGGCGATGAATATTTTTGGACGGTCATGTTATTGATGATGAGTATATCAATTGTGTATTGATATGAATTATATTTTGTGGAATATTTATGTTGAGAACAGGGACAGGTTAAAGGATCGAGTGTGGATCCACTGTGGTACAGTAAGTGTTAGTATATCTTATTATTGTAAGAATGTAATTGTATTCATTGTGATTATGGATATTATATGAATGCCAGTAGTGGCGATGATATTGTGCATGCCCGTAGTGGCGATGATATTGTGCATGCCAGTGTTGGCGACGAGTATTGAGGGTGCCGTCATTCGACGATGCATATTGATGTGCTGTTATTCTGTCAGCATGAGTATTACTAAACTGTTATTGTGCTAGCGATGTATATTGATGATGTGTTCATTTCAGATAGCTGTGGACATTGTGTTATTGTTGTTTCTTGGGTACATGAGATGTAGGCCCAAGAGGATATTGAAATGTTCCAGAGGAACAAGGAGTTGAGGTAAACTATTACGTTTGGTTTGATATGTGAATATATGTTAATATCTGTTGATAGATGCTGATTGCATTATCTCAGTGAGTTATATTAATTTTGAGAATCGATTGTACAGATGGCATAACAGAAAATGATAATCGCTTGAGATGTTATTTATTACTGTGAAAAGCATGCTAGATTGATATATGGTAGGAGTAATACATGAACGTGATCATGTTAACTTGAGATTAATGGGTACGTCATGGGATGACGTGGGATCACTATGAATGTCGTGTGTGGACAGGAATTATTATGTTGCGGGGATGAGTTAAAGATTGAAATGAATTGCGTCATTGAGGCATGCAATTGATTCGTATGTTGAATTTCAATCATCTAGATATGTGATAGTGTGCTGTAGCATGTTGTGTATAGGATTGCGTGAAACTTTTGACGCAGGAAAGTAATGTTCGATGATGGAAACATTATGAATATCAAAATGCGTAAAGGTCAAGGTATGTGGTTATGTTATGAGTATTTGAGAAATACTTATGAGTTTATTTTGTACTTGTCCTATGGCAGATGATAGTTGGGTGATGAAATGCGGAAGTTTGCTTCAGAACATGTGAGTACTGTGATGAACAAGATATTATGATGCTATTGTATATTGTAGAGGAGTTCATCGACAAAGGGATGAGACGAATTATTCGATATTGATGTTGATGCCTTGTTTGAGATGGAGTATAATCATGACATATGACTATTGATGTTAGGCCATTCATCATGATGTGACATTGATGATCTGTGGCTGTTGGTGCGTATAATGTGGATATATGTATGTGAGAATTACTAATGGGTTTGCTAGTAATTACTTTGCACCAGATAAGGAGGTGGATATGTGAGAGGGTGATATGTAAGGACTCAAGAGTACCACTACTTCATACGGCCAATGGTTGTGATGTGATGATGTGGGTATAAGTTGCATACAATTGCAACCACACAGGTATGATGTGATGTCCGGGGATTAATGGTGTTAATCCCGGTGTGGTATTAATCCTTAATGGATTTTTCATTGTGGCAATTAGGAATTAATTGCGGTTTTGGGTCTCACGAGGTGGTTAAATCGGGCATTTGGGATCGTTGGACCCAAAGGTTGAGATTGTGTTGGATCGAGCGCTTACCGCTTTACCAATAACTATAGTTAAGGGTAATGGCGCAACATCAATCTTTTCAACCATACACTGGCACAAGCGCCACGTGTTTGACCGATCACAAAGCAGAGGCAATTGTTGAACCCCAACAATCCCTCCCCCAATAATTGCACTCTCTGCAACTCATGGGAATCGAACACGCGACCTTGGCTCTGATACCAATTGTTGGATCGAGCGCTTACCGCTTTTCCAATAACTATAGTTAAGGGTAATGTCGCAACATCAATCTTTTCAACCATACACTGGCACAAGCGCCACGTGTTCGACCGATCACAAAGCAGAGGCAATTGTTGAACCCCAACAGATTGTATTCTCATTTTGGTGGAAAACCTATGAATTGGGTTTTTAGTGGGACTTGGTGTCCGGGGTGCCTTATGTTGGGCTGGGGATTTGCTGTTGGAGAGAGAGTTTTTGAAAACAGATGATTTTTAATGAATCATGATGTATTTGTGGAGGTATTGATATTTTGGGGCATTTTTGCTATATATACTAGTTGGACCCGGGATTCCGTCATTCGGAATCCATTTCTCTCCTCTCCTCTCCCTCACGCCTCTCTCTCACCCCAAACCCTTCCCCTTTCCCTTTGATGAGCAAAATCGATGGAGGCTCGTCCTAGGAGCCGGATTTCTCGAAGATAAGTTGGTAAGTTTTCTTCCCCTCGACTTTGTCTTCGATTTGATAGTGATCTAGTTGGTTTTGGTTAAGTTTTGGTGGGTTTTGAATTTGGGGATTTTTGGGTTAAAATCTAAAATGTTGATTTCAGTGTTTTTATGGAGTTTAATTGTTGTTTTTTAGGTGTTGAGGTTGTATGGGGTGTTGGTTTGGAGTTTGGATGTGAAAAACACCATGGAAGCTCGAATTTTCGGAAAATCGCAGGTGGCGATCGATCGCGACGTGCAGCTGCTGAAAATCAAAGATGATGAACAGTAGCGGCGATCGATCGCATGGTTGAGGCGATCGATCGCCAGCAGGTTGGCGATCGTTCGTGAGATCTGGCGATCGATCGCGAGGGGCGATTTTGGCCACTGGACTGTGGCGATCGATCGCGATGAAAGTGGCGATAAATCGCCACCCGAAGGAAGGTGTTTTTTTGGAATTTTTGGAAAATGTCGGATTTTGGAACCGAGGTTTAAAGGGGGCCGTTTCCGGGGCAATGTCTACATTCCAATGGGAATGCTATGCTTTTAAAATGGATTGGTTGAGGCCAAAGTTTAATAAAACGGAATTCCCGGTTGAATTCTTGGTTATCTTTTAAACTTGTTATTGGTATATTTTGGGTATTATGCATGCTTAGCCGGGGGGCTTTTATTTTGGTCATCGTCATGGATAGCCGATAGGTTTGGAAGTTGTGAACGTGCTTGGGCACGTGATTGCATGCTTATGTTTGATTGTGAATTATTTGTGTTTTAGCACATACTTCTTGAAGCATGGAACTAAAGCAAGGTTTGACTTGGACTGCGGAGACTTAAGGTATGTATGACGTACGAGCATGGCCTATTATAGTGTTGCAACTGTGAAATGCATGGTGTGTGATAATTGTACTAAATGGGTATTGGAACACACGGTGTGTGATAATCGCGTTATATGGACATTGAAATATGTGGCATGTGGTCATTGCATCGGATAGGTATTGAAATGCATGGTGCATGATATTTGCTATAAATGGATAACAATATGCATGGTAAATAGTATTTGCGTCAAATGGTTATACATCGGGAACCATACGGTGCCGCTATTGAGCGAGCAATGATTTGGGATGCGATCGTCGTTGAGCGACCATCGGTTATGACGCCGCTATTGTTGAGCGTGCGCGAGGTTTAGTATGCCGCCATTGTGGAGCGAGCAATGAAACAGGAATATGGAATTATTGGTTAGATATATGTGATATCTATGGTCCTTTACATTATGTTCTTACCATATTGATCATGGATCTGGCATGATAAGAACGGTATTAGTTAATCTATGTGACGATTAACTGGCTTTGGGAATTTGATGAGTTTGGTTATTTTGAGAACAGGGACAATACAGGGGATCCCGGATGAGGGTGTTACCATCCAGGGAGTATCATTTAAATTATAGCATTTACATTCTGTATTTGAATTGCAATGTTATGCTTATTGGATTGGTGGTATGTGGGGGCTGTCTCTGTTGGGGCAGGTAACACAGGTGCAGCAGTAGCTTTGGAGTTGAGCCCGGGCTGTTGATTTGAGGTACTTCCAGGATCGAGGTACCAGAGCTGGTTGGATAGGCACATAGATCCAGAGTTGAGATCGAGTTGCGCTTGGGAGGTGCTTCCAGGGTCGAAGCACCAGTAACGGTAACCAGTAGAGTGTTTTATACATTAGATACACGCGTGTTCATTGGGTGCTCTTACGTGAGTAGATTTTACGTGTATATAGAATGTATAAATGGGCTACGACTCTTCTCTATTCATTTAGAGTTTGCATGCAATTAAATATGGAATTGCTAAATGAACCAAGAGCATGTTAGTGTATTATGATGGTGCATGTTATATGAATAATCTTGGTTGGGGAATATGAATATTATGTGGATTGAATGCAAGAAATTTTCTGGATAGCATATGGTGTTGCACTTGCATATGGTTTTCCCCATGATAGTATGATTATATGCACTAATGGTATGGCTTAATACACTAATAACGGGTTAAGGGCACGGGGGTCCTTACATTAGTGGTATCAGAGCAGTGGTTAGCTCTTTGGGGCTGTTGAGGGCCTAGGAAAATGATAATGGGAATGAGAAGCACATACTTATGCATAATGTAGTTAGTGTTGTGTGGCACAACTATATTGCTTATGTGCATTTATGATATGAGTTCATAATTGGAATATGTTATTGCTAACCATGGTGGTTGCAGGGTAATATGAGACATGGACTATGCATTGCGGTTGCATAGATATACATCGGAGTGATGATTTTAACGCTTTACCGCTAAATGTTGGAGCGAGGTGCATTAATTTACACTCATGGCGATGATTATTGGAATACGGGTTATGCATTACGGTTGCATGCACGTCGAAGCGATGATGCCGCTGTCGTGTCGAAGCGATGGTAAATGCCGCTGTCACGTCGAAGCGATGATGCCGCTGTCGTGCCGAAACAAATATTGGAATACGGGGTATGCATTACGGTTGCATGCATGGCGTAGCGATGTGAATACTTGCCGCTGTCATATTATAGCGATGAAGAATATTTGCCGCAAATATGTCGAAGCGAAGGATAATGACGCTGTCATATTACTATTGCGAGGGATATTATGCCGCTAATATGTCGAAGCGAGGGGTATTTCCGCTGTCATGCCGGAACGATGGTAAATGTCGCTGTCGTGTCAAAGCGATGGTAAATGCCGCTGTCACGTCGAAGCGATGGTGCCACCGTCATGTCGAAGCGATGATGCCGTTGTCGTGTCGAAGTGATGATACATGCCGCTGTCACGTCGAAGCAATGATGTCGCTGTCATGACGTAGCGATGCTATCGGGAACAAAGTACTACATGAGTGTGAGTACCTCTTGAGTCCACGATTATTCCGAGTATTTTATTGGTGATGGTTCATGCCGCCGGGTATTTTATTGGCGATGGTTCATGCCGCCAGGTATTCTGTTGGCGATGGTTCATGCCGCCGGGTATTCTATTGGCGAATTGTTCATGCCGCCGGGTATTTTATTGGCGATGGTTCATGACGCCGGGATTATATTGGCGATGGTTCATGCCGCCAGGTATTCTATTGGCGATGGTTCATGCCGCCGGGTATCATAGCAATGGCTTATTCCGCTCTGCTATTGGCGATGCTTCATACCGCCGGATATTCTTTGGCGATGTTTTATGCCACTGATTCTATAGCGATGGATTATACCGCTATGTGTGTAGCACTGGATTATGCCGCCTACGAGTGATGAATGCTGTTTGTGTATCGCTGGTGGACGATGGATACAGGTATTCCGCTATCTTGATAGCGATGAGGTATGGCATATTACTTTTGTTATCGTTATTGTGAATATTATGTGTTGTCTTTATACCGTCATGTGTTTGACGACGGGGTTATGGATGTCGTGTATCGACCGGTACCGTCATGTGTTTGACGATGTTATTTTTGATGTCTATGTGGACGCGTGGCGTCGTCTTGGTGCATAATGCATTTGTGTTTATGCATTTGGTTGTATGGGTTGAGTGCCGATGGTGGGCACATGGTGGAGTCTGGGCCACTAGTTGACGAGACCTTTTCCCGAGCAGGGTTGCTTGATGGAGCATTGGATGCATTATACCGGTGAGTGTACCGCATCATGTTATAGAGGTAAATATTTGTCGAGCAATGATACCCTTGGGTATGCTCGCTGGGATGGCTAAGGCCAAGTGATTGGTGGTAAGAGTAGTCATTGAGGAAACTACTCGCTTGTTATTGTGATGAGGAGTAAGCATGGTTACACCCACCCTGAAGGTGTGGAATAAGTCCTAATGGATTAGGATTGCATGGTAATTAAGCATGGACGTCGGGTTGTCCATTGTGCTTTGGTGTTTTAGAGATATGTTGGGCGATGACCCACAACTCTAATGGTTTGTGCGGTATGGTATACCGGGATGGAACGTGTGTCACGTTGATAGGTTGGTATGAGTCTATGGGGCCAGCGAATCGCTAGCCAGGTATTGTTGCAGTACTTTGGCATGCTTGTGTTAGCCATTATAATGCTCGTTGGATTCGAGTTTGGTGAATCGTATGGTGATACGATGAGGGTTATGGTAGACTCTTGTAGTCTCTATGTGGCATGGTGTTTGAGGTAGGGAATACCTCACGGGGACGTTTATACGCCATTATTTTGAGGGACTTGTACTGGGACAGCTCAAGTTTGTTGGTATTACCAACGTGAGTGTCAACAAGTCATTGTTAGCTCTAGTTGAGCATCCTTGCATATGGCATGCAATGGGAGTCTCAATGGTTTGTGAGATATAGTTAGTGGGGTGACACTACTATATTGATTTTGTCTCTTGGAGAGATTTGGATTGTACTGTCTTGGAGACAGCTTGCATCGGTCGTGGATTGATCGTAAATCAGCCATGGTAAGCATTACTGGTGTTGGACCGGGTAATGGATTTCTTACCTCGGTGAGACGTTTGAGGAGACGTCTCCGGGGAGATGCTCGATTGTGGAGTACTATGGCATTAGTACAGAGCATCGTTGGGATGTGTATACATGGCGTATACGGATTTTGGATCGGGTAATGGTAGTATTGATGCACTACTCTAACCAGTTGTGTATTTCTGAGTTCCGGGATATGTTTTGGTATAAAATACCCAGGTTTTCCCAACGGTGGTTCGAGGATTGGAGGATCATGGATTCATGACTTTTTCCTTGAGAGGAAGGCGGTATTATGATGCCTACCGGTTGAATCTTTTGGGGAGATTCGTTATTTTGGTTCGTGTGGTGGTGATGTTGAGATCACACCCTTTGGTTTTGGTTTGTCAACCATCATTCTCCGTGGGGTGAGAATAATCGAGGTTTGACAGTTGGTTTTGGGATTTGGGTATGATTGGAGATACCAAGTCTATTGCATTGAGTATGCATGTTGTGTTGGTGCGTGGGCATGTATGCTTTGTGTGTATACGAATGCCAACTTTATTTTGTTCATTGAATCTCCGGTGTGAGACTGTGGAACCTCGAGATCGGTAATCTCGATGGCACGATGCATTCTGATGAATGATCGTGAGGGTTGTTTGACTTCCCCTGAGAAGGGATCGACGTGTTTTGGAATCATGGTGGTTCTTGTTGGATAATTCGATAGCCTTCCTATTTTAGGATTGTTGGATCCAAGGATAAATGAGGGATGGCCAGGATTCAGATTTGTTTGGTGTCGTGGTTGACACGTGTGGCAGGAATGCAACTGTCTGTTTTGCGTGACTCTGTGGAACTTGAGACTTTGTGGAGTCTTGATGGTGTGTCGGGACCAAGATATGATTTCTTGGAACACACCGGTGTAAACAACCTCGGTGAGGTGTTTTGTGTGGATCAGTGACCGTGGGTAACCCGGTCCGGGTTGCAAGTGGTGCAACTACTCCTTTGGAAGAGATGGGCTGGGAAGCAAAAACCGGATTTTCTGTGAGTATACTGTTGTATACTAGTGGTCCCCATCATGACGATGCGTGTCAGGCATCGTGGGCAGATGGTGAATATCACGGGATGATATCTATGTCAGAACCAATGGAGATTTGGTTGGTTTGCAGTCGTGGTGCGACTTCTGGGACGTTTCACGTCGAGGTATGTTGTTATCTTTCGGGTTTGTATTGGTTTTGGCGTTTACTCTATTTTAGGGCTTGGTGCGAGACTAATATTCTCGCAGTTGTTAATTCGATTCTAAGGTGGTTCAGAATCGGGGTTCTTGGCTTTGTTTTGTTTGTGTAGTCCTGGTGTTACGTGGAGTACACCGATGTAATTTCGAGGACGAAATTTTATTAGTGGGGGATAATTGTGATGTCCGGGGATCAATGGTGTTAATCCCGGTGTGGTATTAATCCTTAATGGATTTTTCATTGTTGCAATTAGGAATTAATTGCGGTTTTGGGTCTCCCGAGGTGGTTAAATCGGGCATTTGGGATCGTTGGACCCCAAAGGTTGAGATTGGATTCTCAGTTTGGTGGAAAACCAATGAATTGGGTTTTTAGTGGGACTTGGTGTCCGGGATGCCTTATGTTGGGGTCAGTCTGGGGATTTGCTGTTGGAGAGAGAGTTTTTGAAAACAGATGATTTTTAATGAATCATGATGTATTTGTGGAGGTATTGGTATTTTGGGGCATTTTTGCTATATATACCAGTTGGACTCGGGATTCCGTCATTCGGAATCCATTTCTCTCCTCTCCTCTCCCTCACGCCTCTCTCTCACCCCAAACCCTTCCCCTTTCCCTTTGATGAGCAAAATCGATGGAGGCTCGTCCTAGGAGCCGGATTTCTCAAAGATAAGTTGATAAGTTTCTTCCCCTCGACTTTGTCTTCGATTTGATAGTGATCTTGTTGGTTTTTGGTTAAGTTTTGGTGGGTTTTGAATTTGGGGATTTTTGGGTTAAAATCTAAAATGTTGATTTCAGTGTTTTTATTGAGTTTAATTGTTGTTTTGAGGTGTTGAGGTTGTATGGGGTGGTGGTTTGGAGTTTGGGTGTGAAAAACACCATGGAAGCTCGAATTTTTCGGAAAATCGCAGGTGGTGATCGATCGCCGAGGTGGGGCGATCGATCGCGACGAGCAGCTGCTGAAAATCGAAGATGATGAACAGTAGCGGCGATCGATCGCATGGTTGAGGCGATCGATCGCGAGCAGGTTGGCGATCGATCGCGAGATCTGGCGATCGATCGCGAGGGGCGATTTTGGCCACTGGACTGTGGCGATCGATCGCGATGAAAGTGGCGATCGATCGCCAACGAAGGAAGGTGTTTTTTTGAAATTTTTGGAAAATGTCGATTTTGGAACCGAGGTTTAAAGGGGGCCGTTTCCGGGGCAATGTCTACATTCCAATGGGAATGCTATGCTTTTAAAATGGATTGGTTGAGGCCAAAGTTTAATAAAACGGAATTCCCGGTTGAATGGTTATCTTTTAAACTTGTTATTGATATATTTTGGGTATTATGCATGCTTAGCCGGGGGGCTTTTATTTTGGTCATCGTCATGGATAGACGATAGGTTTGAAAGTTGTGAACGTGCTTGGGCACGTGATTGCATGCTTATGTTTGATTGTGAATTATTTGTGTTTTAGCACATACTTCTTGAAGCATGGAACTAAAGCAAGGTTTGACTTGGACTGCGGAGACTTAAGGTACGTATGACGTACGAGCATGGCCTATTATAGTGTTGCAACTGTGAAATGCATGGTGTGTGATAATTGTACTAAATGGGTATTGGAACACACGGTGTGTGATAATCGCGTTATATGGACATTGAAATATGTGGCATGTGGTAATTGCATCGGATAGGTATTGAAATGCATGGTGCATGATATTTGCTATAAATGGATAACAATATGCATGGTAAATAGTATTTGCGTCAAATGGTTATACATCGGGAACCATACGGTGCCGCTATTGAGCGAGCAATGATTTGGGATGCGATCGCCGTTGAGCGACCATCGGTTATGACGCCGCTATTGTTGAGCGTGAGCGAGGTTTAGTATGCCGCCATTGTGGAGCGAGAAATGAAACAGGAATATGGAATTATTGGTTAGATATATGTGATATCTATGGTCCTTTACATTATGTTTTACCATATTGATCATGGATCTGGCATGATAAGAACGGTATTAGTTAATCTATGTGACAATTAACTGGCTTTGGGAATTTGATGAGTTTGGTTATTTTGAGAACATGGACAATACAGGGGATCCCGGATGAGGGTGTTACCATCCAGGGAGTATCATTTAAATTATAGCATTTACATTCTGTATTTGAATTGCAATGTTATGCTTATTGGATTGATTGTATCGGTATGCTCACCCCGTGTGGGGACTGTCTCTGTTGGGGCAGGTAACACAGGTGCAGCAGTAGCTTTGGAGTTGAGCCCGGGCTGTTGATTTGAGGTACTTCCAGGATCGAGGTACCAGAGCTGGTTGGATAGGCACATAGATTCAGAGTTGAGATCGAGTTGCGCTTGGGAGGTGCTTCCAGGGTCGAAGCACCAGTAACGGTATCCAGTAGAGTGTTTTATACATTAGATACACGCGTGTTCATTGGGTGCTCTTACGTGAGTACATTTTACGTGTATATGGAATGTATAAAGGCTACGTCTCTTCTCTATTCATTTAGGGTTTGCATGCAATTAAATATGACATTGCTAAATGAACCAAGAGCATGTTAGTGTATTATGAGGGTGCATGTTATATGAATAATCTTGGTTGGGGAATATGAATATTATGTGGATTGAATGCAAGAAATTTTCTGGATAGCATATGGTGTTGCACTTGCATATGGTTTTCCCCATGATAGTATGATTATATGCACTAATGGTATGGCTTAATACACTAATAACGGGTTAAGGGCACGGGGATCCTTACATATGAGGTTATTTATATGATAAAAGTTGGTGTATTGTCATACATTCTGATATACGCATGATATGCCTGGAATGATGATTTAGTGACTATATGATGTGTACTATGATGAAAGTAAACTGTGACGGATTTAGATCTTGTGCAAGGAAACTGTACCGATGCGAGAACACAGGTACTGAGTATGTTAAACACGGTAAGTGTTGGCTTTTAGGAACTGTTAGCAATTTTCTTGATAAGTTAATTACAGGAATGAGCTTTTGCAATGTCACCACAATTGAACAGGGCAAGTATGATGTTAACCTCGTATTGATTTACATTAATCGAGGAATTCATATGTTAGCTTATTAAATGCTAATGTTGGGATAGAGTAAAGAATGTGATTTCCAGTCTTACCATTGTTGGTGTACTGAGGGCACATGTGTGAGCCGTGATGGTTCGGATGGTTGTCGTCCGACAGATGGTCAAGTTACTATTGTGAGCTATATAACGGTACGTACAATTTTACCGTTGGATTTTAATGGTAAGCATGCGTTTAAATTTCGGGGTCGAAATTTTATTAGTTGGGGAGAATTGTAATGTCCGAAGTAATTATTATAAATAATTATTATTGTAATGTCCGAAATAATTATTATTGTAATGTCCGAAATAATTATTAATGGTGCAATTGCTGTAATTATGGTGGTTTTATGATATGTCGAGATTTAATTCGCGGGTATCGGATTTCGGAGCGGAGTTGGGATAAATAATTCCGGGATCGAAATTATTATGATTATTAACACCGAAATTTCATTAAATATAAAATTTGCATTAAATCGTTTAATTTTTGTGATTCAAATAAGGACATGAAGTTAGGTGTGGACTGTACATGTGTTGCACATGCACCAGTACACCGGTGACACCCCGATGTTCATAATTGGTCGAGAATTAATATATATCGGTGAAGGATTGATGCCTGAAAAAGCCATATCAGTTATAATCGATAATTACTACGTAAGCATGGGGTCCTATTGAATATTCGATGGATAATGTGCCCAGATTAATTATTTATGGTTATATGATTTACTATTTTGGCCATAACTTTTTAATATGATGTCGAAATTAGGCGATTCAATAGGCCACGTGAAGATAAAAGAAAGAGCTACAACTTTAATGTTGACACGAGTAATTGAAAATGTAATTAGATAGAGCAAATGATGGCTGGAATAAACGTAATTATTTATATCGTAATACGTGTCCATTTATTATTCTTTATTTAATATTATATTATTTATATATAAGAGATATGTACGTGAATTGTGAATTCACAATTCAGAATTCACATACAGTGATCGAGAGGAACGCAGTAGGGTTAAGAACTGCAAACAAAAAATATCACTACGTTTGATTCACTCGAGCTGTGGTGAAATAAATTACGTATTCGGAATCAGTGAGGTAAGAGCTATAGTCCGACACTAATATTTCATATTTTGGTGTTAGTTTTTTATTTAGCAATTGTATATAGTGGTAGTTAAAAATGATGTATTATTGACTGTTGTTGAATTCTAAGTACACCGGTACATTTAATTGTAGTCGAAACGATTAAATGACCGAGTTTTGAATTTTAAACAATTAGCAGATTTTGATATTTGGGGGAATTAATTCTAAATGACTTATTGTTGTGTAGTAAATATAATGAAACTTATAATTTCAGGTGAAAAGCATAATTGATGTCGTTTCATAATTTAGATGATTTAATTATGAATCAAGGTTCGTTAAAATGTGATTAGAGGCTAAATCTATATGTTGATGTTATTGTAATGAATTGATATTGAATTGTTAAAATTTCTATAGATACTTCACGAGCCTCGGAACGTCAAGAATAGCATAATCTTACTTATTGACTATAAGGTACGTGGTGACGTACGAGCAGGTATACCCAGTATTTATATATTCATGCATACATGTATTTTAATGTGATGTTTTAAGGTTCAGTGATTGAGTTTGATAATTGAGTTTAATACACGTGGAATGGTGGATACGTCGATGTACGTGATCCGGGTATACGAGTTGAGTATTGATGCCTTTGGCATGATCGATATGCGAAGTGGTTGAGAATGAGATTAATTGATAGGTAGAGCTGCCTTCGAGATGAGATTTGTCATGATTGAGTATAAATGGTAAATTGTGGTTATGTCGTATTTATTGCATTGCTGAGTATCATGCTTTGAATAATGATATTGAACATGATGTTTATGCAAGTATATAAGATTGAAACAGGAACAGTTCGTGATAGCATACCGGTTCGGAATTTGTAACAGGGAGTATACTTTATGAGTTTTGAATAATTTAAATTGTTGCATTACAATTTCGTATATTGATTTGTGAATGAATATTGAGTTGGAGTATGCTCACCCGTGTGGGGGCTGTTTCTGTTGAAACAGGTATAACAGGTACTAGGGATATTGGTTCGAGCTTTGTTGGATCATGCCGCTTCCAGAAGCGTATATGAGTGTGGGTAAATAGTATACGCTATTTATTCAGTTAGATTGGTATTCATTTATTTGTTGCTTGTATGTGAGCAACTGGAAGCATGTGTATGTACTGTATAAGGGTGTTGAAGCCCGCTTTTGATTTTTTCTTAGTATTGTGTTTTTCCCTGGCTGGGAATTGTTTTTGTGATGTTTATTTTGGGATAGCTCACTTCATGGGGAGACTCTGCCCAAAATTTTTATAAAAACCCACAATGTAAAAGTGGTGCAATGGTGATGATAATGGGTGAACTTTGAGTCTTATTGCTGAGTATTATTTATGTCATGGATAATATGTGAAGCATGTAAGGATTCTTTTAAAGAATGGAAAATTTTTATACTCATACGACGTCATAAATACACTAATGACGAGTATACGGGGCTGGAGAGTATACGGGGTTGGGGTCTTACACTTTGCTTTCGGATTTTGATTAAAATGAATGGTTTCCTCATTGCAAGGTCATGAGAAATTGGACTGACCAAACTCGTTCTATGTTATCCAATACATTGATTAACAAGCATTTTGGCCTTGGATTCTTGAATAAATATATCGTTCTTTTGGATTCATTAGCAAGAGCTTTGGGTGTAAAGGACTATGAACCAAAAAACTGGTCAATATTATTTCTTTACTATGTCGTTCAGCTGTGATTTGCACTCCATAGGCTTGATTTGGTTATCTTCTTGGCTAAGTGCCATTTATGTTATGTCGTCTCATTCAATGCAAGCTTCGTCGTATTTTGGGAATGATTGATCTCATTTTTGAACTTCAGAAGACTCCATTTATACCTCTCTCATATGGCAAATATGGCTATGTGCACGAAGACGCAATGTGATATCCCCGAAATAATTATATGCAATTAGGGAATTAATTATGTTATGTGATTTCATGGTGATAATTAATATATGTGTTGGGACTAATTATCTTGGTGAAATGCTTGTCACATGGTAGGCGTGACCCGGTAGAGCATTTCAGGGTGCATGTTATACATGTTAGGAAATTGGGTGTTATAATGGTTTAAAATGTGTTGGTTTGTAATTTTTGGTAAAGCATGATTTTAATGGTGATTTTGGTGCATTGTGGTAAAATGCTTTTAAAATATCATGTTGGGGTATTTTATACATCATGCTTGTGTTTTGATACACATTTAAATCCCTTAAGTTGGCAAGGGAGCCACTTGCACCCACCTTTACATCCCATCACTCATCTCTATCAGCTTTATGTCCCTACAACCTCCTCCATTCATCCAAAAGTTTCCATTTTCGTTTCTGAAACAAGAGGGGAGGAGAAAGCTTTGAAAAGGGGGTTTTTTGTGAGTTCTTGCTAAAAACTTAAAGCTCAAGTGGTAAGCTTTCATTATAGTGAAGTCTTGTTGAGTTTTGGTTGGGTTTGTAGCTTGTTTTTGGGGTTAAAATGGTGGATCTTGGTCCAACATGTTGTTTATGTTTGGGGGAAGTATTTTAAGGTTGTTTTGTGGTTAAATGTTGAGCATGGTGGTTGTTATTGGTTGTATATGAGTTTAAGTGTTGTTGGAAACTCATACTTGGAGAATTCTCGCTGGAACAGGGCTGCTCGATCGATCGAAATTAGGGTCCGATCGATCGAGCAGGGCAGAGCCTGGACAAGGCATGAAATGAGCTTACCGATCGATCGAGACAAAGTTCCGATCGATCGATGTAAAGTCTCGATCGATCGAGACAAAATCTCGATCGATCGATGGAGGCAGAACCTGGATGCCATTTTTGTTTAACTTAGCGATCGATCGGGGCTTGGGAACCGATCGATCGCAAGGCATAAAATGTGGATTTTGTGATTATGTCCTATATGATGATATTTTTGGTAATGGTTCATTTATTGGCTTCTAACATGGATTCATATAATGGTGTAGAACCATCCCAGGTAGCCACACAACAAAGGAGATAAAGTCCCACGACATCTCCACTTTTGGAACTAAGGTACGTAGTGAGACGTACGGGCATCGGACGGTAAAACGTATTTATTACGCTTTGAATTGGTTATGCATTATGGTTGCACACATGGAATTGATTATGCATTGTTGTTGCATATGTGGTCTTGTTTATGCATCATGGATTGCATACATGGTTTGGTCATGCATTTTGGTTGCATGTGTATATTGGATGCATTGTTGCATATGATTGTGAGTCGGGATTTGTATTCCAGTGATGGTGAATACTTGCCGCTAGTGGCGTAGCGATGTGAATACTTGCCGCTGTCATACCGTAGCGGTGAGAGAATATTTGCCTCTAATATGAAGCGAAGAACACGACCGCTGTCATATTTATAGCGAGGGATATTAGTGCCGCTGGTATTGTCTAAGCGAGGGGTATTTCCGTTGTCATGTTAACGCGAGGAGTATTATGCCACTGATATAATAAGACTTGGGAATTGAACACGGAATATATGGAAATCGGTGCATGTCATGACATACATTATTGGTAATATAATCTATTGGTTATGATGTGGTACAGGGTCAACCAAATGGAGCTTTTAAATGTGTTACATACAGGAAGTGAATCACATTTACGATTTATGCATTTGAATTGCTATCATATTATTGTGAATATGATTTTGTACATGCTCATGGTTTTGGGGTTGTTCCTGTAGGTACTTTTGGGCGGACGGGCTAAGACGGGTTGATGCGGTGAGCCAGTGAGGAGTGCTTTTGGCATAGCATGCTTAATTATTTGTATAGTCTCTACTCTAGGATTAGTGTAAAGCTATATGATTAACATTCATTGTTAGGAATGTAACTAATCCCTTTTGGAACTTTATTTTGGCACTGTAATTTAATAGCTCAAGGCATCAACACAACCTTTATACTCTGTTTACGCATGGAAATTTTATTTACGCCTTTAATCCGCACTATCGGAACTAGGGTCCTTACACGCAATTTGGTTACATTCTGATGGGGTAAGTCAAGGGATTAATGTTGAATGTGTTCACAAAGCTTGCCGCCATAGCTGATGACAAAAAGGCAATAGGACTTGAAGAATTTATGATAGATTTACATTTCCTATTCCATGTTTCACTTACACTCAAGTTGTTATAACTGTTGCCGAGAAATAATGTTCACATATATTGTTTTTTGAACTTATTATTCTGTGCAATTCAATCGTATATATTTTTTATAAAATATTATAATAATGAAATATTTACTTAACCATTTTGTCTTGTTTTAGAATCCCGTAAAATAGTAATTTATTTTGATGAAACATTACTTATATTATTGTTTAAAATCTGATATTATATTATTGTTTAAAATCTGATATAAAGATTAAACTTTGAAGGTCATAAATTTTCATATTACAACAATGATCTTTTGGTACATTTTATATGGTATAACAAATTATATTATTTAGTAACACAAATTAGATTATATAGTACCACAAATTAGATTATGTAGTATAAAAAATTAGCCTATATAGTAACACAAGTTAACTTATCTAGTATCACAAATTAGTGTATGTAGTACCATAAATTAGCTTATGTAGTATCACAAATTAGTATATATAGTACCACTAATAGCTTATATAGTACCAAAAATTATGTTATCTATTATCACAAATTAGATTATATGGTACCACAAACAAGTAAATATAGTACCACAAATTAACTTATATAGTACCACAAATTATGTTATATAGCCCTACAATAATATTATATAGTACCATAAAGTAGTATATATAGTACAACGAATTCTACATTCCGATATCGATCATATATTTGGTTGTTTTTAGATCAAAGTCATTAAAAGAGGTCAAATAATGAGTAAAAGATGGAAAATTTGAAGAAATTGGGCTAAAACGATGGAAGAATGAAGAAAGTTGCAGAAAAGAGAAAAAATGAAATTCAAAACACGTGTCACTTCTCTCTCATTGTGTTTCTTCATGTTTGATCCATATTTTGGGACTGTAATCAACAGATAAGTTGTAGAAATTTATTTTATCTTCGCGTAGACAACTAATTCATTTAATTCGGAGATCGTATGATAACTTTATGACCAAAATACTAAACTGTAGTACAGATGCCTGTCAAAAGACTAAATTTTCATCTCCAGGGCAGAATCATAGGCGCTCAAGCGCATGTTAATCTGCCAAAAATTATACCGGGCAGAACCATGGGCGCTCGAGCTCCATCCATGCCGCGCTCGAGCGCCGAAGACTCCGAATAGATCCTAGGACAAAAGTTGGACTAATTTGTTGAGATGTTTATTTTATTATTTTTTAAATTTAGTACTACAATTTAGCTTATACAGTACATAAATTAACTTATACAGTACCACAAATTAGTATATATATTACAACAAATTATCTTATATAGTGCCACAAATTATGTTATATCACACCACAATTTAGCTTATATTAATTAGCTTATGAAGTACCACAAATTATGTTATATTATACCGCAAGTTAGCTTATATAGTACCATAAATTATGTTATATAGTACCATATTTGGCGTAGTACCATAAATTACCTTATATAATACTACAATTTGGCTTATATAGCATCAAAAAAGAACATGTAGACTTGTATTGCACTTGAAATACAATTAGTATATATATATATATATATATATATATATATATATATATATATATATATATATATATATGTGTGTGTGTGTGTGTGCTATGTTTACAAATAGATAGTTCACATCTTAGCTTATTTAGTACAACTTTATCATACAATTATTACATAGTAATGATATATATTATTTGATGTTTCATATAACATGTCATAGCTTTGCAGATAACATGTCAGTATACCTGAAATACAATTAGTATATAGTAATGGTATATAACTTGATATGTTTAGAAATAGATTTTATATAACATGTGAAATATATAGTTCATATCTTAGTTTATTTAGTACCACCATATTTGCCTAACATGTGGGTTTTTTGTGTAATATAAACAATTTATGTAAATTATGATGTTTAGTACCATAAACTAGCTTATATACTACCACACATCAGCAAATTTAGTACCACATATTATCTTATATAGTACCACAAATTGTATAATTTAGTACCACAGATTATGTTATATAATACAACAAATGATAATATTTAGTACCACAAATCAGTATATTTAATATCATATATTAGCTTATATAGTATCACAAATCAGTATATTTGGTACCACATATCAGTATATTTAGTACCATATAGTAACTTATATAGTGCCACAATTTTGTTATTTAGTACCAAACATAGATTCTTTAGTACCACTTATTAGCTTATACTGTACCACAAATCAGTATGTTTGGTACCATAAATAATTATATTTAGCACCATCGCCAAAAAGAGGAAAATGACGCATCGCATGGCAGAATATGCTTGCTAGGGGGCTGCCAAAGGTGGTGCCTCAACGCTGCTAACTCTGAAATTTTGTTAAAAATCGGACTTATTACCACAACTCAGTATATTTAGTACCACGTATTAGCTTATATAATACCACAAATCAGTATATTTTGTACCACAAATTAGTATATTTAGTACCGCATATTAGCTTATATAGTACTACAAATCAGTATATTTGGTACCACAAATCAGTATATAGTACCAAAGATTAGCTTAGATGTGAACTATCTATTTCGTATGTTATATATAAATCTACTATGTGGTACCAAATATACTGACTTGTGGTATTATATAAGCTAATATGATGTACTAAATATACTGATTTGTGGTACTAAATAACATATTTTTGGTACTAAAGAACATAATTTGTGGTGCTATATAAGTTACTCTGTGGTACTAAAAATAATGATTTGTGGTACTACATAAGCTAATATGTGGTACTAAAATACTGAGTTGTAGTACTAAATATTATAACTTGTGGTATTATATAACATAATCTCTGGTACTAAGTTATACAATTTGTGGTACTATATAAACTAATATGTTGTACTAAATATACTGATTTGTGGTACTATATAAGCTAGTTATGGAACTAAATATCATAATTTGTGGAACACATGACTTGGTTATATTACACCAAAAACTCACATGCTAAGCTTCAAACAACATTCAACAAAATCATCTCATTTTTCGAACTCAGTTATATTACACCAAAACACAATAGTATTGTGATAGCATTACAAAAATAAGAACGACATCTATGATTAGCTAGGAAGTAACATCTACAAAAAGAGATTGACCATATATGATATTCACACCGCCAAAAAATTGCCCCCAGCTAGCTAATATATTACGTTATTGCGAGCAAGATGAAATTGATGAAGACGAGGCGAGCAAGATGCTGATGCAAGGAAGGTACTAAAATGATGCGAGCAAGGTGACAAATCTTGACCGCATGAGGACCAGGGGACAGAAGATGCTACATGAGAGAGCTTTATTTAAAAAAAAAAAAATCATTTAAAGTCATTCCCCAAAATCTTTCCCTTCACCTGCATATTAACAGGGGGGCAATGGAAACAAAGTCAAGCTTCAAAAAAGAAACTCAAAGCCACAAAGTTGCATCTTTACATGGATTTTTTTTAAAGAAACAAACTAACTTCATCATTACTCCCCAAAACTTCTTCAAAAAAAGGAATTTCATGCCACTAAAACGAGTAAAATAACGCACTTAAAGCCAAATATCTTCATCATGGACTTGTTACTTCTCAAGGAGAGTGTGATCTAATAAATGTATATTTTTGGATCAATAAAAATAATTGTAAACAAAAAGGTTTTTCAAAAAAAAAAAAAAAACATACCATAGTATAAATCAGTATAACTCTTGAAAAACATATTCAAGATCATTGAAAGCTATAATCAACAAGCTAAAAGAATCTCATTCATATAAAGAAAAATTACACCCCAAAAGTCATTAACTTGACACAAAACCAAGTGTGATTAACAAGTTAGATGCAGACAACAACAATGATTAAGACTCAAAACAAAGATAAATTCTTTTTCCATGGAAACTAAATACACAACCAGTTCATTTTCCATGTCATCAGCAGCATCACCGTAGGCTTTCTTGTGGCCAGGCTAACTTCCACAAAAAAACACAAATCTTCTTGAATTTGCTACCCTTAGTTTCCATTCAATCCATAATTCTTCATACACATCATAATAAATGAATGAAAAGATCAAAGAAACAAAAAATTTAACATAAAGAGAATCTAGAGGATTCTCCCATGGAATCGACGTTGTCTACTCCACATACTAGTGATCCGCAAAACCTCAACCACACACCTCCGCACTACCAACTACCACAAATGTTTCTGTTTCTTCTCCCAACCCACAATCCCAAGAATCCACCCCTTCACAAACAAGGCCCATGTTCAATATCAGACCATGACAACAACCCAAATCTCCCTATAGGCATTTAGGTTAACATAAAGATATATGGAGAAAATTGGGAAAAGAAAGAGAAGAGAGTTTACCTAAGGAGGGAGGTAGAAATTGGGAAGAGAAGGGTATTGTAGTCAATTGAATAATATATAAAGTTGAAAATAACTTTTTTCTTAGATAGGGAGTATAAACTTCATCTTTTTTCATTAGGACTGAACTTTAAAGCAAATTGGCTTTGGGAGTTGTAATCATGTAGAATAAAAGTTGTTAAGATTTTAACCTCTAGTTTAAACAGTAACGAATGAACCTCTTTTAAAAGAGTTGCATTTTCACTATCACCCATATTGTTTTACAAACTAGATATAAGAAAAATTACAAGTACATTCACTGTGATTTGACATAAAAATACGTAGCAAATGATGTAGACGTTATTATTTGAACTAGATGGATGTAATTCGTTATGGTTTATATTAGAGGGGATCTATAGTTTAGGAACACTCTTTTATATTGAATGTTCGATCAATATCATTTTTAAAATGTCGCTAACTAGAGAGATAATTTTCCTATCAAACTCTCACTCAAGCCTTAGGATAAGCATCACACATGGTCTACTCACTCAAAAGAGCTGGCATGATTCATTTAACATAGTACTGAGGACAATATGTCAATATATAATTAAAGTTATAGTTATTATATTAATACTAATATATAAGTAATTACAAATAAAAATTGATGTTTAGTTGAGTTTTGAGTTGGATTTATTGTTGGCCAAAGACCCAACTCAGCGTTGGGTGTCTTTCTGTTCCTTTGTCTCCCAAGTCCCAACATTGCTTCCTTGGATTCGAACTCTGACATTAGTCCATAATTATTATCTTCTTTAATCAAATTAATATATAGTAAGGATTCATAATTACATTTAAAATCATAACAACAAATTTATGGGAAAACTACACTTAAAATTTGTCTTGTGCAAGTGGGGGAGTTGAATTTGTAATTGAGTACATAAAATGTCATTCCATTATATATATATATATATATATATATATATATATATATATATATATATATATATACTAGTCTCTTACGCACACACGATGCGTAAAAATAAAATTATATATTTTATTATAATTTTATGATCTTATATAATTAATTTAAATTGAATTAAAGGAAAATAACATAAATATAAAAATATTTATAACTATTAAGTATTAAATAATTTAGGTAATTATAATTATAATATTAACATTTAAAAGCACTAGAAGTTGCGTTCACAAAAAAGATCATATGATTAAAAATTAAAAATCTTATATATATCAGAAATTTAAAAATAACAGAAAAATATTATATTTAAATAATTATTTTAATTAATCATCCAAAAAATGTAAAATCATATGTACTCTAAGTCAGCCTATTTTTTATTTTGGTCCTTCAATTGTCATAGTGTCAGATATGACTTCAATGTCTTGTGTTGTGTCAAAATAATTCAGTATCATATCAGTACTATTTTATGTCACCACTTCGTCGAAATAGGATTAAAAACCAAAAGTAAAATAAAAAAATAGGTCAAGCTATTCTTCTCTATTCATAGATGACAAAACAGAACGACTATATGATCATCTATATGTGATAGCCCATTAGCTCGGTCACCTCATGTAATTTTGAATAATGACTCGGCTCTGCATGGAAGTACGTCGGAAAAAAATGGGATGCCCATTACTATAGCGAGCCGTGTCGGTATGATTCATTGGTCCATATGGCACGATCAATTTTATTTTTTATTTTGAACTTAGGTGTCTCGATGCTAAACTTCGGTCCAAACTAGTCGTTCCATGCCAGCAACCCACATGCCAAAATAGGTGGTATTGTACAACTCTTATATATGTTATGTTTTGTACAAGACACGATCCATTGTTGTAGCAAAAGAGGATGGTCATGGGCGGCTCCGATTTTACCAAATCAAATTATATATGTGAGAAATTAAAAGTAAACTAATAAAAATCAGATTATTTAAATAAACAGGATTAGTTGTTTGTCTTTGTCCATTAAATTATTATAGACCCCTCGTGTAGTATCGAGATACAAGATTCTCTCATCTCCATCGACAAACTTAAAAATAATATATAATTCTCGTTGATTGTAATTGTGAATTTTAGCAAACGGTGAGACAGGCTGTGTTGGGGCACTGGCCAACGGATTATTTTTGGCTATTCCATGTGGCACTATCCTAAATATTTGGATGTATCTCATTTTTTCATGTGGGATCAATACAGTAATAAATCTGGGTCATTGATCTACCTTATGTGATAGTGCTTAATGAGATAGTCAAGAATTAACCCCGGCATATACTCTTTCCAGTTTATTTATTATATGTTTCTCTTAAATTTTAAAAAAATGAAACAAGGTATGGATCTAGGTTTTATTTTAGAAAACAAGGGTCAGATCTTGTTTGGTACTTATTTTGTTTAAATAGTCGATAGATGTATCCAAAAATAAGAACATGGTTTAAATTAATTAATGTTTATAACACATCTACATGTTCTGGTTAAATTATTAAATTCTTTTATTTGCCAGTAAATGCAGTTAACATATTATTATTTATAGTAAATTACATATACAACTTTGGGTTATTTAATTAAATAACCTAATTTTTAAAAACATTTAACAAAATAACCCTAAAATAAAAAGTCTTACTTTTCTGACCCAACACGCCAACCCAGTTGGCGTGTTCAATAGTCCCGCCAACTCAGTTGGCGGAACCAACTTTGAAAATTGGTCCCGCCAACTCAATTGGTTTTTGGACACGCCAATTGAGTTGGCGTGGCCAACTTTCAAAAAGTTGGCCACGCCAACTTTTATCTTTATTATTTTTTTTTTTGGTTTTTGGTTTTTTTTTTCCTTTCTTTTTTTAGAAAATAAAAAATAAATTTAAAATAAAATAAAATAAAAATATATACAAGTCTAATATCTGTATGAATTTGTTTTACGCATAATTCATAAATCAACTCAATATAATTAGTCTAAATTGAATGACATATTATTTTATATGTTTTTTTCTCTGTAAAATAAGATATGTTGCACGGACCCAGTTAAAATGGTGCTGCTGGTTGTAGATTTCCTAATTCTTTGTTTTATTGAATAAAAATATAAACATTTTGAATAAAAATATAAAAGTTGGCTGGTCGATCGTGCCGAAAAATATAAATCACCATAAAAGCATTTTCCGGCACGGCCGACCAGCCAACTTTTATATTTTTATTCAAAATATCTATATTTTTATTCAATAAAACCAAGAATTAGGAAATCTACAATCAGCAGCACCATTTTAACTGGGTCCGTGCAACATTGCTTATTTTACAGAGAAAAAACATATAAAATAATATGTCATTCAATTTAGACTAATCATATTGAGTTGATTTATAAATTATGCGTAAAACAAATTCACACAGATATTGGACTTGTATATATATTTTTTTATTTTATTTTATTTTAAATTTATTTTTTATTTTCTAAAAAAAGAAAGGAAAAAAAAACAAAAAAACAAAAAAAAAATAATAAAGATAAAAGTTGGCGTGGCCAACTTTTTGAAAGTTGGCCACGCCAATTGAGTTGGCGGGACCAATTTTTAAAGTTGGTCCCGCCAACTGAGTTGGTGGGACTATTGAACACGCCAACTGGGTTGGCGTGTTGGGTCAGAAAAGTAAGACTTTGTATTTTAGGGTTATTTTGTTAAATGTTTTTAAAAATTAGATTATTTAATTAAATAACCCTACAACTTTTCTGGTTTTAATAATTGTTATTTTAGTTTTTTTAATTTTAACAATAATATATATCTTC
The DNA here is from genome assembly GCA_907163345.1 of Haberlea rhodopensis. Taxonomy (NCBI): domain Eukaryota; kingdom Viridiplantae; phylum Streptophyta; class Magnoliopsida; order Lamiales; family Gesneriaceae; genus Haberlea; species Haberlea rhodopensis. Next base: position 213,265 of record CAJQUN010000419.1, on the reverse strand, counting down.
CTTACTAAGTTTTTGGGTTGACTTTGTGTAGAAAAAAACATATACTACACTCATATCTTTCCAATTACATATCCATAAAAATACAGTTAATTCAAAGTAACATTTTTACCATCCATCTCACATAATCTATACTATATTATAATATGTGAGCATCTTAGATTAAACACTTTGGTATGACCATTGTGAAATTCCAAAAACACCATCTATTTGCTTTATTAATAGTCATGAGACCATGCGATAAATAGATTATATCGGAAGATTGCCTATTAACTTCCCAACTTCGATATCAAATTTTCACCAGTTTTTTTCCTTCCGAAAATATGTGCGACAGTTTTTTTCTCCTCCCTATAAATTATCATATTTAAATAAGATATTTGAAATATAAAAAATTAGTATACATATACAATATATAAAATTTAAAATTTCATTACACAGTAATACGTATGCATCGTCCGCTAGTAATTATTATGTGTTTCAACCTCTTCTCACTTCTCATGTAAATAGCCAGTCTTTTCCCCGAGGCTCAATTGTTTTTTCTCACTTCCCGCTAAAACAATAGCTCTCTTTCCCAAGCCTTCGGATGTAGGGGTGTGTGAAGGGGCAGATGTATTTGGTGTCCTCCTTGCCCAAAAAAAAAAATTTGTAATTTTACCTTAACAAATTATAATTTGCAGTTTTGCAACTTATAAATTACATTTTACCCTCGTTAAATTATATTTTAACCCTTAAATTTTTTTTTTTTTGCCTAAATTTTTTTTTTAAAATTTTTTTTCCACCAAAATCCCTACGTCCACCACTGAGTGTGTGCATGGGAATGTGCACTTACACAAACAGTTTATGATTTTTTTTTGGAGAAATACAGTATATGGTTTTCAGATGTACCAAACTTACGATTTACTATTTCTTACGTTTAGCACCTATAGTTTTGAAAAATTACATATAGATCCCTCACATCTCGGGGACAAAACCGTCCAGATATTTGGTACCATATTTAAATAAAATAAGTTAGGGGCAAAATGAGATTATCACCAAAAAATTAGCAAATTTTAATTTATGAACAAAGATTCGGGTCTACTAGATAACTTATTTCAAAACAAATAGTTCATCCGTTATTATTCAAATTAGAGATCGAAAAACCAATAAAACTATTTTGCATGGAGAGCTCTAATTATTCCTGTTATTTATTATAACATACTAGCAATTGAAAAACACATGATTTGTAAACCTAATACGAGGCCGCATGGAGCGAACTAAGATCATTCTCAGCCTAGTTCGACCGCAAGTGATTGGTAACTCATTTTCTAGTGGTTGTCAAGATAATTAAGTTTAAGTTAATTGAAATCTTTATTTATTTTTATTGAAATAATTCACAAAATTATATTTCCAAAATAAATTTGATATTTATATAGAAATAGCAAAAGCTATTGATCGCTATTAGTTAAAAAGAAAATTATAGTGTAATGATTTTATAACGCAAGTGCACGGCGTCAAGTTTTAGTATAGATAGGAAGAATACGGATTGTCGAACCCACATGCACTAACAAACGAGTACCAAATAAGACGCTTTAAACTATATTTAACTTACGATATTGATTAAACAATTAACTTAAATTAAATTACTAATTATAATCCAACCAAGCAAACCAAAGATGACAAGAAAAATTCACAAGAGAAGATTATCAAGATGTTGGTTCACCAATCTAATCCCCTATGGCCTTCAATTGAATATCCATATATCTTTAAGGCGACGAGTTTTTTGAAAATATCTAATACAGTCTCTCGAGCTATATTAAACCTAATATCAAATTGCAGTAAATCACTCTCGTGTACTTATTTAACAGTTCAATATTGCATAAACTTTGTGAAAAATAATAGCGTTCGATTACTAGAAATTTATGGCTATCACACACGTATTTGACTTCATCTCTCGATCTCAGTCTGAATCCACGGTATGAGTTATTAATTCCGTATCATAAAATCATCACTCGATCTCAATTACGATACTAACATCATTCAGATGTGATCAATCCCTCAAAAGCATTAAAATCATAACACATATACATAGGATAAATGAATTCAATCAAGTTTAATAGAAAAGTCATAGGATCAAACCAATGGATCCCATAATCTTGATAAACAATTTTAGTTCAACATAGTAAATCAAAACAAATCAAAACTAATAACTAAAGACAAAGATAAACTCCTGATGTCGACTTCATTCGTAGATACTTGCTTCCTATCTCGCTTCCTTCTCAATCGCCTCTTGAATCTCCTTGTTAGCTTGTTCCATATTCCTAGGATGATTTATGGATGGATTGTGGTTGATGGTGAAAGTGGAAGATGGGATGGAGGCGAATTCCTGGGTTCAAAAGTCTGATTTTCGTCCACTATTTATAGAAGAGGGAAAATATGAAGTTTCCTTGTTGGACACAAACTCTAAAAGGAATTAATTTTAAGAAAATTCGTCCGGGAGTTCGATCGCCACTTCCTCACGATCGATCGCGATTTCTTTCTGCATACTTAGCGATCGATCGCTGAATTGTAAACTTTGTTTCTTCAAATTTCTGCTGGCACGCGATTGATCACCTCATTCTTCGCGATCGATCGCTGCATGAAATTCTTCGTAAGTGTGATTTATGTCCTTCCTTTGTCGTTTTCGCTATGTTTGATCTTTTTTCGTCATTTTAGCTAATTTCCCTCACTTTTATGCATATCAACCTTTATTCCTAAAACAACAAATATATACCAAAAAGCGTAGAATCGCCCAGGAATCAATACAAAAATTATTAGAAATTTATAGATAAATAAATGTAAAAATGACACTTATCAGTTATATCTAGGTTGGAGCTCGAATATAGATCAAATCTAGCTAAAGCTCAAATTTGTGAGTCGATTTAGCTCGACCCGAGTGATGAACTCTTTGAATGAAATGCAATGGGAGCTACTACACTTTTGGACTCGTCGGTTTAATATTTATTTATGGCTAATTGTATATGTTACTTGATTTCTTTTGAATGTCCAGTAAATAAATTTTTTGATGTCGTGCCTAAAAATGATGCTTATAGGGGCAACATCTCGCTATATTTATACCTTTTTTTGTAAAGAAAATTAAAAAAATATCAAATGCACAAGTTTTTCGAGATGTCGTCCCTGAGGCAGGGCAAATCCGAAGCAGCTGAACCATCTTCAGTGGCAATCTTCTAATATTGGCTCTGTTTTCTGTGTTCAATCGGTGTTATGCTTGACCATTTAAATCATGAAAAGTTATTTATATTTGAAAGAGTTATTATTGATTATTTAAGAAGTTTCCATTAGCTTGCACTAGCTCATTTCAAATCACCTAGGTTTAACGTGAGTAAAGACAATTATGTTTTGTCCTATAGTTAGATGATGATATTGTCAGAGACTATCTTGCCAACTTGTTGATGACGTTTATTTTGCAATTGGATGGAAATTTTGATTTGGAGGAATGAACTTGATTTGTGAATGATTCGAAGAATGGATTCCAAATGACATCCATCTGAAGTGTATTTAAAATCTATCATATGAAGTGTATTTAAAATCCATCATAATTAGTATTGAAATTGCTTAACTTGATATAAAAAAAATTCGCTTGAGTTTAGTACATCCAAACAAGTCAAGATACTTTAAATCATGGATTTCAAATCCATCCTCAAACACATTTCAAATCCATCCTCAAAACACAATCCTATTAGTGAATTCATTGACAATGATTCAAACACCCGTTCTGAGTTTGGATCGATTTTGACTTCTCTCCACCTTGGAATGAAATAGATTCCTAATTGATTAATAACAATTTGAAATTTCACAAATTTGTTGGGGATTTATTTCATATATTCTCGATCATTAGTGTTGGAAAATCTGACAGTAAATAAAATATCGAATCAGATTTTTGATATACCTGTTTGCAGCGGAAGTTTGATTTTCTCGGATCGTTAAGCCCGTCTACAAGCATTATGGAGGTTGAATGTTTTCATAATTGATCTAATCAGATCTCATCTAGCCTCTTTTGCTAAAGCGACTATAATATTATATTCACAACCTTCCCCGCTCTTCCAAGTGCGAATGGATCATGTCATACATGATCTTCAAGTCTCATCCTGCTCGCTATCAAATCACCATGGTGATTGCCCGTGTGAGTGTCCAATCAAAGTCTGGTGACATTCACATTTGAACATAGTACCTCAGCAATTGTTCTAACATGCAAAACAAATATTACGAGACCCCATAGTATTAACATGACGCAGGAACAAATCTTCACACAATGGCTTGGTCCATAGGTCAGAGCTCATATCGCTAGTAGGGATATGTCTTAGAACTACATCGACTTGTGCAACATAATTCGAATAAAGATACAACAATATCATCTACATGTGCAGAAACTCGCAATCTTTGTAGAGATCTTGTTAACCAGATTGTATCTTGTATTGCTGATATGCAGACTATTACTCTGCTTTCAAAGTAAATAGAGAGATACACATCCTCTTCTTATCATTCCAACTGATACTTACGGCTTCCAATATAAATGCATATCCCAATGCGGATTTGAGCTCATCTCTATAATGTTACAATCAACATCATTATATCTAGCAATTCTCAAATCGCCTTCATGGTAGCATAAAGAAAGATCATTTTCTCATCATCCAATTGCAAACCATAGGTCTGGGTTGAATATCCACTATTGTGTACTCCAAATTCATACATACGTTTTCTTTCAACTTCTCTTTTAGGGCACAAATCTGTTCTTATAGCATAATTGCACTTGTTTTGCCTTTTGTGAAGTCACATTCTCTTAATAATTAGCTGGCTCATCAACATTAAAAAAAAGCGCACGAAAAGAATCCCCTTCCAATGCTAAACATCATCAAAGGATAATTATGTGCTTGCTTTTCCTAATTAAGGATTATGAAAGACTTTCATCAGTGAAACACTCACAGTAAACTTGAGATCGATTCATATCTGTACTTTTAGCATATTGGGTATTTATATCCTTGCTCCGAATAAGATTAGATATGTTAGGTCTACCTTACGTTTGTTCCCGTATTTATTGATGAACTTCAAATGACTTGACTCTTAGAGATCTTCATACATATATGTTCATATAATTGCTTTTCTACTTTACTTTTTTTTTGTAAGAGATGTGATATACATGTAAATGCATGCACATTTTTAAAATACAGAGTGTCTACTTGTACACGTGCTTAGTTTAATAAACGTAAAGATGACAGAAATAATAGGTTTGCTTAGTTATTTGATGACAGAGAACCATGAAAAACTCCTATAAAATATGTTGGATGAGATTTAGATCTATACTTGTACATATATAAAGACTTGATGATATTATTATGGTTCATGTGAGTAGACTTGTGTAATGGGTTACAATCTCTGAATTAAGTTTAGGGTTGATGAGAGGTTTGAGAAAAATGATCTTTAACATCTCGTTATATATTAATTTTTTGATAGTGGGGGAAGGACGAAAGTTTTGCTCAAACTGCAGGACTCGAACTTGAGTCATCCCCAAAGGGGGGAATGACCTTTACCACTACTATGGCAAGGTCAGAAGCTCGTAAGAAAATAGTATTGATGGTATTGTATTGTCATCTTGTTTCATCAGCCTGAAATTGAAACATCTACATAAATGAATATGTAATCATATGAGATGAATTAACTGGACGATTTTTACACTAAATTTATAGTTGGTTACAAAAAATACGATTAGAGAGTTATGAGTTACAGTAGTTTATCGTTAACCCAAACATATTACTGGAACTCAATTCCTTGAGCACAATATACTGACTTGTTTTTGTTTAAGGTATTGGTCGGGTTTCTGTTTCGCAACATGGGAAAAGTTCAACCCGATTACTCAAATTCGGCTAAAATCGAACTTGAAGTCGGAGTAGCTGAAATCCCATCACCCAGTGGAGAGTAGAGAAACGATAATTTACTTATCACACTCTATGTAACAAGATACACAAGTGTTGCTAAAAAAAGAGGTTCATAAATTGTGCAATACCATGTAATCTAGAAGCTATCCCGGTTATAGTTCAATTCGATTTAAGGCCTAGATACATAGCGTAATCATCTCGCTCGTCCATGTATTATTCCAGAAAAAAGATCGTCTATTGCAAGCTCTGAGAAGTTGCAGGGGCCACCTCATGGCGATCAGGGCGCTCACCCTTATCCCTTTAACCTTTTTAGAGATTTTATATTTCGTACCAAGAAATGGATAGATTTTTGATAGAATAACTAGTAAGATATTCGACCGTTCGCACTCTTAACCTCATGTGTCAACTCTGTCCCAGACATCCGGAAATCGACTACAACAATAACGGTGTCCTGTCGTGAAACAACTAGCCAACTTCCATATGTGAAACCAACCATGGTGACAAGTTCAAAAGACCTCGCCTGTTGTTCCGCGCTCTTTGTTAAGGCCGACCTGTTGGGCCGACGTGTTTCACCTTACCTGTTGGGCCGACGTGTTTCACCTTACCTGTTGTCCCTTCGCCAAATTTCTCGGCGACCTCTTTTGTGGCCCGAGCTCATTGGCAGAGCTCTTCTCATTCCCTGCTTGATACGTGGCACAACAAGGAAACGGAGTCCCCTTAACTAGGCAACTCCTAGATCCCCGGAGCAATATCTGGGATTTGATTGTATTCACAAGATCTTAGCATATCTGGATAAGATTTGGATAAACATGGAAGGAGTCCTTACTGCATTGTAACTCTTGGATCTCTGCCTATAAATATCAGGTTTGGGGTATCAACTCGGGGATTCATAATCATATTACTTTACAAGTATATATTTCTCGTATCATCTCGCCTGACTTGAGCGTCCGATGGGACACGCCGGAAAAACTTCCAGCCCCTTCTCACGTTTGTTTCGTGATTTCAGGTGAGGATCCTAAGTGATATTGACATTATTCTTTGCGTTAAGGACACAATGGGGTATTGTTCACTTCCTATTGTTATCAGAAGGTAGTCACATTTTTGGTGATATCAATTGGCGCCGTCTGTGGAAACATTGAGTTGGAAGACGTTGATATGGCTGGACGACGTGGACGTGGGCGTGGAATCAGGAGGAATCTTGGAAGAAGAGAAAGTCCTAGCATGAAAAATCATGATATCCCTCCACAGCATGAAGATCAACCACCTCATCCTGTTAGGAACGTGGGAGATCTGACTATGGAGCAACTAACACAATTCATCAATCGAGCCATGCGGAGTACTTTTTTCCAACCAAGTTCCACCACATCCGGAAGATAACCATGTTCCATTACCTCCGGAACTTAACCAAGTTCCACCCCTCCACAAACTAATCAGGCACCACCGCCTGTTCAACCAGAGCAGACCCCTGATGCCGAGCAGGTCGCTCGATGAATTATTGGGTGTGCCGTACAGGAAGTGTACCGCAGCACATATTTGAGGTAAATAAAATAGTAGGGCAGCAAGTGCTGATGCAGATACACGAGTAGAGCCTCAACTGATAGATCCAATGAAAGCTGTATGGGGAGAGATAAGGCGATTGATTCAACATCTAGGTGGCCGACCTCCAATGTCTAAGAGAGAATGTCCTTTCTCCCCAGCTATTTTAGGAGAGGAGCTCCCGCCAAATTTCAGACAACCTGCGGTAGGAGAATGTGACGGAAGCACAGACCCGGAAGAACACCTTGGAAGATTTGAGAATGCTACCCTGTTGCATAGGTATTTCCGACGGGATCAAATGCCGTGTTATCCTTATCACCCTTGTTAGATCAGTACAACAGTGGTTTTATCTACTTAAGCCAAACACTATACATTGCTTTGAGGAATTAAGTTCGACTTTTCTAAACAAATTCGCCAGTAGCAAGAGGTATCAAAAAACTTCTTTGAGTTTGTTCACTACCAAGCAGAATGAACAGGAATCTTCAAGGGAGTTCGTAGAACGCTTCAATGGGGCGGCCTTAGAGGTCCCCACTGCAACGATAGATGTCCTTATTAATGCCTTCACACAAGGGCTTAAGGCATGAGAGTTTTTTTTTAAATCGTTCGTAAAGAAACCCCATCGCAGTTATGACGAACTTCTAGGGCGAGCTGAAAAGTACATCAATCTCGAAGATACTCAGAGACAGAGAATGGATGATCTACGGCCATCAGAGAAGAAAGAGAAGTTAGAGGTAAGCAAGAAAAGGCCAGCTGATAGGACCGACGACATTGGTCGACCTATAAGCCAATTTTCTTTGTGTACACCTCTGTCCACGAGCTTGGAAAGAGCTATGGAAATATGTGATGATAAAAAGAAACTGGAAAGACCAAGGAAGTCAGACAAGGGTCCCCGACTGCTTCCGTCTGATACGTATTGTGGATTCCATAGAGAGTACGATCATATAACTAATGAGTGTCAGAAGCTTGAAGATGAGGTAGAGAGAATCATTATAAGAGATTCTGAAATAAAAACTCTCCTTCTAACAAGGACTCAGGAGCCTTATCACAAAAATCATGGTAAAAGCCGATACCAAGGTAACAGAAGAGAAAAACACCACGTAACGGCCGAACTAGATCCCGTGAGAGGGATATTCCTCCTAGAGAAACATATAATCAAAGAAGAAGGGCGAACAGGTGGAGACCAATCCCACCCGAGGAACTATCAATATGATCTCGAGGGGACCCACTGATGGAGACTCGAGCAGAGCTCGAAAAAGTCATGGTAGAATATTGGAATGTTTTGAAGTATCGGAAGAGGTAATCTCAAGAGATGAGCCTATCATAAGCTTTGGGCCTGATGATCTGAGAGGAATTGCAACACCGCACAATGATGCTCTAGTGGTAACTGTAACCATAGCAAACTATGACGTAGCAAGAATCTTTATTGATACCGGGAGCTCAGTTAATGTTTTGTTCAATGACACATTAGAAAAGATGCAGATAGAAGGTCAAAGTTGAACATATTACAACTCCTTTGTACTGGATCACTGGGCATGCAATTCAACCTCTTGGACAGATCACCCTGCCCTTATCTCTTGGTCATGGGGTGTCACGTATAACAAAAATGGTTAATTTCACTGTGGTTGAGGCACCTTCCTCATATAACGCAATCTTAGGCCGACCTGCTATGGAGGACTTCAAAGTAGTAGCTTCTACATACCATCAGAAACTAAAATTCCCAGTGGGTAGAGAGGTCAGGGTTCTTTGTGGTGATCAGAAAACAGCCCGCTGATGTTACGTAGATGAGGTAAAAGAAGATAGAAAACGAGCTTGTCGAGAGGTCGATTGTATTGAAAGAACTGGGTATAGTATTCTTATTGACAGGGGTGTCCCAAACAGCTTAGATGAAGAGCCAGAAATAGTTGAGCTCGGCGCCACTGATCAGAAAGTAAAAGTAGCCAGGGACTTGGAAACAAATATAAGAACAGATCTCATCTCATGTCTGAGCAAGAAGGAGGATATCTTTGAGGGCTTGTGATCTGAGAAGAATCAGCCCCGACGTCCTAGAACATCGTTTGAATGTACTTTCAGGAGCTCAACCTGTAAAACAGAAGAAAATGCACTTTGGACCTGAAAATGATAAAGTAATAAGAGAACAAGTGGAAGATCTCCTTCGGGCAGGTCATATTCGAGAAATTCAATTTTCAACATGGCTCTGAAACGTGGTTTTGGTACCCCAAGAGCTCAGGAACGTGGAGGATGTGCATAGACTTCCGAGATCTTAATAAGGCATGCCCAAAGGATTGTTACCTATTACCAAGGATTGATCAGCTGGTTGACTCCACTGCAGGACACCATACTTGTGTTTAATGGATGCCTATCAGGGATATCATCAAATTCATTTGGCTAAGGAAGATCAAGATAAGGTGAGTTTTGTCACCTCAGATGGGACCTTCTACTATGATGTTATGCCCTTCGGGCTCAAGAATGCAAAGGCTACTTACCAGTGGTTGGTGTTTTCAGAACAGCTGGGCCGAAATATGGAAGTATATGTAGACGACATTCTGGTAAAATCAAAAAAGTGGCACCGACCTAATAACTGATTTGACGGAGACTTTCTCCATTCTCATGTCTTATGGGATAAAAGTAAAAATCCCCATAAATGTGTGTTTGGCGTAAAAAAGTGGAAAGTTTCTGGGCTACATGGTGATAGAGAGGGGTATTGAAGCTAATCCAGAAAAGGTGAAAGCTATCTGTGAGATGTCTCCTCCGAAGAATCTTTAAGAGGTACAACGCCTCACAAGAAAAATCGCTGCTTTGTCACGGTTTATCTTTAGATCAGCTCATATAAGTCTCCCTTTTTCAAGATACTCCGGAAAACTGATAAGTTTGAATGGACTGAAAAATGCGGGGAAGCATCCGAAGAATTAAAAAAATACCTGGCTAAACTTCCTATACTAGCTAAGCCTCTGCTGGAGCGATTATTTATCTACTTATCAGCAACTGAGGAAGCAATCAGCTCGGTTCTAGTAAAAGAGATGGAATCAGATCAGCAACCTATCTATTACTTATCTCATGCCTTAAAAGGTGCTGAGCTGAGGTATTCGGAGATCGAAAAGTTAGCCCTAATGCTAATCATGACAGCTAGGCGACTCAGGCCTTATTTCCTGTCGCATCATATAATGATGTTAACAAACAGCTCCCTGGGAAAAATACTTCAAATGGACAACTGAGCTAGGAGAGTATGATATACAGTACGAGCCTCGCACGGCTATCAAAGCTCAGGCTTTAGCAGATTTCATTTCGGAAACTATGCATCCGAGAAAGAAGAGTTATGAAAAGCATTTGTTGATGGTTCCTCTTTTAACGAGGGAAGCGAAATTGGGGTTGTGCTGATCTCTCCCACGGGAGATGAGGTCCAGTTGGCAGTACGATTGGACTTTCGGGCCTCCAACAATGAAGCAGAATATGAGGCAGAATTAACCGGATTAAGGGCTGCTCGGAATGTTGGAGCTAAGCACATACATGTCTTCTCTGATTCTCAGCTTGTAGCCCAACAGATGAATGTGGTATATGAGGTTAAGAATGAGAAGGTGATTCAATATGCAAGTACCATAGAAAAAATCAAGGAGTGATTTCTAGAAGTAATATTCAAACATATCCAGAGAGAAGAGAATAGAAAGGCCGACAGCTTGGCAAGAATGGCTAGTGCTCTCCGCACTTGGCAAAATAGAGACGTGGTGTTTCAAGTTGAATTAATTCCTAGTCAGGATGATCCATCTGAATCTCTTGAAGAAAATGATTGGACAACAGATCTCTTAGACTATCTTACCAATGCTAAGCTCCCGATTAATCCCAAAAAGGCCTATAGACTCAAGCAGAGGAGTCAGAGATTCATACTCATTGAAGGAATCTTGTACAAGAGGTCTTTTGCTCAACGTTCTGCGTTGTCTGGGTCTGAAAGAATCAGATTATGTATTGAGGGAAATCCATGAGTGATGCTGTGGAAATCATCTAGGAGCATATTTCCTGGCAAAGAAGGTGCTCCTTGTTGTATATTTCTGGCTACAATTCAGAATGACTCTACTACTATGGTTATATAATGTGATAGTTGTCAGAGACACTCTAGACTTCAGTATTATCCAGCTATGATGATGAAAGCAATTGCGGCAGCATGCCCATTTGACCAGTGGGGCATTGATATAGTAGAACCATTTCCAGCAGGTAAAGCTCAGAAGAGATTTTTAATTGTGGCTATTGATTATTTCTCGAAGTGGGTTGAAGCAGAACCGTTAGCCAGAATCACTGAGAAAGAGGTCTTCAACTTCATTTGAAAAAGCATCGTCTGCCGATATGGTGTCCTGAGAAAAATCATCTCGGATATTCCATGGAACTCTGCTCAGGGCATGGTGTGAAGAGTTAAAAATCCATCAGGCTTTTACTTCTGTTGCAAATCCTCAAAGCAATGGTAAGGTAGATGTCACCAACAGGTCTCTGGTGCAGAGCATTAAAGTTAGATTGGGGAAAGCGAAAGGAAATTGGGTGGAAGAACTACCCAGTGTCCTATGTCCTATCGAACTACACGAAGGACGGGAACATGTGAAACACCATTCAGTATGGTCTATGGAAATGAAGTGTTACTCCCAGCTGAAATTGGAGCAGAATCATCAAGAGTATATTTCTATGATGAACAAAACAGTGAGAGAAGATCTGGCGTCCTTGGTTTAATTGAAGAAAGAAGGGAAACTGCTGCATCAAAATGGAAGCCTATCGTAATTGTATTGAGCTGGTGTATAACCGACGAGTTATTCAGAAAACTTTCGAGGTCGGCGATCTCGTACTAAGAAAGGTGCAAGATGTTCAAGTTGGTAAGCTAAACCCCAAGTGGGAGGGTCCCTTTAAGATTGTTGAAAAGCTAAGTTCAGTAGCTTATTACCTAGAAGGCCCCGATGGGAAGACATAGAAGAGACTCTGGAACGCATATCACCTTCGAAAATGTTATTCTTAGTTCACCTCCTTTAGTTTTTGCAGAGATTGTTTTTTTTTTGGGATGATATACTCTTTCATTATTGCAATACAAGTTTTAGAATTTTTTTCTACAAGTTATTGTCTAAATAAAAGCAAGGGTGTTCACCATACCTCAGGAGCACGTTTACGACGAACTCACCTCAGTCCTGGTTACGCCAGGAGCAAGGGTTTTTCACCCTACCTCAGGAGCACGTTTACGATGAGCTCACCTCAGCCCTGATTATGCCAGAAGCAAGGGTTTTCACCCTACCTCAGGAGCACGTTTACGACGAGCTCACCTCAGCCCTGGTTAGGCCAGGAGCAAGGGTTTTTCACCCTACCTCGGGAACACGTTTACAACGAGCTCACCTCAGCCCTGGTTACGCCAGGAGCAAGGGTTTTCACCCTACCTCAGGAGCACATTTACAACGAGCTCACCTCAGCCTGCTCCCTAGTCACTGCATACACCTGACCCTGCGGCGGTCCTGCCGCCTGACCTCCCTGCGGTCGAGGTACGAACTGCTGTCTCTGTGGTGCCCTCCCAGCATCAAACCTTGGCCTATTCGGCCCAGAGTCTACCTGTCTCTGTGGTGCTCTCCGATCGGGGCAACCTCGAGCCAAGTGGCCCACCTTGCCACAAACATAGCAACCCTGACAGTCACGTGACGAGTGCCATCCTCCACAGTTGTTACATCGATTTCCCCCTGCCTTGCTCCCTTGTGTGGGTCCCCGATTGTGTTGTTTCTGACACTGAGACTTATTCCCACTAAATCTGTAAGTTGATGAGGCCCCACGAGCCTTGAACTGATCTCCTCGTGGCCTCAGGCTATCAACAGCTGGTCCCTGAGGTGGTACAAAAGGCGGTACAACGTCCTTGTACGCGCCCACTGCAATCTCTGCCAACTCCGCCCGTGTCAGGGCGTCATCAAATGAGCTGGGGTTGTTGGAGACAACCCGATCAAATAGCTCTGGCCTCAGTCCCTTCAGAAAGTTCCTCATCTTGGCATGACTGCTGACAGCAACATTTCTGAAGAACAAGTAGTCCTTTCTTTACTCCCCGAGCTTCGCATCGCTTGGTACATACCTCAGCAGTGAGGAATACTGCATAGCGTAATCTGATACTGACAGGCTGCCTTGCTTCAAACTATTGAACTCATCTTCCTTCAATTGTCTGGCAGCCGCAGAAAAGTACCGCTTAAGGAACCGGGTCCTGAATACAGTCCAATCCACCGTCATACCCTGAGCTCTCAACTCCATGACTGTTGTCTTCCACCACATGGAAGACTTCTTCGCTAACTGGAACTCTGCCAACCTCAGCCAGGCAGTCCGTGCACAGGGTGCCGATACGAATATCTGTTCCAGTCTCTCAAGCCATTCCTCGGCTGCTTCCCCAGTCTCTGTCCCTTCAAATAGCGGTGGATGATAGCTCAAGAACTGGGTCAGACTTATCTCCCCTGGTAGCAGTATCTGTGCTACAGGCTCCAAGCCTACAGCAGGTGGCGGTAATGGATTCGTCTGAGCAATACTAGCGTTCATACTGCCCATATCCCCTACCTCTTCACTGAGGTTCTCCGGGTTAATAGCCGCCATGCTGCAACACAAGAGTTAACAACAATACCAAAAGCAGTTCATAATATAAGCCGTTAGATAACAAGAGTATCTTATTCAAAAGCATGTTAGTATATCACTTATACACAATATGCATCACATGCATAACATGCCCAACAATGAATACCTAGCCAACTTGTCTCTAAAGGCTACCCTTCACTCTTCCCTGGTTAGCTTACCACTGCTCTGATACCACTAAATGTGAGACCCCGTTATCTCAAACATACTAATAGGTGCGATTAAGAGAACTAATCATTCATGTGCATATATCAGAGTAATAGTGTCGTGTTGATTAACCTGAGCTTAAGAGATTACAGTACCAAAAGTTTAAAAGGAATTACACATATTCCTACCAAAAGGTACTACACTATAGTCTTACTCTACTTCGTGTAGAAGCTATACAAAAAATTCTCTAACATGCTAATCCTGTAGCACTCCTTATAGTTCAGCATTTCAACCCCGACCCTGGTTCTCATCATCAAAAGCACATACAAAGACAACCCCCAACACATGAGCATACCGTGATTCAAATTCAACAAAATATGAAAGTAAAGCGTAAATGCACAATCATAAATACAAAGCACTTCCTGTATTTCCAGCATTTATAACGCCCATTGGTTGTCCCTGTGCCATAACTCATAATAAAACACATTATATGAAATTATGGATCCTTTAATAATGTCATGACATATCACCTCTTTCTTTACATAACTTTTGAGTCATATATCAACAATTATGTTAGTGCTTCATGCTTCCACAACTCATAATGAGCGGTACAATCCTCCCCGCTTCATTACTACATAAACTCATAATGAGCGGTACAATCCTCCCCGCTTCATTACTACAGAATCTCATATTGAGCGGTACAATCCTCCCCGCTTCATTACTACATAACCTCATAATGAGCGGTACAATCATCCCCGCTTCATTACTACAGAACAAGCATAAGCATTAAACATATACTGTGATCTCTCTTGACTCGTGGAATACACCTCGTTATTCCACATCACAATATGCAACAACAATGCATAATAACATGTATCATACAATTAATGCATCACATTGCATTCATCATGTGTCAAAAAGACAAACATAAAGTACATGTTACCGTTGGGATGCCCGTACGTCGCTTACGTACCTTTCCAAAATGTAGTGTGTTGTGGGACTCTATCCCCTGCGCTGTGTAGCTGTCTGTGAAGGCTCTACACCAGTGTACAACACAATATTAGATGTCTCATTACAATCCAATATCAAAATTAAACAAATTCCACATTTAAAAAAAAAAAGGCACTACCGATCGATCGGCTCCTCATCACCGATCGATCGGTGAACTGTTCGAATTATGTAAAAATGCTACGGCTTTTGCCGATCGATCAGTGTTCTTCACCGATCGATCGGTCGCTCTGTTTCAACCCAGGTTTTCCAGAATTTCTTAACACCGATATTCATACCCTTCAATCTAACATGTAAGACATACAACGTGTCAAAACCAACATGCTAGCAGTTACAATAAACTACTCAGAGTGTATTCATGTCAAATTTACACCCCAAACATAAACCCACATGCATCAACGCCGTCCATTTACATAAGTACTCAACCAACTTTTCCGGAAACAGAACAACATATTTCATTACCAGATTTATTGAGCACCTCATTTCATGCTATTAAAACTACAACATATCTCATAAAGCATGCTTGAACAAAAACGTCCTGGGCTTTACAAAACTACCATGCATGTACTCAAATCGAGGGTTCACCAAAACACCAACTAACATGCATGATATCACCTCCTCAATATTAGTCCCAATCCATATTTTTCCAGAAAAAACAGGGCAAATATCTACCCAGATTTTTCGAACACCTTATTCCACATGCTTTAATCCTTCACATAAAACATGTAACATGCACATGGAAAAATACTGAGAGCTTCATAATAACACCATGTAAGCATTTAAATCGAAGGTTTTAAGAAACCTAAGCTAACATGCCAAAATCACACCACTTAAAAGCAAGAACTTAACAAGCTTAAAAACAAAAACAGAGCATGGTTTCTCACCCTACTTTGCTCCGATTTTTGAGAGGCTTCCAAGGAATGAAAATGGCAAGGCTCCTCACGGTTTTGCTCAGCAGGTGTTAGAGGTTATTTGGGAGAGAATGCTCGAGATTTGGGAAGGGAGAAGGAGACTGAATGATTGAGCCAAGTGGGGTGACTAATCAGCTTATTCACTGTTGATTGGTATGGGTTGGGGGTGTGGTTGGGTGTTGGGTGGTATGATGTGTTATGTTTTGGTCCCGGTATTTAGCACGATGTATTAAAATATCATCACATGATATTTATAGTATTTTCTCAATAAAATACTTCAATTCCCAGTTAAACATGCTTTACCAAAACAAATAACACACACCCTAAATAAACATGCCACAACCCCAAAATCCCAACATATATCACATGCACCCTGAAATGTATCTCCACGATAATATTAATTCAATCCCATGAATTAACACCCAAATCATCATAGTTTAATTAATGATTAAAATCACATAATCATTTCGGGGATATCACATGTTTCTTCTCCCAACCCACCCCAAGAATCCACCCCTTCACAAACAAGGCCCATGTTCAATATCAGACCATGACAGCAACCCAACTCTCCCTATAGGTATTTAGGTTAACATAAAGATATATGGAGAAAATTGGGAAAAGAAAGAGAAGAGAGTTTACCTAAGGAGGGAGGTAGAAATTGGGAAGAGAAGGGTATTGTAGTCAATTGAATAGTGTATAAAGTTGAAAATAACTTTTTTCTTAGATAGGGAGTATAGACTTCATCTTTTTTCAGGGACTGAACTTTAAAGCAAATTGGCTTTGGGGATTTTTGGGTATGTTAAGGGAAGTTTTAATCATGTAGAATAAAAGTTGTTAAGATTTTAACCTTTAGTTTAAACAGTAACGAATGAACCTCCTCTAAAAGAGTTGCATTTTCACTATCACCCATATTGTTTTACAAACTAGATATAAGAAAAATTACAAGTACATTCACTGTGATTTGACATAAAAATACGTAGCAAATGATGTAGACGTTATTATTTGAACTAGATGGATGTAATTCGTTATGGTTCATATTAGAGGGATCTATAGTTTAGGAACACTCTTTTATATTGAATGTTTGATCAATATCATTTTTTTAAATGTCGCTAACTAGAGATATAATTTTCCTATCAAACTCTCACTCAAGCCTTAGGATAAGCATCACACGAATGGTCTACTCACTCAAAAGAGCTGGCATGATTCATTTAACATAGTACTGAGGACAATATGTCAATATTAATTATAATTAAAGTTATAGTTATTATATTAATACTAATATATAAGTAATTACAAATAAAATTGATGTTTAGTTGAGTTTTGAGTTGGATTTATTATAATTAAAGTTATAGTTATTATATTAATACTAATATTATATTTCAATAATTATTTTAATTAATTATCCAAAAAATGTAAAATCATATGTACTCTAAGTCAGCCTATTTATTACTTTGGTCCTTGAAATCTTCAAAATTTTATTTTGGTCCTTCAATTGTCATAGTGTTAGATATGACTTCAATGTCACGTGTTATGTTAAAAAAATCCAGTATCATATCAGTAATATTTTATGTCACCACTTCGTCGAAATAAGATAAGAAACCAAAAGTAAAATAAAAAAATAGGTCAAGCTATTCTTCTCTATTCATAGATGGCAAAACAGAACGACTATATAATCATCTATATGTGATAGCCCATTAGCTCGGTCACCTCATGTAATTTTGAATAATGACTCGGCTCTGCGTGGAAGTACGTCGGAAAAAAATGGGATGCCCATTACTATAGCGAGCCGTGTCGGTATGATTCATTGGTCCATATGGCACGATCAATTTTAATTTTTATTTATTATTTATTTTTAACTTAGGTGTCTCGATGCTAAACTCCGGTCCAAACTAGTCGTTCCATGCCAGCAACCCACATGCCAAAATAGGTGGTATTGTACAACTCTTATATATGTTATGTTTCGTACAAGGCACGATCCGTTGTTGTAGCAAAAGAGGATGGTCATGGGCGGCTCCAATTTTACCATATCTAATTATATATGTGAGAAATTAAAAGTAAACTAATAAAAATCAGATTATTTAAATAAACAGGATTAGTTGTTTGTCTTTGTCCATTAAATTATTATAGACCCCTCGTGTAGTATCGAGATACAAGATTCTCTCATCTCCATCGACAAACTTAAAAATAATATATAATTCTCGTTGATTGTAATTGTGAATTTGAGCAAACGGTGAGACAGGCTGTGTTGGGGCACTGGCCAACTGATTATTTTTGGCTACTCCATGTGGCACTATCCTAAATATTTGGATGTATCCCATTTTTTCATGTGGGATCAATACAGTAATAAATTTGGGTCATTGATCTACCTTATGCGATAGTGCTTAATAGGATAGTCAAGAATTAACCCCGGCATATACTCTTCCCAGTTTATTTATTATATGTTTCTCTTAAATTTTAAAAAATGAAACAAGGTATGGATCTAGGTTTTATTTTAGAAGACAAGGGTCAGATCTTGTTTGGTACTTAATTTGTTTAAATAGTCGATAGATGTATCCAAAAATAAGAACATGGTTTAAATTAATTAATGTTTATAACACATCTACTTGTTCTGGTTGAATTATTAAATTCTTTTATTTGCCAGTAAATGCAGTTAACATATTATTATTTATAGTAAATTACATATACAACTTTTCTGATTTTAATAATTGTTATTTTAGTTTTTTTAATTTTAACAATAATATATATATTCCTTACTAAGTTTTTGGGTTGACTTTGTGTAGAAAAAAACATATACTACACTCATATCTTTACAATTAAATATCCATAAAAATTCAGTTAATTCAAAGTAACATTTTTACCATCCATCTCACATAATCTATACTATATTATAATATGTGAGCACCTTAGATTAAACACTTTGGTATGACCATTGTGAAATTCCAAAAACACCATCTATTTGCTTTATTAATAGTCATGAGACCATGCGATAAATAGATAATATCGGAAGATTGCCTATTAACTTCCCAACTTCGTTATCAAATTTTCACCAGTTTCTTTTTCCTTCCGAAAATATGTGCGATAGTTTTTTTCTCCTCCCTATAAAATATCAAATTTAAATAAGATATTTCAAATATAAAAAATTAGTATACATATACAATATATAAAATTTAAAATTTCATTACACAGTAATGCGTATGCATCGTCCGCCAGTAATTATTATGTGTTTCAACCTCTTCTCACTTCTCGTGAAAATAGCCAGTCTTTTCCCCGAGGCTCAATTGTTTTTTCTCACTTCCCGCTAAAACAATAGCTCTCTTTCCCAAGCCTTCGGATGTAGGTGTGTGAAGGGGCAGATGTACTCGGTGTCCTCCTTGCCAAAAAAAAAAAAATTGTAATTTTACCTTAACAAATTATAATTTGCAGTTTTGCACCTTATAAATTACATTTTATCCTCGTTAAATTATATTTTAACCCTTAAATTTTTTTTTTTTGCCTAATTTTGTTTTTAATTTTTTTTCTCACTTACCAAAATCCTACATCCACCACTGAGTGTGTGCATGGGAATGTGCACTTACACAAACAGTTTATGATTTTTTTTTTGGAGAAATACAGTTTATGGTTTTCAGATGTACCAAACTTGCGATTTACTATTTCTTACGTTATAGTTTTGAAAAATTACATATAGATCCCTCACATCTCGGGGACAAAACCGTCCAGATATTTGGTACCATATTTATATAAAATAAGTTAGGGGCAAAATGAGATTATCACCAAAAAATTAGCAAATTTTAATTTATGAACAAAGATTCGGGTCTACTAGATAACTTATTTCAAAACAAATAGTTCATCCGTTATTATTCAAATTAGAGATCGAAAAACTAATAAAACTATTTTGCATGGAGAGCTCTAATTATTCCTGTTATTTATTATAACATACTAGCAATTGAAAAACACATGATTTGTAAACCTAATACGAGGCCGCATGGAGCGAACTAAGATCATTCTCAGCCTAGTTCGACCGCAAGTGATTGGTAACTCATTTTCTAGTGGTTGTCAAGATAATTAAGTTTAAGTTAATTGAAATCTTTATTTATTTTTATTGAATTAATTCACAAAATTATATTTCCAAAATAAATTTGATATTTATATAGAAACAGCAAAAGCTATTGATCGCTATTTAGTTAAACAGAAAATTATAGTGTAACGATTTTATAACGCAAGTGCACAGCGTCAAATTTTAGTATAGATAGGAAGAATACGGATTGTCGAACCCACATGTACTAACAAACGACAAATAAGACGCTTTAAATTATATTTAACCTACGATATTGATTAAACAATTAACTTAAATTAAATTACTAATTATAATCCAACCAAGCAAACCAAAGATGACAAGAAAAATTCACAAGAGAAGATTATCAAGATGTGGGTTCACCGATCTAATCCCCTATGACCTTCAATTGAATATCCATATATCTTTAAGGCGACGAGTTTTTCGAATCTAATACAGTCTCTCGAGCTATATTAAACCTAATATCAAATTGCAGTAAGTCACTCTCGTGTACTTATTTAACAGTTCAATATTGCATAAAACTTTGTGAAAATTAATAGCGTTCGATTACTAGAAATTTATGGCTATCACACACGTATTTGACTTCATCTCTCGATCTCAGTTTGAATCCACGGTATGAGTTATTAATTCCGTATCATAAAATCATCACTCGATCTCAATTACGATACTAACATCATTCAGATGTGATCAATCCCTCAAAAGCATTAAACGCATAACACATATACATAGGATAAATGAATTCAATCAAGTTTAATAGAAAAGTCATAGGATCAAACCAATGGATCCCATAATCTTGATAAACAATTTTAGTTCAACATAGTAAATCAAAACAAATCAAAACTAATAACTAAAGACAAAGATAAACTCCTGATGTCGACTTCATTCGTAGATACTTGCTTCCTATCTCGCTTCCTTCTCAATCGCCTCTTGAATCTCCTTGTTAGCTTGTTCCATATTCCTAGGATGATTTATGGATGGATTGTGGTTGATGGTGAAAGTGGAAGATGGGATGGAGGCTAATTCTTGGGTTCAAAAGTCTGATTTTCATCCACTATTTATAGAAAAGTGAAAATATGAAGCTTCCTTGTTGGACACAAACTCTAAAAGGAATTAATTTTAAGAAAATTCGTCCGGGAGTTCGATCGCCACTTTCTCACGATCGATCGCGATTTCTTTCTGCATACTTAGCGATCGATCGCTGAATTGTAAACTTTGTTTCTTCAACTTTCTGCTGGCACGCGATTGATCACCTCATTCTTCGCGATCGATCGCTGCATGAAATTCTTCGTAAGTGTGATTTATGTCCTTCCTTTGTCGTTTTCGTTCGGTTTGATCTTTTTTCGTCATTTTAGCTAATTTCCCTCACTTTTATGCATATCAACCTTTATTCCTAAAACAACAAATATATACCAAAAAGCGTAGAATCGCCCAGGAATCAATACAAAAATTATTAGAAATTTATAGATAAATAAGTGTAAAAATGACACTTATCAGTTATATCTAAGTTGGAGCTCGAATATAGATCAAATCTAGCTAAAGCTCAAATTTGTGAGTCGATTTAGCTCGACCCGAGTGATGAACTCTTTGAATGAAATGCAATGGGAGCTACTACACTTTTGGACTCGTCGGTTTAATATTTATTTATGGCTAATTGTATATGTTACTTGATTTCTTTTGAATGTCCAGTAAATAATTTTTTTGATGTCGTGCCTAAAAATGATGCTTATAGGGGCAACATCTCGCTATATTTATACCTTTTCTTGTAAAGAAAATGAAAAAAATATAAAATGCACACGTTTTTCGAGATGTCGTCCCTGAGGCAAGGCAAATCCGAAGCAGCTGAACCATCTTCAGTGGCAATCTTCTAATATTGGCTCTGTTTTCTGTGTTCAATCGGTGTTATGCTTGACCATTTAAACCATGAAAAGTTATTTGTGTAATTGAACATGAGTTTGCTTTGACCATTTATATTTGAAAGAGTTATTATTGGTTATTTAAGAAGTTTCCATTAGCTTGCACTAGCTCTTTTCAAATCACCTTGGTTTAACGTGAGTAAAGACAATTATGTTTTGTCCTATAGTTAGATGATGATATTATCAGAGACTATCTTGCCAACTTGTTGATGACGTTTATGTTGCAATTGGATGGAAATTTTTGATTTGGAGGAATGAATTTGATTTGTGAATGATTCGAAGAATGGATTCCAAATGACATCCATCTGAAGTGTATTTAAAATCCATCATATGAAGTGTATTTAAAATCCATCATAATTAGTATTGAAATTGCTTAACTTGATATAAAAAAAATTCGCTTGAGTTTAGTACATCCAAACAAGTCAAGATACTTTAAATCATGATTTCAAATCCATCCTCGAACACATTTCAAATCCATCATCAAACACAATCCTATTAGTGAATTCATTGACAATGGTTCAAACACCCGTTCTGAGTTTGGATCGATTTTGACTTCTCTCCACCTTGGAATGAAATAGATTCCTAATCGATTAATAACAATTTGAAATTTCACAAATTTGTTGGGGATTTATTTCATATATTCTCGATCATTAGTGTTGGAAAATCTAACAGTAAATAAAATATCGAATTGGATTTTTGATATACCTGTTTGCAGCGGAAGTTTGATTTTCTCGGATCGTTGAGCCCGTCTACAAGCATTATGGAGGTTGAATGTTTTCATAATTGATCTAATCAGATCTCATCTAGCCTCTCTTGCTAAGGCGACTATAATATTATATTCACAACCTTCCCCGCTCTTCCAAGTGCGAATGGATCATGTCATACATGATCTTCAAGTCTCATCCTGCTCGCTATCAAATCACCATGGTGATTGCCCGTGTGAGTGTCCAATCAAAGTCTGGTGACATTCACATTTGAACATAGTACCTCAGCAATTGTTCTAACATGCAAAACAAATATTACGAGACCCCATAGTATTAACATGACGCGGGAACAAATCTTCACACAATGGCTTGGTCCATAGGTCAGAGCTCATATCGCTAGTAGGGATATGTCTTAGAACTACATCGACTTGTGCAACATAATTCGAATAAAGATACAACAATATCATCTACATGTGCAGAAACTCGCAATCTTTGTAGAGATCTTGTTAACCAGATTGTATCTTGTATTGCTGATATGCAGACTATTACTCTGCTTCCAAAGTAAATAGAGAGATACACATCCTCTTCTTATCATTCCAACTGATACTTACGGCTTCCAATATAAATGCATATTCCAATGCGGATTTGAGCTCATCTCTATAATGTTACAATCAACATCATTATATCTAGCAATTCTCAAATCGCCTTCATGGTAGCACAAAGAAAGATCATTTTCTCATCATCCAATTGCAAACCATAGGTCTGGGTTGAATATCCACTATTGTGTACTCCAAATTCATACATACGTTTTCTTTCAACTTCTATTTTAGGGCACAAATCTGTTCTTATAGCATAATTGCACTTGTTTTGCCTTTTGTGAAGTCACATTCTCTTAATAATTAGCTGGCTCATCAACATTCAAAAAAAGCGCACAAAAAGAATCCCCTTCCAATGCTAAACATCATCAAAGGATAATTATGTGCTTGCTTTTCCTAATTAAGGATTATGAGAGACTTTCATCAGTGAAACACTCACAGTAAACTTGAGATAGATTCATATCTATACTTTTAGCATATTGGGTATTATATCCTTGCTCCGAATAAGATTAGATATGTTAGGTCTACCTTACGTTTGTTCCCGTACTTATTGATGAACTTCAAATGACTTGACTCTTAAAGATCTTCATACATATATGTTCATATAATTGCTTTTCTAGTTTACCTTTTTCTGTAAGAGATGTGATATACATGTAAATGCATGCACATTTTTAAAATAAAGAGTGTCTACTTGTACAGAGAACCATGAGGACCGGTGCCTGTGTGGGTGGGAAAAGAAGCTCGATCTGCATGTTAAATTTAAAATATGAATATTTGTTTAATTTAATTATTATTTTTTTGTAAAAATACTTTATTAAAATTAAAAAAATTATTGACATCTCGTTAGAAAAGAGTTTTTTTTTTTTGAATAGTGGGGAGGGACGAAAGTTTTGCTCAAACTGCACGACTCGAACTTGAGTCATCCCCAAAAGGGGAATGACCTTTACCACTATGGCAAGGTCAGAAGCTCATAAGAAGATAGTATTGATGGTGTTGTATTGTCATCTTGTTTCATCAGCCTGAAATTGAAACATCTCCATAAATGAATATGTAATCATATGAGATGAATTAACTGGACGATTTTTACACTAAATTTATAGTTGGTTACTAAAATACGATTAGAGAGTTTGAGTTACAGTAGTGTATCGTTAACCCAAAGATCGGCTATTGCAAGCTCTGAGAAGTTGCAGGGGCCACCTCATGGCGCCCGGGGCGCTCACCCTTATCCCTTTAACCTTTTAGAGATTTTATATTTCGTACCAAGAAATGGATAGATTTTTGATAGAATAACTACTAAGATATTCGACCGTTCGCACTCTTAACCTCATGTGTCAACTCTGTCCCAGACATCCGGACATCGCCTACAACAAAAACGATGTCCTGTCGTGAAACAACTAGCCAACTTCCATATGTGAAACCAACCATGGTGACAAGTTCAAAATATAACAAACTGTGCTGCAACATAACAGTGGACTCAGTATGAAGTAACTGGAATGAGGTAGGCATCGGTATCCAAAGATTTAAATTAGGATATAGATCATATGAAGAAGCTTTATTTCCAGTCTATCCATATTTCTGCACGTTTCTGCTCATTATTTGAGAACTTCCCCAACACAAGAAACTATAGTTGACGAGCAATTCAGATGTTTCTTCATCTTTTCCGCAAGTGCTCATCATCTTTTCCAAAAGTGCAGGAACGAAATTAGATTAAAAAAGATCTTAATCATGTAGGTTTTTTTTTTCAGAATGATCTACTGAAAACTAAATCCAAAGCTAAATGCAAATGATCCCCGCTGCCACAGGACCTGACTAGTTGTCATACAAATTCATTCACAAGTAGAGAGGCCATGACTTGTATCATCTACCAAGAAGATGCACACTGAGCTAGAACTAGAAAATGCCGCAAATGCAAATTGATGTACATGATGCTCAAATAAAAAACAATGAGAAGACGAAATAATTGTGTAAATGCTTCAGCAAAAATGAGAGCAATACCTCAATAGTTGACTCATCTTTAAGTCCTTTCTTGGAAAACAATCAGTCATGTTAAATTCATTTATTTGCAGTCAAACTGGAACCGGCACACAGAGTGGCTGATGGGAGCAAGTCACCTCTATTGAACTGAAGGTGTAATACATCTAATGTAACAAACATAGAGGTTTTGCCCCATTAAGAAGGTAAGAATATGCAAACGCATTTTGTCTTGCCTCCTAAATAAAAATCACGGTTCAAAAATCTGTATGAATAAACCGATATAACATACTTCCCAGCAAACCGAATGACGAAGACATTAAATATATCCATTTCATACAGAGCAATACCCATTTGAAAGTCATGCAGTCACAACATGGTTGGATGTCTAATTTCCAAAATCCATCATCTAAACATTAGTGATCACTATGCAAATGAAAAGATCCATTTGCTCTGAAAAAAATATAGCTGGTGCTATGTATGAAATGAAGATCTTTAATGGTTGCTTCATTCGGTTTAAGTAAGAGTATGTTAGATTTATATTCATACAAGTTTTTGAACCGGTGATTTTTATTTGTCAAGATATGTTTTCACATATTCATACCTTCTTAAACAGAACCAAGCCTTTCCACTAATTACAAGAATATTTACCTAAGACGATGTACCCAAAAATCTCAGCATGATTTCATGAATTATTGTTTTCAAATTGGTCCATTCCATGAGTCGTATTCAAATTCACGAAACTGGAAATAAGAACCAAATGAGTAAATTTCTTTCTTCATCAATATTTTACAATCGCAACATCAGACAACAATGCTCCTCAAGTTACCAAGATACAAACCTCATACATTAAGGACATCAAAAGCAACAACCAGCATCATCAAAGAGAGTAAAACAATAGCATTCATTAAATGCAAAGACTTTTTGGGCCAAAAAATAACCAAATACCATTTACCATCTACCGAGTCCAAGAAATTGTGGAAAAAGCTAAAAATGCAGTAAAGAAATATAAATTCAAACAAAAGGATATGACATGTGCCGTTATATCATCTCTAGAGAAATTTGGGGGAAAGCAAAACACGTCATCAATAATTTGCCATCTCAAGTGCAATACTTTTTTAATAACAAATACATACAAAAACTATATGTAACCAAAAATTTCATAAGCTCCATTTCCACTTCCTCCACTCTGCATTGGCATGACTAGATGAAAATCATTCACTGTTTCACCACTGGGAAAATGTTAAAAACGTTTTAGAGAAACGTGCTATGACAGAAAGATCTTTTTTTTTTCAAATGGGTTAGGAGAAAAAGCAACAATATTAAAAAAGGCCTATATTTGAAGAGGGTTCTTTTTTTCAAGAGAAAATTTGTAAAAGTTTATGCCTGGCTTCATCCTGTCTGCCTTGAACCAGCGAAAGAGAAAATGTCCCTGAGGAAGAACAACAACTACTGTATTTGCTCCCCTCTTCATCTGCCAAAACCAAAAAAAGACCTCGGATTTACATAGCAACAGTCAGATGGTACCTCTTTCTTGAAAAGGGCAACCCCGTACTTCCACACTATCAACCTCCAGCTCCAAGCTTCAGATTCAGGGACAGCCATTGCAACATCACCTCTCATTGCTGTTCTATCACTTTCTTCTCAGGTTTTTGCACAAGAAAGATTCAACTTTTGCCTCCGGAGAGAAGATTTGGGATTCACAAATTCCAAGAAAAATGTCAAATGGTATATGTTTTTGGGGATTGCGGGAGAGTGAAATAATATTCGAGAAATATATTTAATTGGGGATTTGGGAGTAGGGGTAGGCCGGTGAAAGGCCATTTTCTTATTCCCTTCTAAACACTCCGGTTTGTCCCTTTAACCATTTTTTTTATCAAGTCAAATACTATTGATATTTTCTTTAAATTTTTCGCAAAGTATACCTGAAATATGTTTAAAAAGATGTTGTATAATTGAAACAAATTCAATAAATCCATAATTTTCACATCATATTAAACAAAGCTCACATCTCATCTGGAGAAGGGCGTAAACAGACCAACCCATTTGACTGTTTGGATTTATTAATTAATTTATAATAAAATTTGAATTAAGTAATTAAAATATTATTAATTTATTAATTTTAATTCATTAAAATTTAATAAAAATTATTTATATTTTTTGGCTGGTTGGGTTAGGGTGAGGGTTTTCCAACTCGTCTGGGGTTGGCCTAAACTGGCCAAACCGTTTGGGTTGACAAGTTGGGAGGATTGACCCTTTTGGACACCTATATATCTAATAATATATAACACAAGTGACGTACTGTTAATTGCGGTTGTTATAAAATTTGTGCCAATGAGGGTATTTGTGGTTGTGTTACTTGTCCACCTATTTGTTGCAGTGTTACTTCATCAAAATTATATTTTTTTAACTAAATGATATTTAAATGTTCCGGTACATCCACATGAACCATCAATTTTATATGTACATTGTTCTATATAATTTACAAATTGCAATAGATTCACCCCTACCTTCTTTTTGTTCGATAGTAAAATGACCTTATACCTTGCATCTTTGCACTATGAAAATGGCTCTGGATCACTCGAATTTTTGTCTATGATGAGAATCGCAAGGTTCAACAGCTTGTTTGGGTTTTTTTATCTTCGATGTTTATAGGTGCACCTGCAACATCAAAGTCAAAAAAAAAATCAAATTCTTCATTTAATTTGGGAATTGTTAGATGCAAATTCATAACTGAAGGACTGAATGTTTGGCGGCTATGACTGTGACCACGGTTGTTAGATGAAGATATCATAATAATCATTACGTATCTAGTAATGAATAATTTATAATTAATATTTAATTTAGTATGATAAGAAATATGATAGCATTTATATAATTCATGATATTTGAGAGATTTAGATGATTGAGAGAGTGAATGAGCATTTAGAGAGTATTGTATAACAAATATTAAAATTGATATTCAAATCCAGCCATATTTATAATGTTTTTTTTAAAACAATAAATTAGTTTTTTTTTTGTCTGAAATCCCAACTATCCATTGGGTATTATTAGCCAAAGGTTATTTAGCCGCTTAATTTTTTTTTTATTTTTTTAAAAACAGTTTTCGGTTCCAGTTCATTAATCGGAAACTATGGGCCACCAGTTCCAATCCTTATAAATTGCCATGATCCGTCTAAAAGACGGATTCGTTTCGATTTGGGACTCGATTACCTAGTTCGTTTCCAAACAGGTTTTGGGGTAATCCTGTCCGATAAGCATCCCTAACGGGAATTGTAGGTGTTAATTGGTTATTTTTATATACTATAAATTCTTGTTTTTAATTGCTTGATTTGACTAATTTAATATTCGATTTCACCTAATATATTTTGAGGTATTACACAATTCAATTAAAACTAGTCTTTATTCCATAAAACAAAAATGCCTATACAACTTGGAAAAAATTGGTTACATAATTGTTATAAAAACCAAATACCTCAACGGAAGCTTAACTATATCAATGGAAACAGAATCTTGAACATCATTAACTTAATCATCATCTCCAAAAATGATTTGTTCTTCCTCTTCGATTAGTTATTTCATTTTTATCTGAGGATGGACGGTATGAGATGAGCGTTTTAGGGAATATATAGCTAGCAGAGACCAATCAAATGCGACAATATATATTTATATTTGAAACATAAATTATCAAAATTAAACATAAACTAATGCAGATTCATAATTGCTCCCGTCAGAGTGTTCGTAATAAAACATGACGTATCAGAAACATATATAGCATAACTAAGCAAGCACAATAATCATTTAATTTTCTACTGGTACTGACATCTGTTTCATAGACATGACCCTCGTAGAGATAATGTCAGAACACCAGATCACAAAGGGTCTAGACTTTCCGTACAATGGTTAACCATCGTAGCAATTCAAAAAATTTATTATAATCCCACGGCATCAGGGTCAGAAGTAGAGTTTGGCAATTTCTACCAGTTGGATTTCAAAATTTAAAGTGCTTCGGATCTTCAAAACTTTAATCAGAAACATTAGATGTGCATGTGACACACGTGGGTGTTGTCCATTAGATAATCTTGTATGATGAGAGTTTGTATTCAGTTTGATTATTCATTCAATTGACATGATTATGTTTATGTACAAACTAATGATTAATGTTCGTTTACTCTGAAATAAAGTGATGATTTTCATGGAGGTTTAACATTTGGATGAAAGTCTGTTAATTGCATGTAATTTATGTCCATATTTGGTTATATGGATATACATGAGTATTGATAGATCTAGTTACGATAAATGTGATGGAAGGTCGCTTTGATCCTATACCTGTATAGTTTATGAAAAAGATTGTTTGGGGATGCTTTTGATAATGATAGCAAAAGTTTTGAGATCATAAAGTTGAACAAAATTTTACAAGGTAACATATGTGGCTCAAGTGGGAGATTGTTCTAATATAATTTTTCATGTGGGGGTACATATGTATTTGATTATGTATTGTAGGCTATCTTAAGGTTTAGCCAAATAAAATGATATCAATAAGGTTAATAAAATTGAGTTGCAAGCATCTAATGTTGTATGAGTCTTTAATATGTAGAGACTAATTGACTCTTCTAGCCGTTTATTTATATGATGGGTTTAAATATAGAACTAAAATATATATATGAGGTCATGATCCCTAATTCGCGTTATTGAACAATTCTATATTGTATCCCGTCAACAGTAGGGAGTGTGAGAGAAAATAAAGGACTTTCAAGGCAAATCTTTAAAATATGTAAGACCATAATACAAGAATTTCAGCTATTATCGATTCAGGTACACCTTTGCTTGATTACCTCATATGTTATTCCAACATAGCAAGTACAAAACTAATTGAGATGTCAATTGATATGTCAACTTGAATAATTTGCTTACAACTTGGCATTAATATATCGCTTGATTACCTCATATGTATTCAAAATAGACAGATAACCTCTTATGTTATTCAAAATAGACAGATTACATCATCATGTTATTATTTATGTGCAATTTACTCTTTCAATGGTACAATTAACATTTAAAATGTAATTCAAAGCGGGGACACAAGATTTAGAGTGTGTAACACAAATCATATACGAACGTTGTATTCTACATCTGTTTTCAAACAACATGAGATAAAATGCATATTTCAAAATCAAATAGAGTTCAATTCCAAAAAACCCTTCTTAATTAAGTAACTTTTATGATATTGTATTGGACGTGTTCTATCCTTATATATTTTATTATATTCTATTACTGTATTATGGTAAAGCTTTCGTGTAATGTCATATGAAGTAAAGTAACTTCAGCAAAAAGAGTTATGTTGCATTATATATATATACACATATAGTAGTTATTTTGGCACCGTGTCGTTTTAGTTTCTACTTCGACTTTTTTTTGTCCATGACATCTTAGGATAGTGAGACTTGATTAGTAAAACATGCTAATACGGGCTAAAACATGTAGCTATAGTGAAGATTTTTCTTTAGTCACGCTTGCCTGAGCATCACAACAAGTATCTCATGTGATGTTATTTAGCGCCATTTAAAAGTCAAGGGGATATCAAAGATTCATATCAGCATTTTTTGCACTTCCTTGCACAAGTTCACAAAAAGAACAGACATGTACTATTTTAAGCAGAATAATAATAAGCAGGGCATCAGCTCCAAACAAAATAGGATCAGCAGCCACAAACCATATATACTATTCTTGCCGAGAGTTATGGACGCAACCAGAATTTGCTTGTCTTACCTACACTTTCACTTAGAACATTCATTTTCATCATACGCTCTCAAACTCAAAAGTGCTGCAATCTGAGACCATTCACCTTTTCAACTCTCCAACTTTAAAAGCTTTTATGAACCAAGAATGTAAAAACAGAATGTGGATCACCTTTTTGATGCTAAAAAAACAGGAACCCACATGAAGGTTTTAAACCACAAACCAAGAAAAAGATGAAAGCTCTAGAACTCTACTAATGATGATTTAGTTTTATTAGTAAATATGCAGGTGCCATGGTATATACAATACTTGCTAGAACTAAATATTCAGTGAGGTTAACCAACAATCTCTAAGAGGTGTAAATTTTTAAAAAAAGTGCAACAAATAGAATTACCCAAGAAAGCAATGACAAATTTAAGTTACATAGAACAGGAATTTGCTGCACTATCTTGCATGGAAAAAAGAGTTAAAGTAGTGATATCTGTATCCATTATCTACTGTACCATGATTTCGCAGTTCCATTACCTCACACGCTCAACAAGGGCGGCATCATAACCGATGTTCGCTTCATAGCGACAACATCCCAACTATTGCTCGCTCCATAGCGGCACCGTATAATACATACCAATTCATTGCACCCTAGTATATTATTCATTCTACAATAATAATATATAACACTATGTGTGATGTCCAGATTATTATAATCATTTGTTGGACTAAATATGATTTAGATTTTATTGATAATTAATTTTAGAATTAATTAATTAAAAGTGGAATTGACCAAGTGAAGGTCAACTGGCAAATTAATCGGATCATAAAATATTTTGAGATTGTAAAATATACTCCGATAATAATTTAGAGATAAATTATTTAAAATGAAGAATTTAAGTTTTGGATTTTTGGAGTGTATAAATCCAGATTGGTAGTTGTAAATTTAATTTATCAGTGCACCGGTGACACTTCGATGTACAAAACCGGGCAAGGATACAAAAATAAATATGTTATGTTGGGCATTTTTTTCGGACACACAGTAAACGTGTAAAAACATGCACTGAAACCCGAACCCCCTCTTTTCTTCTCTGCAATCGCGCACATTCAGACCCCTCGCCGCTAAAGCCGCGCGCCCGCCACCGTCGGAGCTCCTTCCGGCGCGTCCGAACCGCCGCCGTCTTCGTCTCTCCCAGGCGCTTCTTTCCATACTAACATCACGAAGTTTCGTCGCAGATTTCGTCCGGATCTTGCAAGGAAGCGCAGCGGTTCGAAATCGCGAATTCGTCCGATTTTGGGACGATTTTCTCCCAATTTTTTTGTGGGTAATTCTCCTCATCCTTCAACCGTTTTTCACCTGAAATCCCTCGAATTTTTGATGAAGATTGGTTCGATTTTTGCTAGCATTTTGGAAGGGTTGTTAGTGTGTGTTCGTGTGTGTGCAGCAGTGTGTGTGCGTGTGTGTGTGTGTCCAGCATGTGTTTGTGTGTGTAAATGGTATGTATGTATGTATTCCTTCATGTGTTGAAGTATTGTGATTGGGAATGGGATAGCATGGGGAATGTTTTGATTGTTGAAAGTTGGTGGGGGCTCACTTTATTGAATGGTTAATCGTTGAAATAAATTGTGGAATAAGTCTTGACTTAGTATTATTATTGGTTAAAAGATGAAGATTAAATCATGCATGGAATGTGTTTGTTAATAGGCTTAAATGTGATTCAAGTGTGGGTCTAAGTCTTGTTAGTGGGTGAAAATGACTAACTTTTATGGCTTGTAGCCATTGTGATATTTGGTAGATGTTGGGCTATGGTATGGGATGTGTTCAATTGGAAGCATGTGTAGTGTGAAAATAAATGGGTTAGATGCATGCTAGTATGTATTATAACATGGAATAGTGTTATAGTGATATTTATGCTCAATTGGATAGCATAGCATGTGTTATTGATTTATGTCACCTTGTTGAGTCACTAATCTTATAGTGAGTTCTAAATCAAGAATTTGGAATCCAATGCATCTTTAATTTGTTAAAGTTGAATTTCTTCAAATAAATGACTTTATGTTGGGATTAAGGGAATTGGATTAAAGGGGTAGAATCTCTTATCTACATGGACCCTTTCTTTCACGTCTTGGTTTGAATCACCTCGGTGTGGGTTTGAATAATTGTGGAACATGTTAATTGGCTTAATTTGATTGTTTTAGTTAGACACTAGTTGTATATTATTATACATACACCCTTGCACTTTCTTTCCCTCTGTTGAACTTGCGTGTCTAGTGAACTACTATGTGAGTTAGGCGTGATCTTGCACGTATGGGTGTGTGTATCCCGCATCATGTGTGTGATGTAGCGGATGGTGGGAGATGATGGGGTTTTGCATTACCAATGTTATATCATGATTAATGTGAGGATGTGTGCATCCAAAATATTGATTATGATTTGATTCATAATATTGAGTTATTGATATGTGATATGGAAATGAAAGTAAGAACTATTTGATGGATGTTCATTGCTCGGATTATGAGCTAATATTGAATTGATGTTCGGTATAGACTATACAGGAGACTTCGGACGTTGATGATAGCTTGTTCATGTTGTCTACTATAAGGTACGTGGTGACGTACGAGCAGGTATATCTAGTATCTATACATTCATGTATACATGCAAATTTGAATATGATGATTCAGGTAAGTGTTTGACTTTAATAATTGAGTTTAATATACGAGTTATGGGGGACACGTAGTGGTACGTGGTCCAATTTTACTTGTTGAGTAGTGATGCCGTGGGCATGAGTGATATGAGAAAGTATCGAGAATGAGATGGTGGGATAACCAGGGTTACATTGGGATAACCAGGTTCATATTGATGTTGAACTATTTATGTTTGAGCATAAATAATATATTGTCATTGTATTGAATTCATAAGTGTTGCTGAGTATTACATTTTCAGTGACAATACTAAACTTGACATTATGAAGTGCGTGAGTTTGAAACAGGAACAGTGTGTGGAAGCTATACAGATTCGGAATTGTACAGGGAGTATATTTTATGAGTTTGAATAATCTAAATTGTTGCATTATGATTTCGTATGTTGATTTGTGATCGAATATTGAGTTGGAGTGTGCTCACCCTGTGTGGGGGCTGTTTCTGTTGAAACAGGTACAACATGTACGATGCTGCTTTGGAGTGCTAGGCTCGAACCTTGTTGGATGATGCTTCCAGAAGCATAGTATGAGATTGAGCCGATATACGAGGTTGAGCGGTTGGTATTTATACTAATTATGCATCCGGATGTGTATCCGTTATTCGTTGCTCTTCTGTGAGCACTTGTATCTGTATATGGACTGTATAAGGGTGTTGAAACCCACTTTTGTGGTCTTATTAGTGTGGTGTCTTCCCTGGCTGGGAATTTATTAGTGTTTCTGTATTCTGTTTGGTATTGTGTTGTCCCTGGTCGGGAATTATATTATGTGATGAGTTTTTATTTCCGGATAGCTCAGTTTGTGGGGAGACTCTGCCCAAATTTTTATAAACCCACAATGTAAAAGTGGTGTAATGGGGATGGTAATGGGTGAAACCCTTGAGTCTGTTTGTTGGTCGAGATGACCATATAATGTTGAACATTGGTTATGTCTAGGGATTATGGTAACATGTAATGATTCCTTTTTTTAAAGAATGAAAAGAAAATGAAAAATTTATACACATACGACGTCATAAATGAACTAATGACGAGTTCAAGTGTTGGGGCCTTACATTAGTGGTATCAGAGCAGTGGTTGCTCTTTGGGGCTGTTAAGGGCCTAGGAAGTTATTGATAGCACATTTTTATGCATGATGGCATTAATGTTGTATGACACAACTAGTTGTTTATGTGCTTTTATGATATGAAAAGTGGTGTTGCTAATCATTGTAATTGCAGGAATCGTGTAGAATGCGATGGGATGGCATTAATGGTGATGTCTAGCACTTCATCTATTATGTGTTAAGGGATCGGATTTTGTAGGAAAATCAGGAATGTGAGACGTACGGGCTTCGGACGGTAAAACGTGTTATACCTTTGATTATGTATATCGTGGATAGTGAACCCTTACATGTGATGGTATATGTGAAATGATAGTGATATATATTGTGATAATGGAATCAACTGTTGTGCTTGATTATTGTGGTAGAATTGATGAATGTTCCGGTAGCCTTTATCTCCGAGAGAGGGAGGTACTTGCCGCTGTCATGTCTAAGCGAGGTAACATGCCGCTGTCATTGTCGAAGCGAGGGGTCCTAAAATTCCGCTGTTGTATTGGGACCGGAACAGTCACAATTCTAGTGATTAATGTGGAATATTGTGGTTATAACTGGAACGTGGTATCGATCATTATATTTGTGAACTGTTGTATTAACCTGGATGCAGGTACATGGAGCTAGTGGAAGTTCCGGTAGTTGTTATATTCGAGCGAGGGAGGTACTTGCCGCTGTCATATAAAGCGATGGTAATATGATATTTGCCGCTGTCATGTCTAAGCGAGGTAACATACCGCTGTCATTGTCGAAGCGAGGGATATCATATGATGCCGCTATATGTCGAAGCGAGGGGTATAAAATTCCGCTGCTATAACAAGACCGGAACAACCACATTATCGATATTGATAGCGATGTCTCATTCCGCTATGTTGGTTGGCGATGGTTCATGCCGCCAAGTGTATTGATAGCGATGTCTCATTCCGCTATGTTGGTTGGCGATGGTTCATGCCGCCAAGTGTATTGATAGCGATGTCTTATTCCGCTATATTGGTTGGCGATGGTTCATGCCGCCATGTGTATTGATAGCGATGTCTCATTCCGCTATATTGGTTGGCGATGGTTCATGCCGCCAAGTGTATTGATAGCGATGCCTCATTCCGCTATATTGATTGGCGATGGTTTATGCCGCCGGGTACATGTATAGCGGTGCCTCTTTCCGCTATGTCAATGGCGATGGCTCATGCCGCCAGACATGTGTTTATCGATGGTGCATTCCGCTGATTCCATGGCGATGGTTCTTGCCGCCGATTTTATATGTTGCGACGTCTCATTCCGCTATTCTGTTGATGGTGAGTATATCAATTTGTGTATTGATATGAAATCATATTTTGTGGAATAATTATGTTGAGAGCAGGGACAATTTAAAAGATCAAGTGTGGATCAACTGTGTACAATAAGTGTTATTACGTTTTGTTGTTTTAAGAATGTATATTCATTGTGATTATGGATATTATATGTATGCCAGTAGTGGCGATGAGTATTATGTACCGCCGTAGGGCGATGAAGATTGATGCATTGCTATGTGTTAGCAATGAATATTTTTAGTACCGCTATTGTAATTAACGATGAATGTTGTTGTATCGCAATTGTGTTAGCAATGAGTATTGATGATGCTTTGATTGCAGATAGCAATAGAAGTTGTGCTATGTACAGTTATGTTATTGCTCATTGGGTATATGTGATTTAGGCCCAAGAGGATATTGGATCGGTCCAGGAGGACAAAATATCGAGGTAAACCGTTTCAGTTGGTTGAACATATTGATATATGTTGATTCGAGTTATTTTGTTGATTCATATTGATTTTGAAATCATGTACATGTAGAGAAATTGATAATGGAATTGAAGTGGAACCTAGATGTATCATTTATATTTTGTTTCGGTAATAAGGCAAGAAGGGGTGTAACCTTTGTTATAGCACTCTCATATCTACGGTGTGTAGTGATGAGATATTGAAAATAGATGTTAATCACTCTGTGATGATGATTATTGTTGTGAAAGCATACTAGTTTGGTATGTGGTAGGATTAATAATTGATTAATCACCTATTATGTTGAATGGAATACAACCAGATAGACATGAGTTTAATGAGTGTGTCACGGGATGGCATGAGTATGTCACGGGATGACGCGTGATTACTACGAATGTCGTGTGTGGACATGTGTTCATTGTGAATATTCATGATTAATGAATTATTATGTTTTGAGGATGAGTTAAAGATCGATATAAATTGCGTCGTTGAGGCATGCAATTAATTCTGATGTTAAATTTCAATCACCCTATGAGACAGTGTGCTGTAACTTGTTGTGTATAGAACCGCGTGAAACTTCTGATGCAGGGAATTAATGTTTGATGACAGAAACATTATGAATATCGAAATGCGTAAATGACAAGGTACATGTTATATTACTAGTATTTGAGAAATACTAACGAGATTATTTTGTAAATGTCCTATGACAGATAATAGTTGGGTGAAGTAATGTGGAAATGTTGATATTAAGAGTATGTGAGTGCTGTGACTAACATGGTATTATGGTGTCATTGTGTATTGTAGATGATTCCATCTACAAAGGTATGTCGCGAACTATTCGATATTGATGTTGATGCCTTGTGTTAGATGAGTATAATCGTGACATGAAAATATCGGTGTTAAGCCATTTATCATGATTGATACTGAAGGTCTGTGGCTGTTGGTGTGTATAATGTGTATATACGTATGCGAGAATGACTAATGGGCTTTCTAGTCATTACCTTGCACCAGATAATAGCCAGGAGATGATATATGAAAGATTGGTGCGTAAAGGCTCAAGAGTACTGTTACTTCATACGGATGACGGTGATGATGTGCGGATAAGTTGCATACATTTGCAACGACACATGTATGAAGTTAATTAAGATAAATGTTGATGTATTGTCATATATTCTTGAATATACATGAAAGCATGGATTGCATGATTTAACGAGATTATATGATGGGTACTGTGATGAAAGTATATGACGGGAAATAGATTGTGCAATGGAATTGTGTCGATGAAATTACACAGGTAGTGAGATATGACAAAGAAGTTGACGGTTAAACACTTCTTGCGATCGTTGGTGCAATGGGGCACATGTGTGAGCCATGATAATTCCGATAACTGTCATCTTACAGATGGTAAAGTCACTACATCGAGCTATATACGGTACGTAAATTTTACAGTTGGCTTTTATGGTAAGCATGCTTTTAAATTTCGAGGACGGAATTTTATTAGTTGGGGAGAATTGTGATGTCCAGATTATTATAATCATTTGTTGGACTAAATATGATTTAGATTTTATTGATAATTAATTTTAGAATTAATTAATTAAAAGTGGAATTGACCAAGTGAAGGTCAACTGGCAAATTAATCGGATCATAAAATATTTTGAGATTGTAAAATATACTCCGATAATAATTTAGAGATAAATTATTTAAAATGAAGAATTAAGTTTTGGGTTTTTGGAGTGTATAAATCCCGATTGGTAGTTGTAAATTTAATTTATCAGTGCACCGGTGACACTTCGATGTACAAAACCGGGCAAGGATACAAAAATAAATATGTTATGTTGGGCATTTTTTTTGGACACACAGTAAACGTGTAAAAACACGCACTGAAACCCGAACCCCCTCTATTCTTCTCTGCAATCGCGCACATTCAGACCCCTCGCCGCTAAAGCCGCGCGCCCGTCGCCGTCAGAGCTCCTTCCGGCGCGTCCGAACCGCCGCCGTCTTCGTCTCTCCCAGGCGCTTCTTTCCATACCAACATCACGAAGATGAAAGATGAAGATTAAAATCATGTGTTAGTCCCGGATCTTATCAATGAGATTTTAAAGATGACAAAACATATCAGACCGGATCGAGAGAAATCAGACTGACCAGAACGATGGCCCAAAACAGATCAAGCTGATAAGATGTCAAAGCATATCAGACCGGATCGGGGTAATCAGACTGACCAGATCGATAGCTCAACAACAGAACAAGCTGATAAGTCACATTACTTATCAGACCGGATCGATGAATATCAGACTGACTAAACCGAAGCTTCAGATCGATCTCTATCTTTATCTGATCAGAGCAGCTTAGGATACATACAGAATGACTCCTCAGTCAGAATCATTAACGGCTATTTATTGTAGCATTTAATGTTGTAATTAATGCTACAAAGGACCAAAGACTGAAGATTGCCATAATAGGTAAGAAGACAAAGAGTAGCTTACCTGACAGTCGCCGAAAGTATGAACCAGAACGGCAGTTTCCTGAAGAAGAAGACTGAAGCCTACTCAGTGTTTAAGCAGAGTCAAAGTTGCACACTAAAGGAAATAATGTCGTTGGTACCTTCAACTATAAAAGGATGCAACAAAAAGGAACTTACTGACGCTTGCTACTGACTCTCGCTGATCAATTGAAAAACGCACAAGAAAGCAAAAATCAGCACAAGCTTACAAGTTCAGAAGCTCTCGAGCTGAAATCATTCTTAAGCACGTCTTATTTGTAACATTTGATCATTTAGGATCACTGTGCGCATCTTGTGTTTTCTATATTGAAAATCAGAAAGTGAGAAACATATTGTAACTGTCAGACAGAGTGTGTCTGAGCAGATTGAGTGACTAGGAGTTTCAGATTGGTAGTGAGGTAAATCCAGTCTGAATCGGGTTTGTACAACAGGATTGTATAAATCAAAGTCTTCTAGTATAAACCTTCCTTAATTGGAAGAAGGGGAGACGTAGAAGGATTACACCACCTTCGAACTTCCAGAAACATATCCTGTGTATCTTATTTCTGCACTCGTTCTTTCTCACTAGCCATCGAGCCGTTCTTACATACAAGAACAGATCGTTCCGCACTTATATTTTCAGTGTCTGTTTTGTACAAGAATTGATTAAGAAACAGATTTCTTTCACTAATCCGAAAGAAATCACGAAGGATTAATTTTTAGAAGGAGTGTTCATTCACCCCCCCTCTAAACACTCCGGACCGATCCTAACATCATGCATGGAATGTGTTTGTTAATAGGCTTAAATGTGATTCAAGTGTGGGTCTAAGTCTTGTTAGTGGGTGAAAATGACTAACTTTTATGGCTTGTAGCCATTGTGATATTTGGTAGATGTTGGGCTATGGTATGGGATGTGTTCAATTGGAAGCATGTATAGTGTGAAAATAAGTGGGTTAGATGCATGCTAGTATGTATTATAACATGGAATAGTGTTATAGTGATATTTATGCTCAATTGGATAGCATAGCATGTGTTATTGATTTATGTCACCTTGTTGAGTCACTAATCTTATAGTGAGTTCTAAATCAAGAATTTGGAATCCAATGCATCTTTAATTTGTTAAAGTTGAATTTCTTCAAATAAATGACTTTATGTTGGGATTAAGGGAATTGGATTAAAGGGGTAGAATCTCTTATCTACATGGACCCTTTTTTCACGTCTTGGTTTGAATCACCTCGGTGTGGGTTTGAATAATTGTGGAACATGTTAATTGGCTTAATTTGATTGTTTTAGTTAGACACTAGTTGTATATTATTATACATACACCCTTGCACTTTCTTTCCCTCTGTTGAACTTGCGTGTCTAGTGAACTACTATGTGAGTTAGGCGTGATCTTGCACGTATGGGTGTGTGTATCCCGCATCATGTGTGTGATGTAGCGGATGGTGGGAGATGATGGGGTTTTGCATTACCAATGTTATATCATGATTAATGTGAGGATGTGTGCATCCAAAATATTGATTATGATTTGATTCATAATATTGAGTTATTGATATGTGATATGGAAATGAAAGTAAGAACTATTTGATGGATGTTCATTGCTTGGATTATGAGCTAATATTGAATTGATGTTCGGTATAGACTCTACAGGAGACTTCGGACGTTGATGATAGCTTGTTCATGTTGTCTACTACAAGGTACGTGGTGACGTACGAGCAGGTATATCTAGTATCTATACATTCATGTATACATGCAAATTTGAATATGATGATTCAGGTAAGTGTTTGACTTTAATAATTGAGTTTAATATACGAGTTATGGGGGACACGTAGTGGTACGTGGTCCAATTTTACTTGTTGACCAGTGATGTCGTGGGCATGAGTGATATGAGAAAGTATCGAGAATGAGATGGTGGGATAACCAGGGTTACATTGGGATAACCAGGTTCATATTGATGTTGAACTATTTATGTTTGAGCATAAATAATATATTGTCATTGTATTGAATTCATAAGTGTTGTTGAGTATTACATTTCAGTGACAATACTAAACTTGACATTATGAAGTGCGTGAGTTTGAAACAGGAACAGTGTGTGGAAGCTATACAGATTCGGAATTGTACATGGAGTATATTTTATGAGTTTGAATAATCTAAATTGTTGCATTATGATTTCGTATGTTGATTTGTGATCGAATATTGAGTTGGAGTGTGCTCACCCTGTGTGGGGGCTGTTTCTGTTGAAACAGGTACAACAGGTACGATGCTG
This sequence comes from Haberlea rhodopensis, assembly GCA_907163345.1. Classification (NCBI taxonomy): domain Eukaryota; kingdom Viridiplantae; phylum Streptophyta; class Magnoliopsida; order Lamiales; family Gesneriaceae; genus Haberlea; species Haberlea rhodopensis. Next base: position 171,879 of record CAJQUN010000419.1, on the reverse strand, counting down.
CTTTGGAGTGCTAGGCTCGAACCTTGTTGGATGATGCTTGCAGAAGCATAGTATGAGATTGAGCCGATATACGAGGTTGAGCGGTTGGTATTTATACTAATTATGCATCCGGATGTGTATCCGTTATTCGTTGCTCTTCTGTGAGCACTTGTATCTGTATATGGACTGTATAAGGGTGTTGAAACCCACTTTTGTGGTCTTATTAGTGTGGTGTCTTCCCTGGCTGTGAATTTATTTAGTGTTTCTGTATTCTGTTTGGTATTGTGTTGTCCCTGGTCGGGAATTATATTATGTGATGAGTTTTTATTTCCAGATAGCTCAGTTTGTGGGGAGACTCTGCCCAAATTTTATAAACCCACAACGTAAAAGTGGTGTAATGGGGATGGTAATGGGTGAAACCCTTGAGTCTTTTGTTGGTCGAGATGACCATATAATGTTGAACATTGGTTATGTCTAGGGATTATGGGAACATGTAATGATTCCTTTTTTTAAAGAATGAAAAGAAAATGAAAAATTTATACACATACGACGTCATAAATGAACTAATGACGAGTCAAGTGTTGGGGCCTTACACTATGCTCGTATGTTACACGTACCTTATGATCCAATAGCAAGAGCCAATCCTTGCATTTGCCCCAAGATCCCGTGAATTATTTCTAAGCATAGTTAATAACTCATAATTAATTTCGTGCACACAAACACATACCCGAGCATGCATACAACCTCCAAATACATCATCGAATCACGATGATTAACCATTTAAAAGACGCGGTCAAAGCATGCATCGCTTCCACAACAACCAAATATTTTTTCACAAAACATGGCTTCTCGATCGATCGGCCAAAGGTGCTCAATCGATCGAGAGCTCCAGAAATTTACTACCAAAAATCGACCTCGCTCGATCGATCGAGCACACTGCTCGATCGATCGCTCAACCTTCTCGATCGATCGATCGAGCACACTGTTCATCGTTGTCAAATTATGTTAACGACGAGCGGTCGATCGAGCCCACTTGCCTATTAATCGGCGAACCCTGCAACAACCAAAAATGGTGTTTTTACAAGCTAAAACCCCCACAATAACAACCCCAACACCCATTACACCATAAACCCTCAACAAGGAACCATAAATCCTTCCCAAAACATAACAACCAATAATCTCCCAAAATCCAAAAACGCAAACCCAACTCTATACTTGCTCATACCCTACAATACCACAATCACAACGAAGATAAAAGAGAAGGGAAGAATATTACCAAATTATTGGGTCGAGATTCCAGCTCCAACACTGAGCCCCGTCAATTTTCCTCCAAGGGAGAAAAGAGAGGGGAAAATGGGAAATGGGAGGGAGGCGTGGACTGAGGGAGAGAGGGGAGAGGAAAAATGACTGAACACCGAGTTCACTTGGTATATATATACTACCAAAGCTCCAAAAAACCCGAGTCTCAAATACTCGCACCCTGACTCATAAAAGAATCATCTGTCATTACAACCTCAAACCAAAGCTCCCCAGATCACACTGCCAATACAAATCCAAGGCTTATCACCTTAATTAGAATAAATCTCAACCCTTGGGCCCAACGACCCCGATACCGGAATAAAATTCTCGGGAATCTCAACACCGTAATTATAATTACTCCAATTAAAATCCATTAAGGATTATAATCACTCCAGGATCAACACCATAATTTTCGGATATCACACTTTACAATTATATACTTCCTTGTATCTTCTCGCCTGACTTGAGCGTCGGAGGGGACCCGCCGAAAAAACTTTTGGCCCCTTTCTTACGTTTATTTCATGATTCCAGGTGAAGGACGTATTATTTGCATTGAAGAAATATGGAGGTATTTCCTTACCTCTTATGGATATCAGAGGGTAATCACACTTTTTGGTGATATCAATTTGATTCCATGAAGACTTTTCACAAATTAAGAATTGGCTAACTATATCACATCGTCCTCAACTCGAAGTCATGAAGATTGTCGGGATTGCTGGAATCGGCAAGACTACTCTCGCAAGAAATTTGTTTGACTCTGCATCTCCTGATTATATTTTCAAAATTTATATTTAGTTGTGATTGGTGGCCTCCTCTCCAAAGTTAGTAGGAAGAAAGATGACTGGCAGCTTATTGCAAGGTCTACGAACTCAATGGTAACATATGACGAAGGAGATTTTGTCCTTGGGCTCTAAGTACTTGCCACATCATCTGAGAGCATGCTTTCATTCCATGATAATCTTGGCGGAAGATTATGAACTCTCAGTCCCTCGACTCGTGAGGCTTTGGGTCATGGTTCGCCGTTGCGGGAACGGTGCCCAGAACGGAGGCCTTCATTTCAGTTCCAATGACATTTCACGGAACGATAACAGAAAGGCTTTTTTAAATTATCAAAAAAAAATTGAATATTTTTTTTAGGAGAAAAATATTTATTGGATACACCCAAAATGGTCGTTCCGCCGTTCCAGAGCAAGCAAAACGTTCCGTTCCACCGTTCTCTAGCTAAAAAACCGTTCCGATACCGATTTTGGGGTGAAAACGTCTTTACAAGACATGCACATTTACATGCTGGAACGCCGGACAGGTTGGGGCTGATCCGGTTCCAGCACGGTTTCCGATACCGATTCTGTAAACCATGCTTTGGGTTGATGAGGATCTCGTAGACCAACTTGGTTCTAAATGTTAGCATAAATGCCCTACAAGCCAAATGTTGGTCCGATGGGCTTTATATTAACCCTGGCCCAGTTAGCTGATTACAACTATAAATATTCTAGGGTTAAAGGAGAATAACTCTCAATTGATTCCAATCACTCTCATAGAAACGCTAACACCACACTAGCACTGGTGCTGAGCTTGTAGATCTGGTCAGGTTGATTGGACTAGAGGAACACCGTCATCAGAGTGATTTCGCTGTTATCGGTAATTCTCTTTTCGTGCATTTATTATGATATTTGCATGCTAATACATGAATCAGGCGCGATCGTCCGTCCCCGGGTCAGATCTGTTTACTGTTTATTTTCCGCTGCGTTTTGGATTTGGCGCCGGGGTACGGAAACCCAACAGTGGTATCAGAGCCAGGTTGCGCTTTGATTTGTATATTTGATTATTAATTTTGTTAGATCGTTTCCTATCGATATTAATCATGTTTGAATTTCAGAAATTATATGATCCGGAAAATATAGAAAATGCATTAAAAAGTGTTTTAATGGAGACCCAAGGTTACTGTTCCGATCGCCACCATGGACGGCTAACAGCCGCGGATCGGCGGCGGCGCACACGGCGGAGAAATGTTCTCTGCCGCCGTGCGCGCCGCGGAGATGGTTGTTTCTGTGCGCAAATCGCGAACCAGAAACAGGCGCAGAGCAAGAATCACGGAAGGGTTCCGTGACCAGGCTTGCGCGTATTCTTCTGGGTCTTGTTGCAGACGGAAAATCATGCGAGCATCTGCAGCCAACTCGTCGGGGAAAGGTTCCTCGGCCAGACTTGCGCGAGTTTCTGCAACCAGATTGTGGCAGACGGACAGCCGTGCGCAGGACTCTTGAAATCGCAAGCAAGCCGCGCGAACGTCCCTTGTAAAATTGTTGCAGGTGACGAAAATGAGGCATTACATACCTGCATCACCTTAGATAGACTTGTATCCACGTATGGCTCACGTGGATCAATTAGGAAAAGGTCGTAATAGTCCATATTTATTTTTATTATGCATATGATGTATGATAAATGTTTGTTTGTATGTTTTATTAGTACATATGACTGCATGAATAAAACATAGTTGCATGAATCCGGCAAACAAACAAACAAGTACTTGATGAGATTTTAAAATATTATTAAATCCCTCTGTTGAATATGATTCAAATTTTTTAATATCAAACTGTAAAGGGAGCTCAAAGGAGTTTGTTGTTTCCTGTCTTCCATCAACAATTAAGCAATGAGACGCTACTTGTGTCAGGTGTCTTGTCTCACCCTCGTGGGGGACATCTGGCATGTGAAAGCTGTGTGTTTAACTGCCACTTAATTATGGATAAGGTTCTGTTAACCTTTAAGATTACTCACCCCCGTGGGGTCTTATTGGCGAACATTACCATCCGTGGGATGGGTTAGTTTGACGTGAGAAGGCATAATTGGCATGCCTCCGTAGGGTTATGCCAGTCACAAGACGAATATCTTGGGGGTTGCATATGATGCAATTGTGAGCTACCTTTAGTATCATGAGGTCGGCTGGACCCTCGCCCGGGGCTATCATGAGCTAGTTGGACTCCAAGCCCACTAAGAAAATACGATTTTCCGTTCATTTGTCATGAGGGTGACGAATTCGAAAAATTTAGTGGGAGCGTTCAATAACTAAAGTCCATAGTTTTTGAATTAATTAATAATCAAACGGTTTGCATATATTTTCTGTTTATTCTCAGTATTATGATTGCCGTGAATCCGATTACATCAAGTCTCGATATAAACAAATTAACCACCAAATTATTTGATTGACTATTAATTGTAAAATAGTGTTTGCTTCTAAAAAAGTTATTATATACCCTTGGTGGGAGCCTCATGTTGAAGTGTCTCCCGGTTCGTCTTATGAAGAGATCGCCACACTTGAGAAGTGGTGGGACAATGATCTCTCGGCTAGGTGCTATATGATAGCATCAATGTCACCAATGAGTTTCAACACATATATGAGAAATTCGTTCACATTGCTGATATTTCCAACACCTACAAATGTTGTTTGGTGAACGGACGCGATTACTGAGACTCGCGATTTCAAAAGAGCTATTTTCATTTCACATGCGAGTTGGGGCTTCGATCTATGAGCATGGTGTAAGAAAAATATCTTTTGTTGAGAAATTGGAAAATCTGAATGTGGCAAATCCTCATTAACTGGCTGTAGATTTGATCTTAAAGTCAAAATGTTGGAAACTCATGAGCCCTTGATTCAAAAGGAGAAACGTGTTCTTCTTGTCGAATCTTCTACCAATGGTAGGAAGAGTTCAAGGATAAAGAAGAGGAAGGGAAATGGTTCCCAACCTCAAAAGACGAAAAAGGATATAGTAGCAACTAAGAAAGGAGAGGCATCTATGTTTTCACTGCTGGTCACTGGCGCAAAATTGTAAGGAATACCTAGACTAGAAGCGTTCTAGAAAGGGTATGTTATATATTAAAATTAAATGTTTCTATTGGTTCTACTTCTTTGGTTTATGATGCCAGTTGTGCTCGCATTTTTGCAAAGAGTTGCATGTGATGTGAAGAAGTAGAGAGCCCTAGGAAGGTGAAACCTGCCTGAGGCTAAGCATTGTAGCAAGAGTTGTTGCAAAGACTGTTTGAAACATTTATTTAATATAAAATCTTGAACTGGTTAGGAACTGGTTTGAGCAATTATTTATTTGTTCTAAATTTAATCATGAACATTGTTCCTATTTTGATAGAGAGTGATACTTTTAAATATGCGAATGTGATTTGAAGTATTTTTAAGAATGCATGTTTTATTGAATCTGGTGAACTTATGAATGATTAGTATGATTATATTCAAAGAATATAAAAAGAATGATAACTTAAATCCAACATATATTTAGCATGTGCTGAATGTCCATTGAATTTGATTCATATGGACGTATGTGGAGCACTAAATGTTAGTGCAAGATGATGTTGAGTTATCTTAAAGAGAATGTGATTCTCTCTGAATAACTCTCTAAAGTTACATATTTGTTGAATATAATTCAACCAATGCAGTGACCAAAACTCCATATACGATATGGACTGAAAAATAATCCAAATATCGATTTGAGATTGTTCTGCTTAGGAGAAAAATATTTATTGGATACACTCAAAATGGTCGTTCCGCCGTTTCAGAGCAAGCAAAACGTTCCGTTCCACCGTTCCAGAGCAAGCAAAACGTTCCGTTCCACCGTTCTCTAGCTAAAAAACCGTTCCGATACCGATTTTGGGGTGAAAACGTCTTTACAAGACATGCACATTTACATGCTGGAACGCCGGACAGGTTGGGGCTGATCCGGTTCCGGCACGGTTTCCGATACCGATTCTGTAAACCATGCTTTGGGTTGATGAGGATCTCGTAGACCAACTTGGTTCTAAATGTTAGCATAAATGCCCTACAAGCCAAATGTTGGCCCGATGGGCTTTATATTAACCCTGGCCCAGTTAGCTGATTACAACTATAAATATTCTAGGGTTAAAGGAGAATAACTCTCAATTGATTCCAATCACTCTCATAGAAACGCTAACACCACACTAGCACTGTTGCTGAGCTTGTAGATCTGGTCAGGTTGATTGGACTAGAGGAACACCGTCATCAGAGTGATTTCGCTGTTATCGGTAATTCTCTTTTCGTGCATTTATTATGATATTTGCATGCTAATACATGAATCAGGCGCGATCGTCCGTCCCCGGGTCAGATCTGTTTACTGTTTATTTTCCGCTGCGTTTTGGATTTGGCGTCGGGGTACGGAAACCAACACTAAAAGCCCCGAAGAGATGGCTAAGGTGTATTTGAAAGATCTAATTGACAGAAGTCCAGTTATGGTTTGCAAGAGAAATGAAAAGGGCGATGCTGAGACGTGTGGCATTCCTAGTATCCAGAAGGACTACTTCATGGCTAAAATCCCAGTCATTCTTCAGGTAATACTAACATTTGAAATCTTGATCAAATCTTTGTTGGATGAAATCGTTCTATTGATCTTACATGTCAAAATGTGTGAAAGAAAAATATATCAAATGCTTTTATGATCTTGTCAAAATGCAGTGCTTCCTCAACATGCTTTCGTTTAGCTGAATAAGTATAAAAAATGGTTAAAAGATGCATCACATCTATATATTTTAAAATTATAATTTTAAATATATGATTAATGGAATATATATTAATTTCAATTAAAGATGTTGTCCTTTGCTCAATTATTGAGCATAATTATGAAATTAGAAAATTTAATTATTAGGGTAATGCTTTTACTTTTGTGCCCTTTTGCAATTGAGACAATAGAAACCCTCATCAATCAGCTACGTACAAAATTCTTTTTCCAATAAATTATTTATTAAATGAGGAAAAGATAACCCTCCAAAAAAAATGGTGCGTTTTATAATATTTTTAAGAGTATATCAAATCATTAAATAAAATATTCGCATCCAATGATTGATACATATCGTACCAGCACCAAAAATAGTAGGCAAATTGTAAATGAAGAATCAGAAACCCCACTTTCATGCAAGTTAAAGGAGTCCCTTCGAATCAGCACATTCTTTTTTCTTTATATTAACTTTCATTTGATGGGACTTCTTTCACTTATGGGAAAAAGGAAAAACAAAAATTGAAAAAAGGTAGAGAATTATTTTCTTTTTTTGGTCCAATAATGGTGATAATCATGGTCACATTTGTCAAAACTATTGATGTTAAGGACATTTTTTTTTTCAAATATTTATATACACACATATATTCTGTTAAATTTAATTATCTTTAAATCATTTGAGTTTAATTTAAATAGTTTATTTATATATTGATGAGTCAACTATCAAATCATCTTAAACATTTGGTTCATGTTGTCAATTTATCTACTTCGAATCTGATGTGAAGGCCGAATTGATGGCTATCCAGAAGGTTTTTTCATATGTGATTTCAATTTTTTCTCGCTATGGATCGCAACGGGGGTTGATGTTGCCCTTAAAGCAGTGCCCATAGAGACACATCAAACCATTGCATGTGAATATTTACGTCTAATTGTTGGTACCCCTTAAAACATTGTCATTAGGGGTATCAACCACTCCAAACTCCACCACTTGAAACGGACTCTAAAATTCCATCCAAAGCCACAAGACCGTCATGGATCTCTCTGATATTGTTCATGATAGTCATGCCACTCTAGTGGTGTTGGAAATTCTGTGTGAATTACAATAAAACGTAACCAAAGAAAATTGAATTTTGGATTTTTAAGTGCCGCGATCGATCGACGTGTGTCGCCCAATTGATCGCCACACTGCAAAATGAAAAAAACGATTTTCTGTAATAAGTGATCGATCACGCCCTGCACATGGTGCGAACTTTCGCTTTTGGTTGCATTTTTCATGATGAGATGCTTCTAGATGGTGTCTTTTGATGACACTATGGTCTAGTATAAAAAGAACAACCACTGAACGGATTTAGAAATGATTTTCGAGAATCAAAACACAAGATTAAAGCAAAATTCTTGCAAAATTTCTGCATAATCCTCTTGTTCATCATTCCTTTTGTTGAGTACTTTTAAAACCTTTGTGGTTTAAAGAATTTGTGAATTGAAGTGCTTCTTTCACAAATTGTAAGTCATTGTATCTTGGGAGACAAATTGCAATTGAAGCCATTAGCACCAAGGCGGGACAATATTATTTTCAGGACAGAGATTACAAATCTCGCGTCGACATTCTTTGTAATAATCCATTTTATTTCGCGCTTGCCTTTTATACATATACCAGAAAATATTTTGTTAAACAATCTTAAGACAATATCAAGCATCAAATGACTTCTTCGAGTACAACGACTCCCATTCATCATGGTGAAGTGCCGGAGAAATTCAATGGCAACGACTTCAACCGGTGGCAACAAAAAATGTTGTTTTACTTGACAACCCTTGGGTTGGCAAGGTTCCTGAATGATGATGTACTTACCATTGCGGAGGAAGAAACCGACAACCAAAATAGGGATGTTGTTGACACATGGAACCAAAGTTATTTATTGTGTAAAAACTACATACTCAATGGACTGGACAACACATTATACATTGTGTATTGTCTAGTAAAGACGACCAAAGAACTGTGGAATTCTTTGGAGAAGAAAATGGATTTTTTGTAGGGAAATGCTATATGGAGAAAAGGCTGTTCAAAATGAATGTAATGACGTTTATACGTCAATTTGAAATCAATAAAGTGAATGATTCTACTTATTTGAGTAAGTCTTGTTATTTATGGCATGATCGTTTGGGTCATGTAAATTATGGTTCATTTAACAAATTAGTGAAGTTAAACTTATTGCCTCAAATGAATGTTAACTTGAAACATAAGTGTGAGACTTGTGTTGAGGCCAAGTTAACGAAGCAGCTATTTCATTCAATTGAAAGAACTACGACACCTCTTGAATTAATTCATATGGATCAATATGATCTAAAGTTTTTGGAAACTAGGAAGTGTTTAAACACTACAAGAATGAAGTTGAAAATCAACTTAGCAAAAAGACAAAGAATGTTCGAAGCGATAGATGTGGAGAATATGGAGCACATTTTAAGAATTTTGCACCGAGTATATCATTATCCACCAAACCACTGCCCCTTATTCACGACAATCAAATGGTATTACCAGACATAAGAATCGTACTCTAAAAGAGATGATTAACGCTATGATGATAAGTTCTGGATTACCCCAAAACTTGTAGGGAAAAGCAATCCTGTCTGCCAACTTCATCTTGAACAAAATACCACATAAAAGTAAGGATGAAACTCCTTATGAGTTATGGAAAGGTCACAAGCCTTCTTAAAAATACTTGAAAGTGTGGGGGTGCTTGGCTAAGGTAGAAGTACCAAAACCAAAGCAAGTCAAAATAGGGCCAAAAATAATAGATTGCATTTTCATTGGATATGCACATAATAATAGTGCATATCGATTCCTGGTTCACAAATTGGAAATAAATGATGTGCACAAAGGTACAATCATTGAGTCGAGGAATGTGGTATTCTTTGAAGATAGGTTTCCTTGTAAAGAAAACAAGGAAACAAGGCCTAAGAAAAGGGTGTATGAAGGCGCTAACAATGACTCTGTTGAGGAAGTAGAGTCACGGCGTAGCAAGATAATCAAAGTGCCTAAGACTTATGGTCCTGACTTCATAATATATATAATTGGAAAATGAACCAATATCGCTTAGTGATGTCTTGTCTGGCCCCGAGGCTCCTATGTGGAAAGAGGCCATCAATGTCGAGCTAGAATCCATAATGCAAAATCACACGTGGGAATTGGTAGACCTTCCAACCGGAAGTAAATCATTATAATACAAATGGATTCCTAAAAGGAAATATAAGTCTGATGGTTCAATTGATAAGTACAAGGCGAGACTCGTGGCGAAAAGGATATAGACAAAATGAAGGCCTTGATTACTTTGACACATATTCGCCAGTCACGAGAATTACATCCATTATCGCTACTCTAAACAATTTAGATATACATCAAATGGATGTAAAAATGACATTCCTCAATGAGAAACTTGATGAAGAAATTTATATGAAACAACCCGAGGGGTTTGTAATTCCCGGACAAGAGAAAAAGGTGTGTAGACTTGTTAAGTCATTGTATGGGCTTAAGCAAGCGTCGAAACAATGTCATGAAAAATTGGACATAACAAATTTTATCGACATCGACATTCTTGGGTGTAATAATGGCTCTGTCAACCATATAGTTTGCATCGTTCACATAATCAAATGGTTTCAAAATTAACGAGTGTGACAAATGTGTACATATGAAAAATACGCCTAAAGCATATGTAATAGCATGCTTGTACTTTGATGATATGCTCATATGTGGGAAGCAACTTAGAAATCATCAACGCGGCGAAGAAAATGTTAATAAAACATTTTGAAATGAAAAATATGGGTGAAGCTGATGTGATACTTGAATTAAGATCTCCAAGATATTTAAAGGACGAGTATTGTCGCAGTTTCATTATGTTGAGAAAAATTCGAGAAATTTCTCGAGAATGACACGTCATCTGAAAAGACACCCTATGACCCGAATCTATATTTGGTTAAAAACAAAGGAGACCCTATCATACAATTAGAATACTCAAGGATAATTGACAGTCTTATGTATCCCATTAACTGTACACGTCCTGATATTTCATGTGGTTGACAAACTAAGTAGATTCACGAGCAATCCAAACAATGACCATTGGAAGGCATTGACGAGGGTACTTAAATATTTAAGGTGCACCCTGAATTATGGATTGCATTATACAAGATATTCTGCTGTATTGAAAGGATACATTGATGCAAATTGGATATCGGACACGCAAGACTCCAAGTCGACAAGTGGTTATGGATTTACCATTGGAGGGTTACCATTGGAAAGGATGCAGTATCAAGGAAATCTACCAAACAAACTTGTATTGCTAGATCCACTATGGAGGGGAATGATATTAAAACCCTATAATCAAAATCTCATAGTGGATACCCAACCGTGTTGACTGGAGATCCCAAGATCTAGGTTCAAAAGGGACAACTAAATTATGAGATCGTGTAAACACCTTGAAGATCAATTTCCAAACCATTCCAATGATAGGGGTGTAGCCTGCAAAAGGGTACGAGGATAGACAAAAGACTTTAATGATTCCTAAGACATATTAGGATATGTTGGAGTATAACAGGACACTCTTTTAGGAGATCACCTACGTAAGTGCAGAGTGTGGTTGCTTCAAAGAATGAAAAGCACTTATGAAATCAAGCGTGGTCAATGGCCGAAACGTACACAACCGTAAGAACTAATACGAAGGTTAGAGTTGTTATGGTGTGGGTTCAATTGTCTTGGTTTACACCAACGACTAAATAATTCAAGATTGTAAGTTCACTATTAAGTCAAGTAAATTCGATTGAATTCTACTACGGAAGGTTCAAGGCCGTAAGCTACCTCTCCAGATGCTAAAACAATTTGTTAAAGGTGCACAAACTGCATACATGAATTAATTTAATTCATGTGGGGGATTATTGGAAATTCTATGTGAATTATATTAAAATGTAACCAAAGAAAATCGAATTTTGGATTTTCTAAGTGCCGCTGAACGAATTTAGAAATGATTTTCGAGAATCAAAATACAAGATTAAAGCAAAATTCTTGCAAAATTTCTGAATAATCATCTTGTTCATCATTCCTTTTGTTTAGCACTTTTAAACCTTTGTGGTTTAAATGATTTATAAATTGAAGTGCTTCTTTAACAAATCGTAAGTTGTTGTATCTTGGAAGACAAATTGCAATTGAAACTGTTAGCACCAAGGCGGACAATGTTGTCTTAATGACGGATATTACAAATATCGCCTCGACGTTCTTCGTAATAATTAGGGGTGTAAACGAACCAAATCGAGCCAATATGCATAAAATTTTAAGGTTCGAATTCGGCTCGAAATAGTTTTATTCGAGTTCGAGTTCGATTCGAAGTTTGAATAGTTTCAAAAATTTGGCTCGAGTTCGGCTCGAATCAAAATTCGAGTTCGAGTTCGGCTCGAAAATGATCGAACATGTTCGCGAGCTATTCGAATTATTGCTCAAAAATAAATACCCGAAAGGTTCGAAATATATTTATTTTATATATAATTATATTATATTAATAAAATATTAAGGTTCGCGAGCGGCTCGATCAAACAAAATAATTTGGGCTCGAGTTTGGCTCGAAAAAAGTTCGAACATGTTCGAGTTCGGCTCGAATTCGAGAATTTTGAATTCGAATCAAATACTTATCGAGCCGGCTAGAAAAATTCGTGAACATGTTCGATTCGTTTACACCCCTAGTAATAATCCATTTCATTTCTCGCTTGCCTTTTATCCATATACCAGAAAATATTTTGTCCAACAATCGGATAATCCTTGTCAACTATAGTATACTAGTTTTTGTTGGCACCGCACAAGGCGCGGTACCATGTACCAGCATACTGGTCATTTTTTTTCTAAGTTGATCGAAAATAACATTTCAAATAACTGACTTTAACAAACATTTTTTAAAACAAAAATGATCATGCTAATGTAATTGAATGAGAAAAAAATAACCAAATGACTAGCTCTAATTTTTTTTCTCTATAAAAATGATGTCCATCTTATTATAAACTGAAAAAAATAATATTTCAAGTTGCTAAATGTTGGAGTAGATAAAATAGTTTTAGGATGTATGCACTCAAATATATATCAATCGATTAAAATATATATTTTCCTAATCTCTTTAGGTCAAATTTGCGCATCAACAAAACTTTTTTTTAGCCAATCGTGTAGGTCGGGCCAAATCCGCGCATCAACAACCGATTAAGATAATTTTTTTCTAGTAGGTTCATATGAAACCTGGGTATCAACAAAAAAAATTTAACCAACCGAGTAGGTTCAGATCAAACCCATGTATCAATAACCGATATAGGTAAAATATTCCCTAGTCGATTCGGGTTAAACTCATGCATCAACAAAAAAATTTTGATTGAACAAAATAAAAAAATACAAAATATAACCCAAAAAAATCACTATTCTTTAGAATAGTAATAAATAGTGAGACATTAGCCTCTTATTATATATGTAAATGTAAATTCATCGTGAACATAACTCAACTGGTTATGCTCTAACACGTGAAGCACATTTGAACAAATTTCACAAATATATTATGATTTTTATGTACCAAAACAAGTGTAAAGACTTACTACAGAAGATTAAATGAGTTCACTCAATTTTGTTCTTGATCTCGATGGTTCTATTCTTATTAGAAGGTCTTACTCTGATCCTTCTATCTTCTTTTATCTTTTGTTTTTTTCTTTCTTTCTTGCTAACCAACAAGTGTACTTTTTAATTTGATCTATTCTTGTAGAACCATTGATGTGTCTACGATTTGGTATGTTTTGATGCATAAATACATACATTACCTAATCGAGTTATTGTATAAATGTAGGTGGAATCGAAGAAATCGAGCTAATAACGATGAAGAAGGTTCAAGAAATGCATCGGAGATGATAAGGAATCAAAGTAGACAAAAAATGGATAAAATTGTGTTGAAGACTCGAGATCCATCGCCAATAGACTAGAAATCGATCGCCTCGAACAGAAAATTTCAGCAACAAAAAATTCATCATCGTGATTGACTGGCAGTTTGGAGCGATCGCGAGCCCGGAAATTTTGAAAAAAAAGGCTATCGATCGATCGCGAGCTTCACCAAACGATCTCGCAGAGGAGTCCGGAAGCAACAAGGAAACATGATTTTTGCCTTTTTTTGGAGATTCTAACCTACCTACTAGCCTCCCTTTATATACCACACGAAATATTGAGCCTCAAATAAGAGTTTTATCATAGTTTAGACCTTAGATTATAGTTTTAGAATTTTTTTTCTTTCATAGTTTAAAGGCGGCTACTAAGATCAAGGCGAAGGCGGGACTGACGACCTCAACATGTGGCGATCCTTATAGTTTGTCTATGCTTTTCTTTATGCCTTTTATGTTAGATTTTATTGTTTTAAATTTAGTCATGAATTGCAAAATTTAGGATTCTTGGTTGAAGGAAGATAAAACCTTGGAATTGACGTTTTTCATGAGATTTATGTTATTTTATTGATTTTTATTGAGTATCAAAAGTTTTTCTATGATTTATTGCCATGATTGTTGTGTTTTGATTATAAGATTGGCCATTTAATAATTTTACATACAATCTAACGCTTGGCCTTTGAAGCCACTAAGATTGACGATTGCATGTTGTTGGTGTTGTTAAATTCTTAGAAAAAATGCTTGACTAGATTACGCATAGATGCTTGGATTATGTTTTCTAAGTTTTATCAATCTTACTAGATCTGAAGGCTATTGTTCATATTAATCTTGACTGCTGCTGTTTTGATTGATTTAACGATACGAGTTAATTTACAACACCTGGTCTATTTTAACTAGGCATAATGTAAGATAGAATTGAATTTCCAATGATAAATATTCATATAAAAATTAGATCTTTTGTGATAATCGATGATTGAATGCCTAGTTCCAAGGTATAGTTGACTGAAAGCAAGACTCGATTTTCTCATAATTTAAATCACCTTAGTTTAGTATTGCTCACTAGTTTAATTCATAAATATTTATAGTAGTAGTTTAATTAACTCCAATCCCCTCTATTTACTTGTTTTGAATTAAATTAACACAAGAATACATCCTTCCATATGAGATCAATCCTTACTCACGCTATTACATTCATTATTGTTATCTGAGATGAGTTAATTTCGATGTATGCGACAAGCGCTACCAAATTTTGGTACCACTGCCCGGGAAGGCATTGTTTATTTTTGTGTTAAATTTTTTTATCTATTATCCTACACTGCTGCTTTGTTTTGTTATTGAGTACATGTGAATTGTCTGGTCGAGAAGACAACTTTCAATACGACCCTGAAATTGAGAGGTCACTACATAGGTGGAGACGCGAAGTTAGGAGAATTGAAGAAGAAGAAGAAGAAGAGAGGAACACGATGTCAGCGAATCAAAGTATGAGACATCTGGCTGACCCGGCCTTGAATCAACAACCACTCTGCATCACTTTCCCTACTCTTGCTACTAATGTAATTTCGAGCTTAAATCTGGTTTAATTCACTTATTACATTCTTTTCATGGTCTTACATGTGAGAACCCCCACAAGAATTTGATGGAATTTCACGTGGTATGTACTACTATGAAGCCGACCGGCGTAAAATATGAGCAAATTAAACTGCGAGCATTTCTATTCTCCTTGAAGGATGCTGCTAAGGATTGAATCTTCTACCTACCCTCTGGATCTATCACCACGTGGACTTATTTGCAAAAAGTCTTCCTTGAGAAGTACTTTCCTGCTTCGAGGGCGACAAACATAAGGAAGGAGATTTATGGCATCAAGCAATATCAAGACGAGTCACTGAATGAGTACTGGGAGCGTTTCAAGAATTTGTGTGCAAGTTACCCTCAACACTAGATAATTGAACACCTCTTAATTCAATATTTCTATGAAGGGTTGCTTTCTACTGACACGATCTAATGGATGCAGCGAGTGGAGGAGCATTTATTGACAAAATACCGGAGGCGAGGAGGAACTTGATAGCAAACATGGCTCCCAACTCCCAACAATTTGAACCTGCTCGACATGGACAGACGCCAAGGAAGCAAAATGAGGTAAACATATCTAACCCTGAACAACAACTGATTGACTTAACTTCTCTTGTGTGTCATCTTGCAGGTGGTAATGTAATGAAGGCGAAGCCATGCAGAATTTGTCTAGTCATGAGCCATCCTACTGATGCATGTCCATCACTTCAAGAGACATCCACTGAGCACGTAAACGCAGCGGGTGGATTTTGGGCAAACCACAAAGAAGCTATGACCAACCATCGAGCAACTACAACCTAGGTTGGAGGGACCATCAGAATCAGAGCTATGAAAATCAACCGATGCACCACCTTCCACCCTATAGACCGCCATTTCATAGAGCTCAACAACTTCCAATTTCTACCCCCCGACGACATGTTAGAGAGTATGATTAAAGTTGTGGCTGAAAGTAATATGCAATTTCAACAGGTGACGAGAGCGTGCATTCAAAGCCTAAATACTCAAGTGGGCAACTTGCCACTGGCCTCAATCGTTTGGGAGCTCGAGGATCACATAAATTGCCTTCACAACCAGTGATAAACTCAAGAGAGAACGTGAGTGCCATCACATTGAAGAGTGGTGAAGCAGAGACCATGGAGAAGGTGGTATTGACGCCACCCCGGACGAGAAGATATGAAGGAAGAGAAAAGCACCAAAGTGGACAACGAGGAACTCATGCAAGATGAAGAACCACAAGGTAAGTTCCCTCCATATCATGAGTATAAAATTGAAACCCCTTTCCCCCCTTGCATTAAAGATGAATTGGAAGGACAAGGGCATCAAGGGGCTCTATGAGACATTTTGAAGGTGTGAGGTAAACACTCCACTATATGATGCCATGAAGAAAGTACCCCAATATGCTAAATTTTTTAAGGAAGTATGGAAAGCGGAAAGGTGCAGAAAACTCAAAGGGTGCCCAAAGATTGAACTATGTGAGAATATTTATGCGGTCATCCAAAGAAGCATTCCCACGAAATGTAAGAACCCTGGTATGTTTTCTATCCCTTGTGTGATTAGAAATACTAGGATTGATAGGGCAATGTTAGACTTAGGAACTTCTATTAATGTCATGTCTTACTCAATCTACACGCAATTGAAACTTGGACCTATGAAACATAATGGAACAGTTATTCAATTAGCTGATAGGTCCACAGTCCGTCATATGGGGTAGTAGAGGATGTACTTGTGCATGCTAATGAATTGGTTTTCCATGCTGATTTCTATGTCCTAGACATGAAAAATGGTGACCCATCTAGCCCCATCTTATTAGGAAGACCATTCTTGAAAACGTCAAAGTCAGTCATAGATGTATATAGTGGCACGTTAACAATGGAGTTTGATGGTAAGATTGTGGAATTCAATATCTATGAATTCATTAAAACTCATGAGCATTCTAGTTGTGCTATTGGTATCAATGACGAAGTTGATTTTGAATTTGAATTTGATGACTTGTGTGAGATGGAAAAGGCTACTGAATGCCTTATGGATCAAGGAGGTATAATTTTCATACAATTGCTGCTTTGTCTACTCATGATACTGCTTACTGTCTATCTTCTCACGTGCAAGATCCTACTGTTGAAAGGAAACACCCTCCTGATCGCCGAAGCAGTCAACAAAGGATGCAGGTGGAACAAAGAATGGAGTGATATCTCAAAGAAGTGCAAGGTGAACAAGCCAAAGTTTAGAGGAGTTAAGAAGATATTAAGGTGGAAAAGGAAGGATAGAGTGACACCGCATGATCCACCTTGATCAAGGACTGGCGTCGGGCCACCGACGTTAAACAGAGGCGCTACTTGGGTGGCAACCCAAGAAAAGTTAGTCTTCCATTTCTTTTAATTTTTATTGCTTTCTTAGTTTAACTTTTCTCTTTCCTTACAATTTTGACTTACATTGGGGACAATGTAAGATTTAAGTATGTGGAGTGATTAGTAGTGTGTTTATTGCTTTCTTATTACAAAAAAATATAAAAATATAAAAAAATCAAAAAATTTGAAGTTCATAGTGAATGATGTACTTATACTTTTGAATCACTAGCCCATGATGAAACCTAATTAATGGCATGCATGCTTTTGAACATAGATGAATTGTTAATCTTGGAACACTTTGAACTCTAATGAAAATTAACTTTGACATACTAGTTGAATATTTTGAGCACGCTATTGTCATGACTTGTGAAGTGTGTATAGCGTAGTGAAAATTGTAAGATTTAAGTATGTGGAGTGATTAGTAGTGTGTTTATTGCTTTCTTATTACAAAAAAATATAAAAATATAAAAAAATCAAAAAATTTGAAGCTCATAGTGAATGATGTACTTACTTTTGAATCACAAGCCCATGATGAAACCTAATTAATGGCATGCATGCTTTTGAATATAGATGAGTTGTTAATCTTGGAACACTTTGAACTCTAATGCAAATTATACTTTGACATATTAGTTGAATATTTTGAGCACGCTATTGTCATGACTTGTGAAGTGTGTATAGCGTAGTGAAAATTGTGTGAATTTTGTGATAGTTTTAGAAGTCTCTGATACATGCTAGAACTTAACTATATGCTCTTTGAGGCATATGTCTATACTACTTGCGAGCATGAATGTGATATATGTGATCTTTGATGCGTTTGAGCCTTTCAAGCCTACCATGTAAACAAAATTATCCATAATACCTCTTTTTGAGCTTTAATGTAAAAGAATGGTTGTATGCTAAGCATACAAACAACCCCATTCAACATTCTTTGACTAGCTTATCATCTTTACCTAATGAGCATAAATATGATTTAAATGCATACCTTTGAAGGGAGTATGATGTGTTTCATTCACATGCACTTGTTATAAATGATTCTTATATTTTTGAGAGCTTTACTGTCAAAAGAATGAAATGCATGAAAGAAAAGTGATGCCTTGCGAATATAGATAAAAATATGACTCCAGTGGGAGCGAAATCACAAAAGAGGAAAACAAATTGAAATGAACCTTGCAAAAATGAACAATGTTTGGAAAATCATGCAAGAAGATAAGTTTTTAATTGTGCATATCATTATACTCTATTGTTTAATGCATCTTTACCATTTCTTTCATAAGCCAATACCTATGCCAAGCTACAAGCTAATTAAGACCTATTTGATTTATGTTTGCAAGCAGCTAAGATAGTGGAGAAGAGTGTGCAAGTGAACTTATACTTGTGTTAGAGTATAACTTGCGTTATTATGGGTTTACATTGATTGGATCTATAATTTTTGCATGACACTTTTTTATGATCACACGTGTACGTTCGCTAAATGCCTAGGGATTGAACTTGTTCCACTGTTAACTTTTCATCGTCTTTCATTACTATGCATTTTTAAAATTATTGAGGCACTAAAGTGAGAACAAGTTAGTTTGTTATGATGCTAAGAGCCAACAAAAAAACTGTAATTTTATCTGATTTACTCGGGGTCGAGTAAAGATTAAGTATGTGAGAGTTTGATGTGGCTAGAAATAGACACATCTATTGCTTTTAATTGTCTATGATTTGATATGTTTTGATGTATAAATTGATACATATATTACATAATCGAATTATTGTGTAAATGTAGGTGGAATTTTAGAAATCGAGCTAATAACGATGAATAAGGATCAAGAAATGCATTGCAGAAGATAATAAATCAAAGTAGATCGAGAAATTGCATAAAATTGTGTTGAAGACTCGAGATCCATCGCCAATAGACTAGAAATCGATCGCCTCGAACATAAAATTTCATCAACAAAAAATTCATTATCGCGATCGATCGCGAGCCCGAAAATTTTGAAAAAAAAAAGATTACCCATCGATCGCGAGCTTTACTGATCGACCTCCATAGGAGTCCGGACGCAACAAGGAAACATGATTTTTGCCATATTTTGGAGATTCTAACCTACCTACTAGCCTCCCTTTATATACCACACGAAATATTGAACCTCAAATTAGACTTTTATCATAGTTTAGACCTTAGATTATAGTTTTAGTATTTTTTTCTTTCATAGTTTAAAGGCTGCTACTAAGATCAAGGCGAAGGCGGGAGTGGCGACCTCAACATGTGGTGATCCTTATAGTTTGTCTATGCTTTTCTTTATGCCTTTTATGTTAGATTTTATTGTTTTAACTTTAGTCATGAGTGGCTAAACAATTTTGATTCTTGGTTGAAGGAAGATAAAACCTTGGAATTGATGTGTTTCATGAGATTTATGTTATTTTATTGATTTTTATTGAGCATCAAGAGTTTTTCTATGATTTATTGCCATGATTGTTGTGTTTTGATTATAAGATTGGTCATCTAATGATTTTTACATACAATCTAGTGCTTGACCTTTGAAGCAACTAAAATTGATGATTGCCTGATGTTGGTGTTGTTAAATTCTTAGGAAGAACGCTTGACCAGATTAAACATAGACGCTTGATTATGTTGTCTAAGTTTTATCATTCTTACTAGATTTGAAGGCTATTATTCATATTAATCTTGACTGTTGTTGTTTTGTTTGATTTAACGATATGTGTTAATTTAGAACACTTGAGCTATTTTAACTAGGCATAGGTAATATTGGAATTGAATTTTCAATGATAAATATTCATATAAAAATTAAATCTTTTTGTGATAATCGATGATTGAATGCATAGTTCCAAGATAGAGTCGACTGAAACCAAGAATCGCTTTTCTCATAATTTAAATCACCTTAGTTTAGTATTGCTCACTAGTTTAATTCATAGATTTTTTTATAGTAGTAGTTTAATTAATTCCAAAACCATCATTTTCTATTAATTGTTTAAAAAGAATTAACACAAGAACACATCATTCCTCGTGGGATCGATCCCTACTCCACTACTACATTATTTTGCTATTAACTGAGAATGGTTAGTTTGGACGTACACGATAAGCACTACTACCATCAATTCCCTTCAAAAAGTTTCATGAAACATATACAAAGGGTAAATTGCACAAAACCCACTGTATTATAGCGAAATGCACGAAACTCTCATGTGTTGAGAAAATAGGTCCACAAAACCCCTCTATTTTCTTAAACTCTGCATTAAACTCCTCTGTATTAACAAAATAGACAAAAATATATTTCTATTTTATTAAACTTTGCATGAAACCCATTATTTATAAATATAAGCAACAAAATTGCTCTATTTTCATAAATGCAAAATTGTCTTCTCCGAACAACATATAAAAGTAGGAGCCACGTGTAAGCATTTTCATAATCACATATACATAGGTAGCTTGATCAAAATTTTCAAAATATTTACAATAAGCAACTACAAAGACCAAAGAGTAATATTATGTGTACTCCCACTTACATTATTAAACAAAGATAGCCAATAGTATAGCTTACCCTTTTATGCAACGCCTTTACCTAAGTTAAAGAGCAAAGGTATTTTTAGGCTTGGTGGTGGTGTCCGCTGTTTCCTTCAACTTGTTTGATGTCATGCAACATTCGAATCGACACGGATCTGCCTCGATCAACAACTGAACCACCTCATTCGTTGTGGGGCGTAGCGCTGGGGCTCTACACGTGCAACGTATGGCAATTAGAAGAGCTTTGATCATGTCTTCTTTGAACGTCCCCGAAACTCGTTTGTCAAGTACCTCCAAGGCCCCTTCCTTAGTCTCCACCTTAGAGGCAACCCAATATATGATGTTCTTGTTGTCACCAAACTCTGCTTCAACCGGTTTTCTACCCGTTATTAGTTCCATTAGTACGACCCCAAAACTGTACACGTCACACTTAGTCGTCGCCTTGGAGAAAAATGCATATTCTGACACAAAAATAAAGAGATTTAGAGGGTGTTTTAGATAAGAAAGTTGTTTAAAAAAGCCTTATTTGAAAGTCTATTAAATGATCTTTTTAAACTCTGTATTTATGGATTCAAACTCGCCCTTAAAATGATCAAGAATGTAACCTGGTGCCAAGTAGCCATAAGTTCCTGCAATTACAGTTGTAGAAGAATCCTTTGATCCCCTAGCTTGCAAAACCTTAGCAATCCCAAAATCTGCGACTTTTGGCTGGTAATCAACGTCCAAAAGTATGTTTGTAGACTTGATATCTCGATGGATAATGGGAAGCAACAAATCATGGTGAAGATACGCCAATCCCTGAGCAATCCCTAGCGCTATCTGGTGTCGTTTAGGCCAATCCAAGATGTAGAATTTTTCGTTGTGAAGTGCATTCCAAAGGTTCCCATTTGTCATGTATTCATATACAAGTAAACTGTTTTCTGGACTGGAAAGATAGCAGTACAATTTTACAATATTCTTATGCCTGATGCTACCTAGAGTCTCTACCTCGGTTTTGAGTCCTTTATCAAGAATCAACTGGTCTATTGGAGGTGAATGCTTATCTTTTCGACTGGTCCAGAGTTTCTTGACAGCTACAAGTTCCCCGTTTTTCAGATGAATCTTGTAAACGGTCCCGGATCCTCCATACCCCAAGATGTTTTTATCGATCATGGCTTCCATGATCTCTCGTTGATCAAAAGCTAACCGGTGGAAACACTTGAAATCATATGAAGGAACTGAGGATGAAACTGTATCCACATTTTCGATCATTTTCTGGTCTTTGCTTAGACATCTATTTAGAAATAGGATGGTTCCAAGAACTATGATTCCTAAAGAGACCCCGATTAGCCAAGTGTGGTTTATTTTCTTCCTGTTATAAACTTGAGAACATACCGGAAAGTTATGATCAGAGGAGTAACGTTTAGAAGGCATACAGAGGTTTGGATTGCCTGAAAAACTCTCCAACAATCCACTCTTTATGAATGATAGAGGAATCGGTCCCGAAAGATGATTGTTCGAAAAGTTTAAAGAATTGGGAAGCAGTTCACTTAGGCTTTCTGGGATTTTTCCCGTTAACAGATTACTTGACAGATCAAGAACATTGAGAGATTTCAGTGAAGAAAGTGATTCGGGGATCGAAGAACTCAGGTTGTTACTTTGTAGAAGAAGAAGATTGAGCAATCTCAAATCTCCAATTTTGGAAGGTATTGGACCGGACAAAAGATTGTTACTAAGATCTATTTTAACCAAGTTCACAGCAAGAGAGATTTCAGATGGGATAACACCTGAAATCTTGTTTCCTTGCATGAAAAGTTCTGATAAATTCTTAGCATTTTGAATGGATCTAGGAATATAACCACTCAAATGATTATACGCCACATCGATTATCGAAACATGAGTAAGACGAAATATCCCTTCTGGTATTTTTCCTTCCAAGTTATTGCCACTAACACGAAAACGGATTAAAGACACACATTTTGCATAACCTTCTGGCAGTCCTCCAGAGATCGAGTTCTGAAGCACAAGTAGGTAGTTCAGTTTCCCTCCGCTGCACAACCCTTCGGGAAGTTTCCCCGAAAGACGATTCTCAGACAAATCCAAGGCAACCATGGCCGATGATTTTCCAAGATTTTGTGGGACTTCACCTGTCAAGAAGTTGTCGTAAAGGGACAACGTGTTTAATGTTGTTGAGTTTGCAATAATAGCCGGAATTTCTCCTGTCAGACTATTGTTGTAAAGTTGAAAAACTTTAAGATTCGGGAGCCGACATATGGACTCTGGTATACTGCCGCTAAATTTGTTTACTGACATGTCTAAGTCTTCAAGTGCTGTCAAATTTCCGAGCTCCTCGGGTATTTCACCGTCAAGTTGGTTGTAGTAAAGTTCCAGCTGCTGCAAATTCTTTAGCTTTCCAAGTTCTTCAGGAATCCGTCCCGTCAGATAATTGCCACTCAATTCAAGATCAGTCAAGGAACTCATATTTCCTATAGTACCCGGGATTTCGCCAAACAGCATACAAGTTGTCAGCACCATGGACTTAAGTTTGATCAAACTTGATATGCTCTGTGGCAGTTTCCACATGCTGAGCCCTTCGTTTTCGTTGAAGTTTAGCACCTCAAGATTGGTGAGATTGGTGATTGATAAAGGGAAGTCACCCGAAAAACGATTGTAAGAAAGATCAAGAATCTTTAAAGATTTCAAGGGGGAGAAATCTGGTAATGAACCTGTGAAATGTGTAGAACTCATGCTTAGTTCTTCCAAGAAAGTACATACGACGATGCCACGCGGGAAGTTTCCATCGAAGTAGTTGTTTCCTACACGAAGAACCCGCAATTTAGGAAGCAAAGAACATGCTTGATCAATAGGAAATTTCCCAGATAGAGACCATCCAGATATATCAATCTGCACAACATTTTCTTGATCATCACAAGATATCCCCGTATAATTGCAATAACCGATCCCTTCTCCATCGTCCCATTTGCCTGAATAATTCCCAGAGAGTGTACTCTTCGCAAGATCAAAGAACCGAGACTGAATCTCACTAGTAGCAAGGCAAGAACGACACAAAGAAAACACAATCAAAAGAAGGAAAAATGAACGTGCCAAAGCCATAGTACACATGATTTAAGCCCAAGATTTGGCTATTTTTGTTGATGCGAAGGATAAGGAGAGGAAGATGAGAGATATATAAAGCAATAAGATAAGAAAAACAAAGAAAAAAGAAGATTGAAATGAATTTAAAGAGGCGCATATTTTTGCATAAAGAAGCTTTATGCTTATACTCTCCCACTACAGAATAATAACACCAAACATGATTAATAGCTCTATATCCAATAGATGTTTGCTCACAATTTGATCGATATTTTCGCAGGGAGGACGTTGATCATGGCCACTTACTTTTGAATCATTCGATTCTGTATACATCGTGTATCTTCTTTTCTATACATATAGTGTGTTCTGTCACCACCTAGCAAGACTCGTGAGCAGTGGCGGATGCATAAAAATATATAGAAGCGGCAAAAATTAAGGGTCAAAATATAATTTTAAGGGTTTGTGGAGCTAACCCCAACTTTTGGGGAGTAAATATAATTTTTTAAACACAAAAAGAAAAATAGGGGCATGCCCTCCATTGCCTCAATGCGGCTCCACACCTGTTTGCGAGACAATAGGCTCCCATAGTTGCCTCATGGAGACTACTGAGTACTGACTAAGGTAATCGTTATGTTATCATTATGTTGTGTAGGAGAGTTATCTCGAGACAAAGAGATAGGGAAAGTTAAGCTAATTTCATAATTAATTAAAATTTAAAATTAGACAAATGATTATGTTATGGAGTTTTCAAAGGTGCACCAATGGTTGGATCTGGCTTGTGAGCTTGTTGATAGTGAAGAATATTTGGTATAAGTTTAATGAGACGACTGATCATTACCCTATTTTTTTTAAAAAATTGAATTTTACCCCCCTAAAATAAAATTTTGACTCCCTAGTTTGCCTTCTATTTTTATGTTATTATTTTTTGCGCCCTAGACAAAAAATCGCAATCGAACCTGAAGCGTGAAATTGACTGTGGTTTGCAATATTAAAAAAAAAAAAAAAATTCAAAAACCTCGAAATAGAGAAAAGCACGAGGTAATCTTTTATTTCATAAAAGTATGCAATCATTTTGTTACAACAGAAATTACAATAAGACTCTTTCTCCTCTATTTCATTTTTATCTGGAATGATTGCAATGAGTGGATGATATAATATGATGATACATAAGACCGATATATACTAATAATATAACTCTCCAAATCTCTTTTATATTTTTAAATACAATCCTAGTACCTTTAATAAGTAAATTATATAGTGTATTAAATTTTGATATTAGAATCTACTAGATGTTTTTGACATAATTAATATATTCACACACAAAGTAATTACTGGTATATATTATACAGCACCTCATAATTATCGTAAATCTTTTTCGATATATCATGGTATGAAATTACCATCACTAGACATTGGTTCAAGTGACATCAAGTGCTTCAAAGTTAGCATGGTCTCAAATTCGCGAACCCAAACTCGCCTCCCACAAATAAAAAATACAAAATAAAAAATTAATAATTACCCCTACCACCCTTACCCTTACCCTCTTCACTTTCCATTTGTCTTGCATTAACCAACATATGAGAACATCAACCAAAATAAGAAATCCAAACAAGTTTTATTTCAAACATTTATAACAACCAAATTTAATCTATTTTAGTGTAGCTTTTTGTATTTATGCTAACATAGTGTCATAGTGATGCATCTAATAACGAGATAGTTTTAAAAACGACATTTGCCATATATTCTTTTTGAGTTATAACTTCTTATTTTTTTTTTCTACTTTTTTTTTTTGGCAAATTACGTTTAAACACATTCGAAAAATGAAAGACCACCCAAAGGTAAAAAAATTGAAAATATTATATTTCAAAATCTTGATCAAACATAAATACAGGTCATTTCGTAAAATAATCCTCTAATTATTAATTATTAATGATAGGTAGATCCATAAGAGAGCAAAAGTTGACTCTGCATGGATTTTCCGGGACTATCATATGCTAATAATTGTATTAAGTATTATATTTATAATTATATCTAGCATACAAAAGAATCCAAATGCTTCGATGATACATCAAGATATATATATATTGATATCACCAAAAAGTGTGATCTTCAATAAATGTCGTGAGATGATGTAACAAACGATTTACCTTCTATTAAACCGAATTGAATCGCCCTCAAAATATATCTGTGTATCAAAGAAAAATGGTGAGACGACTCCGCCTGTAGGCGAAGCCACTCCGACGCTCAAGTCCGTATATGCTTCAATGAAATTGTAGGCTTTGCATAATATGAAAAGGCGTATTATGAAAGACGTACCTGAATTAGGGTTAGGTGCCCTCTATTTATAGATGTAGAGATAGAGTCTCAATCAATATAGAATAAGAGTTCTAGTCAATCTATAATTGTAAATTTCTAGTCAATCTGGGAGAAGAGTTCTAATCAACATGAAATTGTATTGTGTATGGCAACTTGATCCATGTCTATCCCGAGAATATTGAGATATATCTTCCAAAACCCTATAACTCCTTTTTGTTCATTAAAATGGGCCCATTTGGTATTTGGGCTATAACTTGCTTAATCAGATTTGGTCGGTTAAAACCCATTAGGTAGATCGATCCCCCATCAAGGGGTATCATATATATATATATATATGAATTTAAGGGTACATCCATAACATCTTGGTTGGAGTGATTGATATCCTAATGACAGTGCACTGGGAGGAGCAACCATTAAATAAGAATATTCTTATTTAATGGTTTAATGTGTCCCTCAGGATACTAGGGACAACATCAAAACCACCCTATCGGCCTAAAAATTGATTTATATTTCTAAAAGATGCTTTTGGTTTATGTTACATAAAGATGCAAATAGCTTTTTAAAAATTAAAGCTTTAGAATACTCCATTTACATTAGGCCAAGACAAGGATCGGTCATTTGCATGCATTCATGCATGTATAAGCTATTATGAGTAATATATTACTATTTATATATAATGGTAGAATATATATATATATATGTGTGTGTGTGTGTGTGTGTGTGATTCGATATTTTCCGTGTACGGTAGAATTAGGTGCTGTGAAAAATAAATGAAAGATACCATAATTTTTACGTGATAAACCTTCAAATCGAAGTAAAAATCACGGGACCTAGTCCAGTATAAATTTTTACTATAAATTTATTTTGATTTATAGGACATAGATATAAATAAGAACTTTCGAAAATAACATAAGAATGAAAGACCGAACAGACTACAATACGCTCTCTTCGGAGTCTTTTCTTGCCTAGAAAGTTCAACCCCTTGTAATGAAACTATCGGTGTGTATTTATAGTGTTGATCCCGGTGGTTGGCATGCAATAAATCTGGAACACGATCTCTTATGATCGTGGCATTATTGGATCAAAACGTGTCCGAGAAATTCACGTTCCATTATTACACGTTGTTTGCGTCGGTTGATTTGTTAGTTATGTCCGGATCTTCTGCTACCCTTTGACCAGTATGCCGAACATGTATTGATGTTCTTCGGGCAACTTGTGTTCGGGGCTTTTTGTTCGGGATATCTCTTGCTCGACGCTTGAATGAGATTTTACCAAAAACTGATTTATCATATATGTTGAGCCTTAAACACATGGTTGCGTTTAATGCGTTAAATTATCCTCGGTCAATCTTTGAGTTTTGATGATCAACAAAACTTGTGTTTGTATACTAATGCATCTTCTTAGTGTGCAGATTAAGTGATGAAAAGTGGTTTGGAATGAAGAAAATCGAGTGTGCATATTCTGGTCTGGATCGCCCCAGGCGATGGTGATCATCGCCCCAGGCGATGGTGATCATCGCCCCAGGCAGCCAGGTGAGGCATCGCCACGCACATCGACAGAGGCGATGGCTAGGCGAGCATACCAGGAAGATCGCTCCAGGCGATGATGACCATCGCCTGAGGCGATGGCAACCATGCGGGACTTCACCCCGCACATCGACAGAGGCGACGCCGAGGCATGCGCGGGCATGCGCGCAGGGGGAGATCGTTTGAGGCGATGGGCTGATCGCCCGAGGCGATGCGATGAAAGCCTGAGGCGATGTGGAGTTCATTTGAGGCAATGACAGATTCGGACATGCTGAGGCTACGACCTTGATTTTTGCTATTGATCGCCTAAGGAGATCCACCGATCGCCTGAGGCGATGCGTGTATTTTGGCGACCGTTGGGGCGCGGCGATGGTGATCGCCCGAGGCGATGTCCGAGGCGATCGAGGAGTGATTTCAGTCTTTTATGTAGCAACGGCTAGTAGGAGCCTAGGGGGGGTCCTACACTATAAATATTGATGCTTTGGAGCATTTTGAAGCTAAGAAACAAGTCTACAAACTTCTACAAAGCCTTAATCATTTTGAATTCATATTGCATTGCAATCTCCATACATTGTTGTTGTATTGGAGCTTGTAATTCTTGTCTTTGTTAGAGTCTTGTGTTTCTTCGTTTGAGTACACCGTGAAGGTGTTTGTTGGTTTTATTGTAAAGGTCCTCCAACACCAAAGCAAGTTGAAAAATTGTAAAGTCGCCAACAAGTGAAGTTGGTGCATGTGTTGTGGCTATCCTTGGAGCCCTTAAGGCCAAGAAGACTCGTGAAGAGTGTTGGTAGCTCGGGAAGAGCTTTGTGTACTCAGGAATAGTATTGTGCTCGGGAAGAGCCTGTGTACTCGGGAAGAGTATTGTGCTCGGGAAGAGCTTGTGTACTCGGGAAGAGTAGTGTGCTCGGGAAGAGCTTTTTAAACTCGGAAGAGTTGTTGTGTGGCTAACTTGGAGCCCTCAAGGCCAAGACCAATTGTTCTAGTGGAACCTCGGTTGGAGGTTATCTAACCGGGAAGAGGAGACGTAGGCGATTCATCGCCGAACTTCTATAACAAATCTCTTGTCTTTTATTGCTTTAATTCCTTTACGCATTTATTTATTTTGTTCTTTTTATTTATCGATTGACTCAAGGCTTCCGCAAGCGCAAAACTCTTTTAATTTTGCAAACTCATTTTAAAACGCTAAAGTAGCCAATGAATCTCATTCACCCCCCTCTTCGATTCCAACAAGTGGTATCAGAGCCATTTGAATTTTGTTTTAAATCAAAATTTTTATATGGCTAATCTAGCAAATGAGTTTGCTCAAGGTCAATCGACAAATAGACCTCCGCTCTTCACGGGTGATAATTACGGTTATTGGAAGAATAGAATTTCTCTATACATCCAATCCGTTGATTATGACCTTTGGAAGATCATAGTGAAAGGTCCACACATTCCTTTAAAGGAAGTTGGGGGAATAAGTGTTCCCAAAGAAATGGACGATTTCACTAGAGCGGACATGATTTTAATATCTCAAAATGCTAAAGCTATTAATATTTTGCATTGTGCTTTAGATATGAAGGAGTACAACCGGATCTCGATGTGCTCAACCGCAAAGGAGATATGGGACAAATTACAAATTTGTCATGAAGGCACTAATCAAGTGAAGGAGACCAAGATTGATCTATTGCAACTCAAATATGAGACATTTGAGATGGAGTCCGGAGAAGAGGTGGATTCAATGTTTATGAGGCTCACCCAAATTATCAATGAGCTTGCCCAACTTGGAGAGAAGTATCCTCCAAAGCAAATATGGAGGAGAGCACTAAGGGCCTTGCCTAAGGAATGGGACGCAAAGAGGACGGCTATCATCGAGTCAAACAAAGAAGAAAATGCTTCCTATGATCTTGATGAGCTCCATGGCACATTGGTGACCCATGAGCTTGAAGTGTCAACAAGAAGAGAAATAAATGAGGAGGATAGATCCAAAAGAAATGGGATTGCCTTGGTTGGAAGGAAAGACCATTCTGATGATGAAGAAGAGGATGATGATGAAGAGATGATCTTGTTCACAAAGAAGTTCAAGAAGCTCTTCAACAAACATAGCAAGTCAAAGACCTCTAGTGCAACCAAACATGAATCCAAAAATGAGGTAACTTGTTATAATTGTCAAGAAATAGGCAATTATGCTAACAAATGTCCTAGGAAGAAG
Organism: Haberlea rhodopensis; assembly: GCA_907163345.1. Classification (NCBI taxonomy): domain Eukaryota; kingdom Viridiplantae; phylum Streptophyta; class Magnoliopsida; order Lamiales; family Gesneriaceae; genus Haberlea; species Haberlea rhodopensis. The sequence goes on along the minus strand of CAJQUN010000419.1, from coordinate 141,631 downwards.
AATGAGGACAAAGGGAAGAAGAAGGCATTTATAGCCACATGGAGTGATAGCGACTCCGATGAAGAAGAAGCCACAAATCTTTGTTTAATGGCGCTTGGAGATGAAGGAGATGAAAGCGACGATGAGGTACCTTCATTTAATGAATTATTAGATTCCTATCATGAACTTATTGATGCTCTTGGCAAAACCAAGATGAGTAACAAGAAGAAAATAATTCATTGAAAAATGAATTAAATTCTTTAAAGATATCTTTTTGCAAATATAGTGAAAGTAGTCAAAAGATGAGTGAATTGCTTGGCTTACAACGTTGTAGCTTTGACAAAGGCGGGTTAGGCTACTCAAGCAAATCAAAAACTTTTTCTAGCTTGTTGGCCTAAGCAAAGCATGATTCTCTTACTTGTAACTATTGTTGTAAAAATGGTCATACCAAGAACAAATGTAGATTTGCTAGAATCCAATACCAACCTAACAAAAGGTGGAAATGGATTCCAAAGGTGCCAAAGGAAGCTAACCATCAAGGACCCAAAAATCAAATGGGTACCAAAGATCCTCCTATTGTAAATTTATTTTGTAGGAACAACAATGGGATGGAGGATGAAGGACCAAGCAACTCAAAGGAAGAATTTATTCTATTCACCACTATAGAAGAGGCGCGAGGCGTTGGACCAATGACAAGAACGAACTCTTGTCATCGAGGGTAAAATTTACTTTATACATATTAAAAGAGCAATTCAAAATTTAATTGGCACAAATTAATTGTGACCAATAAATATTGAAGCTCAATATTCATTGTAGTAAAATGGAATACTCCTTAGCATATGCACATATAAATTGTTTAATGCATGATGTATGCTTATCTTTTTATAGTAAGAATCTTGATATGTCTTTGATTCAAATTTGAATATGTTATGTGGAATTGTGCAATTATGTGATTTAGCATGCTATAAGTGTTTAGATGATTAATCTTTGATATAATGCTTTGATGTTAATTGGACATAGGTGCATGAACTCTTGGTAGAACATATGCACACTTTGCAACGTTTAGAATTCATGGTTGAGTGCGTTAAACGCATGTGTCTTTCACTAATTGATTTGATCTAATAGCTATTACATGCTTGGTGAGGACCATGTGTAAAATTGTTAAAATATGGCTATGTGTCAACATATTTGAGCTATATTTATTTAAATTTTATGCTTTTTGATTATCACAAAAAGGGGGAGAATTTTGTGATAAACTTGAACCTTATTACATGCATAGTTTAAGGGGGATAGCTTGTGTATGCATGGTTTGAGGGGGAGAGTGATTTGTTTAATGCTTTACTTGTTTAACTTGTATGTGTTATGAAATTGTTAAAGGGGAGTTATTTTTACTCACATTTCATGCATATTACTTATTCAAATTTATCAAGTTTTGTGATCATCAAAAAAGGGGAGATTGTTGAGCCTTAAACGCATGGTTGCGTTTAATGCGTTAAATTATCCCCGGTCAATCTTTGAGTTTTGATGATCAACAAAACTTGTGTTTGTTATACTAATGCATCTTCTTAGTGTGCAGATTAAGTGATGAAAAGTGGTTTGGACTGAAGAAAATCGAGTGTGCATATTCTGGCCTGGATCGCCCCAGGCGATGGTGATCATCGCCCCAGGCGATGGCAGCCAGGCGAGGCATCGCCACGCACATCGACATAGGCGATGGCTAGGCGAGCATACCAGGAAGATCGCTCCAGGCGATGATGACCATCGCCTGAGGCGATGGCAACCATGCGGAACTTCGCCCCGCACATCGACAGAGGCGACGCCGAGGCATGCGCGGGCATGCGCGCAGGGGGAGATCGTTTGAGGCGATGGGCTGATCGCCCGAGGCGATGCGATGAACGCCTGAGGCAATGTGGAGTTCGTTTGAGGAGATGACAGATTTGGACATGCTGAGGCTACGGCCTTAATTTTTGCTATTGATCGCCTGAGGCGATCCACCGATCGCCTGAGGCGATGCGTGTATTTTGGCAACCGTTGGGGCGCGGCGATGGTGATCGCCCGAGGCGATGTCCGAGGCGATCGAGGAGTGATTTCAGCCTTTTGTGTAGCAACGGCTAGTAGAAGCCTAGGGGCCCCCCTACACAATAAATATTGATGCTTTGGAGCATTTTGAAGCTAAGAAACAAGTCTACAAACTTCTACAAAGCCTTGATCATTTTGAATTCATATTGCATTGCAATCTCCATACATTGTTGTTGTATTGGAGCTTGTAATTCTTTTCTTTGTTAGAGTCTTGTGTTTCTTCGTGTGAGTACACCGTGAAGGTGTTTGTTGGTTTTATTGTAAAGGTCCTCCAACACCAAAGCAAGTTGGAAAATTGTAAAGTCGCCAACAAGTGAAGTTGGTGCATGTGTTGTGGCTATCCTTGGAGCCCTTAAGGCCAAGAAGACTCGTGAAGAGTGTTGGTAGCTCGGGAAGAGCTTTGTGTACTCGGAAAGAGTATTGTGCTCGGGAAGAGCCTGTGTACTCGGGAAGAGTATTGTGCTCGGGAATAGCTTGTGTACTCGGGAAGAGTAGTGTGCTCGGGAAGAGCTTTGTAAACGCGGGAAGAGTTGTTGCGTGACTAACTTGTAGCCCTCAAGGCCAAGACCAATTGTTCTAGTGGAACCTCTGTTGGAGGTTATCTAACCGGGAAGATGAGACGTAGGCGATTCATCGCCAAACTTCTATAACAAATCTCTTGTCTTTTATTGCTTTAATTCCTTACGCATTTATTTATTTTGTTCTTTTTATTTATCGATTGACTCAAGGCTTCCGCAATCGCAAAACTCTTTTAATTTTGCAAACTCATTTTAAAACGCTAAAGTAGCCAAGGAATCTCATTCACCCCCCCTCTTCGATTCCAACAATATATATATATATATATATATATATATATATATATATATATATATATATATATATATATATATATATATATATATATATAGTGATAGAAAGTCTCCAAATGATTCTCTATAATTTAGCATTTGGCCTCATAAAGCTTCTTTTTCCAATACTTTTCATATGTTTTAACATATTTTAATTCAATTCTTCCTAAGTACTGTTGGGTATTGTGGCCCAAAATTAATTAAGCCCATAATCCTTTCATCACCTTAGTTAACCTATCCCTAATCTATTTATTAAGTAATCAGATTGAGCGCCTCCCCTCTACTTAACCCAAAAATGCGTCCGCCTCCTTCATTCTGAAAAAGAGTCTGAGACGTGCGCCTCTCGAAAGTTCACCACTCCTCATTTTTCCAGTTCGTCCGCCTCCCAAATCTTAACCTGTAAGTGCGTCTCATCTCCTCTCTTTGAGAACACAAGCTCTTCCTTTGTGGTTCAGTGTGTTGAGCGTGAGGGTTGTCTTTCTCGAGTGCTTTGTGCGCTGAAAGGTTCTGTTTCTCGAGTGCTTTGTGCGCTGAGTGATTCTGAATTGTGGGAGGCAGATTCATGTTCCTTGTTCAGGGGTGTTTCTGAGTGGTGGTTCTGGCCGTGATCACCTTGCTGCGTGAACAATGTTCTTGGTGCTTTGCTTTGTGCTTCTAGTGGGTTTGACAGATTTATTGGGGTCTTTTCCTTCCGGTCTTTACCGAGGTTTCGCTCCGTGACGTAGATTGGGAAAACAGCAGATTTGAGCCTGACTCGATATCCTTTTGAGTTTAGTATTATATTTGCATATTGTGTATTTGTATTTGTTTTGCAGGTACACATGGCGATGCCAAGGTAGATACCCTCCTAACAGTGTATCAGAGCGGCTATCCGCGCCTGGTGGGTGAACAACGACGCTCTGGCAGCGGCTGTTCTGCGGTTCAGATTTTGCGCCGGTTCGGCTTTTCGGTGGAAAAACCCCAGAGCGTTGGCCTCTGGGTTGTAAGTGATTGGCTTGAACCCTAAAACTTTTACTGATTTGTTGAGCGTCTAGGTCTTAGGTTCTGAGGCTTGCTTGCTGTAGAAAACTAGGATTTTATGTGATTCTGTGTTTTCTGTGATTTTCAGTGTGGCTCAATGAAATTTTAAAATTGTCTAAAAACTTTTAGTTTTTTCATTATCTGTGCCTATTTTGTGTGGTCTTGCTTCTGCTGCTTACTTTGTGTAATTTTGTTAGCCTGTGATTTAGTGTGCGTTATTTTGATTGTGTGCAATGGCTTCTATTTCTGGCTATAATATGGAACCCTTTAATGGAAAATCGGATTTTTCTATTTGGCAACAGAAAATGAAAAGAATTTTAATTAAACAGAAAGTGTTTAAGGCTATAGGTGGTAATTATGCCGATGATATTACCCCTGCTAAGAAAGCTGAAGATGATGAATTTGCTTACTCTTCCATAATCTTGAACTTATCTGACTCCGTGCTCAGAAAATGTGGTAAACTTAATTCTGCTAAACTACTTTGAGAAAAATTAGAAGAGCTTTATACAGAAACCTCTTTGCCTAGTAAATTGTTTTTACTTGAAAATTTTTTCAGATTCAAGCTTGACTTGAACAAAGATGTTGACGAGAACCTTGATGTGTTTACCAAATTGATTCAAGATACTAAGTTAACTGGAGATAGGAATATTGATGATTATACTCCTATTGTGCTTTTAAATGATATTCCCGAGACCTATAGTGATGTCAAATCTGCTATTAAGTATGGTAGATATTCTATTACGCTTGACACTGTGATTAATTGTCTTAAGAGTAAAGAATTAGATTTAAAAGTGAACAAAGGTAGTAAGCCAAAATTCAGGTAAAGTTATGCATGTTAGAGGTAGGTCTCAACATAGGTAACAATCATAAATCTGATAATAATCATGGTAAGAACAAAGGGAAAATCAAGACTAGGTCTAAGTCTAGGCCCAAGAACAGAAAGTGTTTTAACTGTGGTGATCCTAATCACTTTACTAAAGACAGTCCTAAAAAGAAAAACCAGAAATATCATGATAACAACCAATCTTATGAACAAGTGAATCATGCTTCTTCATCAGGTGAAAACTCGGGTGATGTCTTTATGGTGAATGATTTATGTGATTCTGTGAATTCTGTGCATTCATCTACTGTGTGTGAAAATGAATGGCTAATTGATTCTGGTTGCTCTTATCACATGTCACCTCTTAGAAATTTGTTTTCTAATTATAAAGAAGTTGAAAATGGTTCTGTTTCTATGGCTAATGAGAAACTTTGTAAAGTTGCTGGCATTGGTGATGTTTAATTGAAATTTGATTCTGGTTATTCTGTGACTCTAAAATATGTAAGACATGTTCCTGCTTTGTGCAATAATTTGATGTCTTGTGCTGCTTTAGAATCTGGTGGTCTCGAGGGTAAACGGGGAAATGGAGTAATGAAAATCTTAAAGGGTTCTTTCGTAGTTTTCAAAGCTGAAAAGAAAATAAACCTTTATGTTTGCAAAACTGAATCTGTGTATGATAATGTGAATTCTGTGACTGATGACTTGACTAATCTGTGGCATAGAAGATTAGCTCATATGAGTGCTAAAGGTCTAGAGATTTTGCACAAAAAGGGTTGTTTGGAAAAGACAAGTTGTCTTGCATGCCTTTCTGTGATTCTTGTGTTTATGGCAAACAACTAAGAGTTAAATTCCCGGTTTCCCCCTTCCCCTAATGTGACTAAGAGTTCGGTGAATCTTGAGTACTTGCATGCTGATGTGTGGGGTCCCTCTAGTGTTCCTACACAAGGTGGTAATAGATACTTCATATCAGTGATTGATGACTTTTCTAGAAAAGTATGGGTTTTTCTAATGAAAAATAAATCAGATACTTTTGAAAAGTTTCAAAATTGGAAGATTTTAATTGAGAACCAAACTTGTAAAAAGATTAAGAAACTTAGGACTGATAAGTGCTTGGAGTTATGTAATACTTTGTTTGACAATTTGTGCAATGAATCTGGGATTCAAAGGCACAAGACTGTTCCCTATACCCCTCAGCAAATGGTGTTGCTGAGAGGATGAATAGGACTCTCCTTGAGAAAGTTAGAAGTATGCTTGCATCTTCTGGCCTCTCAAAGAAGTTTTGGGGTGAAGCTGTTGTGACAGCTGCTTACTTGATCAATAGATCTCCTTCTGTGCCTTTAAATGGTTTGTGTCCTGAATATGTTTTTGTTGGTAAAAAACTTGATTTTTCTAATCTTAAAGTGTTTGGTTGCTCTGCTTTTGTGCATAGGAAAGGTGATAAACTTGAACCTAGGTCTACTAAGTGTGTCTTCCTAGGTTATCCCGATGGAGTTAAGGGATTTAGACTATGGCTAAAAAGTGAACCTGGTTTTAAAAGCATTATAAGTATGGATGTAATTTTCAATGAGTCTGAAATGTCTTGCTTGCTTCGTTCTGTCCCTGTTGATGAGTCTGAGTCCAGTGCTACTCCTAGCAAGGTGGAGTATTTGTCTGGTGTGCTTCCTGTTAATGATAACAATGTGCCTTTTGCTGAAAATCATGTGAACTTGCCTGTTAATGAACCTGAGATTCACGTAATGCCTGAAAATCATGATATTGTTGTTGAACATGAACCTCTTGTGCATGATGAATTGGTTGCTAATGAACAATAAGATTTGCATGATTATCAATTGACTAGAGATAGTGCTAGGAGAAACATAAGACAACCTGCTAAGCTAAGTGACTTTGACCTTGCTTCTTATGTATTCAATGTGTTTGAATCAATTGATAACTGTGAACCTAAAACCTACAATAAAGCTTTGAAATCAAAAATGCTAATGACTGGCTGTGTGCTATGAAAGAAGAAATGCATTCTTTGATTGTGAATCCATACGTGGATTCTTGTTCTTAAACCTGTTAATTGCTCTGTTGTTGATTGCAAATGGTTGTTTAAGATTAAGAATGAAAATGATTCTGTTAGGTTCAAAGCTAGGCTTGTAGCTAAAGGTTTTACTCAAAAAGAAGGTGTAGACTCTGAAATTTTTGCTCATGTTGTTAAGTTCGCTACTGGGAGAATTATGCTTTCTCTTGTTGCTCAATTTGACTGGGAACTTATACAAATGGATGTAAAAACTGCTTTTTTGCATAGTGACCTTGATGAAAAGATTTATATTAAGCAACCTGAAGGTTTTATTGATTCTAAAAACCCTGATAATGTGTGTTGCTCAAGAAATCTTTGTGTGGTCTAAAGCAATCCCCTAGGCAATGGAATAAGAAGTTTGATGAGTGCATGCTTTCCTTAAAATTTAAAAGAAGCTCCTATGATCATTGCTTGTATTTTAAGGATAAAGTATATGTGCGTATATTCTTGTTGATTTATGTGGATGACATCTTAATTGCTAGTCCCTGTTTGAAATAAACTGAGCATGTTAAGAAATGTCTAAGTGAAAAATTTGACATGAAATTCTTAGGAGATGCTGGTAGAATATTAGGTATGGATATTGTGAGAGATAGGAAGATGTCGACTATCTACTTGAACCAAACTTCTTATGTTGAAAAGATTTTGAAGAAATTTTCTATGTTTGATACTAAGCCTGTTAATGTACCATCAGCTGCTCATTTTGTGTTGAGTAAAGATCAATGTCCTAAATCTGATTTTGACTTTGATTCTATGATGAATGTGCCTTATTTAAATGCAATAGGATCTGTTATGTATTTGATGGTTAGTACTAGGCATGATATAGCTTATGCTGTTAGTTGCTTAAGTAGGTATATGTCTAACACTGGCATTGTGCATTGGAATGCTGTTAAATGGCTATTGAGATACTTGAAACACTCTTTGCATTATGGCTTGAGTTTTTCTAAGGGTTCTGAATGTGTTAAACTAAAAGGTTATGTGGATTCTAACTATGCTAATGATAGGGATAACAGAAAATCTACTACATCTTATGTGTTCACTTTGTGTGGTGCTTGCATTAGTTGAGAATCCCAGTTACAACATATAGTTGCTTTATCTACAACTGAATCTGAGTATGTTGCTGTGTTAAAAGGATTGATTTCTGAAATTGGCTTGCTTGAAGGTGATGTAGTTGTGTTTTCTGATTCACAATCTGGAATACAATTATGTAAGAATCCAATTTTTCATGATAGAACTAAGCATATTGATGTTAGGTTTCATTACATTAGAGATGTTGTTGCCAAATGTTTAGTTTATCTTGAGAAAATACCTTCTGAGTTTAATCCTCCTGACATGGGTACTAAGTGTTTGCCCTTAGTAAATTTCTATCATGTTTAAAAATTTTAAAATTTGATACTGGTGATTGATGCATGTTTAGTCCATTGGTTAGTGTTTTATAACCTGATGTGTGCTCGTTATAAAACTGTTACCCTGGTTACTTTCCCACTTTAACTTGCTGTGTGTTTGTTATTGTTTTTCTTGTCTTTACTTTGTGTTTTGACAGGAACTTGGTCCACACAATTACTTTGTGTATTGTGGGGACCATAAGGCGATGATGATGTCTGCTTGTATGTTTTTCCTACGTCTGAAGAGAAACCAGTATTGAGCCAAGGTGGAGATTTGTTGGGTATTGTGGCCCAAAATTAATTAAACCCATAATCCTTTCATCGCCTTAGTTAACCTATCCCTAATCTATTTATTAAGGCATCAGATTGAGTGCCTCTTCTCTTCTTAACCCAAAAATGCGTTGGCCTCCTTCATTCTGAAAAAGAGTCTAAGACGTACGCCTCTCGAAAGTTCACCACTCCTCATTTTTCCAGTTCGTCCACCTCCCAAATCTTAACCTGTACGTGCGTCTCATCCCCTCTCTTTGAGAACACAAGCTCTTCCTTTGTGGTTCAGTGTATTGAGCGTGAGGGTTGTCTTTCTCGAGTGCTTTGTGCGCTGAAAGGTTCTGTTTCTCGAGTGCTTTGTGCGCTGAGTGATTCTGAATTGTGGGAGGCAGATTCATGCTCCTTGTTCAGTGGTGTTTCTGAGTGGTGGTTCTGGCCGTGACCACCTTGCTGCGTGAACAGTGTTCTCGGTGCTTTGCTTTGTGCTTCTGGTGGGTTTGATAGATTTATTGGGGTCTTTTCCTTCCGGTCTTTACCGAGGTTTCTCTCCGTGACGTAGATTGGGAAAACAGCAGATCTGAGCCTGACTCGATATCCTTTTGAGTTTAGTATTATATTTGCATATTGTGTATTTGTATTTGTTTTGCAGGTACACATGGCGATGTCAAGACGGATACCCTCATAACACGTACATGGTCTTTTGTTTTACTATAACCATGTTTAACATGCTACCGGGTTCTGTAGTTTCTTGGATTGAGTAATAATCAGAAAACTCACTATATAAATTTGTATTTTGGCATTCTCATATATAGCATACTTTTAAATTCATGGACTATCAACATATAATTAACATGGACAACATCGTAAATCATCTTGGAAATGGTGGAACTGAAATTTGGATTACAATGTGGAATTGTGTGGTGTGAAGCATCTGGAACCTTCGTAATGAGGTGATTTTTAAGGATCTTTAGTCTTGGTTAGTGACTAAAAAAGTAGGATTGGAATCGTTTCCAGTTAACGATTGGTTTAGATTTCCTTTATTGTGCTTGAATCTCAATGCATAAGAATGCTATGGTAAAACTTTTGTAACTCACTGCTTTACTTTCTGAGCACCTCCGATGCTCTATTTAATCAACTCTTTCCTTACAAAAAAAAAACTCACGTATAAATAAATAATATTTTGCAATATAACATTTGAGATAAAAATCATTGCAAATTGATTGAAAAACCTAGAAAGCGAATCGAATCGATCCGAATATCATGTGGAACGGAATAACATTGTGACTAATGTGAAACATTCCTATGGATAAAGCTTTTCGGAATATATCCCAACGACATATATAAATCTTTTCCTCAAAAGCTTAAAATTGAAGTTGCAGAAACGTCATGATCATAATTAAAGTTTGGATGATGAATCATGTATCATACATAATTATTTAGGTTTATTTTTTCTTTGATTATTATATTGTGAGATTTAAAATCGTGTAACACATTCAGATAATGAGAAACTTGATTTTGCAAAGTTCAAATGCTATACATATTAGAATTCAGTCATAATGATGTGGAAATCCCTCATTAAGTGGGAAAAATTTCCTCCTAATATAAAAAAAATTACAACTAAATAAATGGAGCTAAAACCAGGGGCGGTGCGACCCCAATTTTATAGTAGAACGGTTTCGATACGAATGTGCTTAAAATAACTATATCCCATGTTCTTTACCGGGATCAATCCCCTATATTAAACTATGCTAGAGCTAAGGTCAAAATAACAGATTCATCCACCAACTGAGATTTGAAAATTCAGGACAATGGTTTTCCAACGTATCATAGCAAAATAACAGTTATAACCACACATCATCAACGATTTGGATCAGATATGAGAACAATATTTCATTTTTGACCATCTTTGTCAACTAAGGTGTTGGTAATGGGGTATCTGTACGTCGTGTTAGTGCAAAGCAAAGATGCCCACTCCCCTAAAGTTGAAACATTTGGGTGTTTTGCTTTATTATTTTCAATTGTGAATATTAATAATAAAAATAAAGACAAATCATCCCCACTATCAAGCATTCTAAATATATATATATATATATATATATATATATATATATATATATATTTTATATAAATGCTTACTATATATAAAAAAACATTGTAAAAACACACAATATATGCTCTACTATACAAATTAATATAATTAGTCTATAACTAGCCACAAAACATTGAAGTGGGACAAAATCGTGTATGGTCGTAAGTGAGGATATTTTGATGCTATCGATCGGGCACTGTTTTTAGAGGTAACATCAAACTAACTCGTAAGTGGTGCGAGTTTGAAATGTTGATGTTACATATTGATTAGTATATTTGGTATTAATTATTTTACGATAATAGATTCCATTTCCTATATGAAAAACAAATTACAGAACTTCTATATATAAATAAATGAAAATAAAATTCTTATCATTATGTCAAGACTTAATTCTTTATTTGTGCGTATATGTTGTCAAGATGGACCCAAATCCTTCATTTGTGATCTTTGTGGTCATTTGTGTGAAAGGATGAGAGATCAGCGTATTCATATTGAATTAAGACTATGGCACAATGCTTTAGGCAACTATTTGAAGAATTCCAACAAATTTAAGAATATCAGCTAAGGATCTCCGGCAGAGAAAATATAGTTTAAACGTTGAAGTAGTAAAGAGAGATTGAATGACAAAGATTTCACTTTCTCTCTATTAAAAACATTATAATCTTTGTAGGATCAAGCGGTTTTCGCTATTCCAAAACGTATAACTAGTGGTAATAGTAACTAAAATATTTTAAACTGTACGACAACCTAAGTGCCACGGTTCGACCGGTCGCCTAGTACGAAAAACTATTGTTCCTCAACAATATAACTTATTAAATCAAATAGAGAGAAAGTGAAATCTTTGTCATTCAATCTCTCTTTACTACTTCAACGTTTAAACTATATTTTCTCTGCCGGAGATCCTTAGCCGATATTCTTAAATTTGTTGGAATTCTTCACAAATTGGGGAACAATAGTTTTTCGTACTAGGAGACTGGTCGAACCGTGACACTTAGGCTGTTGTACAGTTTAAAAGATTTTAGTTACTATTACCACTAGTTATACGTTTTGGTATAGCGAAAACCGCTTGATCCTACAAAGATTATAATGTTTTTTGTTACCTGGAATTTTGGTAGGGTAGACGTGTATTTCTTCCAAGTACAAAACAATATACAAAAAGTAAAGGAGATCAGATTTTTTACGTGAAAAACCCCAAAAGATGGGGAAAAACCACGGGACCAAGTCCGGTATAAATTTCACTATAAACAGGTGTGTGATTTACAGTGTCTTCTTTACAAGAAATGAGCTAAGAAATGAAAATGGTGAAGGGGGAAGACATCGGCTGCTGTTTGTTCTTGAGGAGGAAGGAGACATGCTTTCTTTTCCCCCCTAGAAAGATGTGTTGGCCTTCCCCATGCCCTCTCAACCCTCCTGCCTGCTCTCTCACGGAAAATCTACCCCTTTCTTGGTGAGAGTTATCTGGTATTTATATGAGAATGGAGGAGACAACCTGTAACTACCTACCCAAGGTCTAGGGGACATTGTCTTATGCTGAAGGCATGGGTCAGAGTCCCAGTGATGGGGACCACAGACAACTATTGCACTCTTTGTACGATTTATGCAGCTTTTAAGATATTATTCGTATACGGAGATATGTTTTGTGCCTCTGATTTATGAGATCACTCCTCAGGTGTAGATCTTCCGGGAGGCCGACCTGGTGGTGGTCGAGGTGGAGGTCATCCTCGAGACCGACCTGGGGTGGCCAAGGTGGAGGTCATCCTCGAGGCCGACCTTGGGTGGCCGAGGTGGAGGTCTTCCTGAGGCCGACCTTGGGGTGGCCATGGTAGAGGTCATCCTCGAGGTCGACCTGGGGGTGGCCGAGGTGGAGGTCATCCTCGAGGCCGATTTGGGGTGGCCGAGGTGGAGGGCTTCCTGAGGCCGACCTGGGGGTGGCCATGGTAGAGGTCATCCTCGAGGCCGACCTGGGGTGGCCGAGGTGGAGGTCATCCACGCGGCTGAGCTGGGGTGGCCGAGGTGGAGGTCTTCCTGAGGTCGACCTGGGCTGGGGTGGCCGAGGTGGTGATCTTCCTGAGGCCGAGCTGGGGTGGCCGAGCTGGAGATCTTCCTGAGGCCGAGCTGGGGTGGCCGAGGTGGAGATCTTCCTGAGGCCGACCTGGGGGTGGCCATTGTAGAGGTCTTGCCCAAAGCAGGTCTTGCAGAGTCCATACTTTTACAAGGGTAACACCAGTATCCCCCCTCTAGTCGAGCTACTGTAACGCTGTCTCGATTGTTCGGGTATTTTGGCAAGAACTGATCTGGGCTTAATATGCTAAACCTGCTCCATCGCCCCCACCCACTATACTATAAAAATGGCTTAATACGCTTGGGCTATAGATAACAAGTCGAGCTGGAGAGGGAGGCTGAACTGGATAGGCATGTAAACCTCGAACAAGGCTGACATGTTTTCTAGGCGGGGCTGACATGTTATCTAGGCAGGGCTGACCTTCTATCTTTACAGGGCTGACTTGTTCTCTTAGCAGGGCCGACCTGCAATGAATACTAATTCTAAGTATATAATTAAATCTTTAAACATGTCTGACATGTTACTTGTGTAGGGCTGACCTGCAATAACAACTACAAATAATTCTAAATATAGGTCCAAATGCATAAAACTGGATGAAATGGGCTTAAAAATGCTGAAAAAGGACCAAACTGAGCAAATCTGGAAAAGGAGGGACCAAATCGCAAGATTGGAGATTTGAGGTCCGAGATCGATCGGCAATGACGAAGATCGATCGTCAGATTTCCGCGATCGATCGGCAAATGACGAAGATCGATCGTGGATTTGTTTAATTTGGGTATCACGTGCAGTAGAGATTGAAGATCGATCGCGAGGAGACGAAGATGATCCCCGCGAGGAGTTTTTGGAAAAATAAAGACTTTCCATGTTTGGTTCAAGGGGGACTCCTTCCCAATTATTGTTGCCCTATATATCAGACCTAGGGACGAATTTTAGGGGACTTTTGCCAACTTTTACAATAACCTAGCAGCCTCTCCTCCATAAAAAGCACCACCACAAATCATTGAAGAGCAAGAGCAACGCAAGGAGCGACGCACGGAGCGACATCCTCGTTATCTTAGTATTTCTGAACTTAATTAATGTTATATCAGATTTTGATGTTAAATTTGTTTAAAGACATGTTTTTACATTATAATTTGATTATGGTTGTTGGCTAGAATATTTGTCAAGACATAGGGGATCCCATGTTTGAACCATTGAGTTAATTAACAGTTTTGATTTAATTTCTATGATCTTTGCGCATAATTTATGTTTTTAATGCTTGTAAAAGCTTAGCTACCTTTTGCATGATATTGGTAATCGTAATTGAATTGACCATAGGAGATTACGATACGACGTAGTAAATTAGGCCGTGGGTTTTAGGTTGAGACGGACCAAGTAAAATCTAGCACACGTGTGATAGCAATAGATATACCAAAATCGAAGGCTAGTAGTTTTCACAAAGCATTTTTTGGTATTAATCATTCAATAAAGACACGGGAGTGATTTATTGTAGATTAGTGCTAGACTTGTTATAACCGGACCAATGTATAACGAATGAAATAGGAAAACTCGTCACCCTAGAACATAAAACATTGAATCTTAATTAATAGACAACTTTTGGGGGATTACATGGGCGAACCGACGTCTTGATAATTCGTTTATAAATTCTCTTCAATTATTCATCACTGCTGGTTAGGTTAATTTTTGTGCTTAAGTCAATTTAGTTTGATAATCATTTCATAATCGTAGGTTAAATATAGAAATTCTAATCGATCGTGGTAATTGCTACTAGTCCCTGTGGGTACGACATTCCTTACTCTTAAACCATTATATTAAAACTTGACACCGTGCACTTGCGGTAGAGAATCGCTACATTGAAATAACTGTTTAAAATAAAGCGATCAAGTTTTTGGCGCCGTTGCCGGGGACTAGTTTAAGTAATATCATAGGAGATTAGTTGACTATAATTTAGCCATATTTTTTATTTTTATTTTTTTTTAACTTTTATTACGGTTTATACGATTTCACCACTGTTGTTCCTTCGTTGTGTTGAATTTTGCAGGGAGTTGTCTTTGTAGTGCATGCTACGAAGTGACAGACCTATATTAGAGCCACTTGACTTAGAGATTGAGCGAACTTGTAGAAGACTTCCGGAAGAAACTATAGAGATGGCTGAGAATAATCGAGGGAATGGTGAACAACACAATGATGAAGTGCCAATTACAAGGTCCATGATGGACTATGCACAATCATCTTTTCAAGGCACCATGTCTAGCATCACTAGACCAAGGATTCAGGCTAATAACTTTGAGATCAAGCCTGCCATAATTCAGATGATTCAACATTCTGTGCAATTCGGAGGATTGCCTACTGACGATCCTAATGCTCATATCTCCAACTTTTTGGAGATATGCGACACATTCAAGCACAATGGCGTCACTGACGACGCCATCAGGTTACGACTCTTTCCCTTTTCTTTAAATGATAAAGCTAAGAGTTGGTTAAATTCATTGCCTGCAGGATCGATCACTACCTGGGAGGGGATGGCGCAAGCATTCTTATCAAAATACTTTCCCCCTTCCAAGACAGCTAAGATGCGCAATGATATCACCACATTCGTGCAACATGATCCGGAGACTCTATATGAAGCATGAGAGCGCTTCAAGGATCTACTTCGAAGATGCCCACATCATGGCCTTCCGATTTGGCTTCAGGTACAAACATTTTACAATGGTTTATATTCTGCTAATAGATCCATGATTGATGCAGCAGCAGGAGGTACCATTATGAGAAAGTCACATGAGGAAGCTTTCTTGGAAGAGATGGCATCCAACAGTTACCAGTGGCAGTCCGAAAGGAATGTGCCCAAAAGACCGATTGAGGTGCACCAAGTTGATGAGGTAACAGCAATAAAAGCTCAATTGGAGGCGTTGAATAAGAAAATGGATGGCTTGAGCATGACAGCGATGCAAGCTCAAGTGGTCATATGTGATTTGTGTGGAGGCAACCATCAGAGCACGGAATGCCATGCAGGTAATCCTTTTGTGCAATCTACTGAAAATGCTAACTTTGTAGGAAACAGGCCACAACAAGGTAATTCTTACTCCAACAACTATAACAACCGTGGAGGAATCATCCAAACTTCTCTTGGTCTGACCAAAAGAATGTTTTGAACCCCCAACCACAACCGGTTTACCAACCAAAGCCGAGCATGGAGGAATTACTTGTCAAGTTTATATCATCTACTGAGACAAGGATGAGTAACCAAGATGCATCTATCAAGAATTTGGAAACTCAAGTCGGACAATTGGCAACCATCTTGGCCGGAAGAGCACAAGGTCTCTACCGAGTGACACCGAGAAGAATCCAAGGGAGCAAGCCAATGCCGTGACCTTGAGGAATGGAAAGGAAATTGGTGCCGAGAAGGAAACGGAAAAGATTCAATGAAGCAAGAGGAGAAGGAGCAACCGTACAACAAGGGTAAGTCCATTGGAGCCACTATACCAATCTCACCACAAGAAAAGGTACACATTCATCTCCCATTCCCTGCAGCAATTAATAGGGCGAAGGTTGATTCAAACTTTGCCAAATTTTTAGACATGCTTAAGAATTTGCATATTGATATACCTTTTATTGATGCTTTACGAGAAATGCCTAATTATGCCAAATTCTTAAAGAAAATGTTGTCTAAGAAGCAGAAATTGGGAGAGCACGAGACTGTCTTTTTGACTGAGGAATGTAGTGCTATGGTGCAAAAGAAATCGGCCACGAAGTTAAAAGATCCAGGGAGTTTCTCTATTCCTTGCACTGTTGGGCCTATTTCTTCTATTAAATCATTATGTGATTTGGGTGCTAGTGTGAATTTGATGCCTTTGTCTGTTTTTCAGAGACTTGGATTAGGAGAGCCGAAGCCCACGAGGGTAGTGTTGCAAATGGCAGACAAGTCTATCACCTACCCACTAGGAATCATTGAAGATGTACCAGTAAAGATAGATCAATTCACCTTCCCGGTGGATTTCCTAGTGCTGGATATGGAGGAGGATGTGAGAATGCCATTGATCCTGGGACGCCCATTCTTGGCTACTGGAAGAGCCATCATTGATGTTGAAGAAGGGAAGTTGATCCTCCGTGTAGGAGAGGATCGAGTTACATTCAATATGTTCAAATCTTCAACACACGCACACAACGAGCATGATTATCTGAAAGTTAACATGATTGACACTTTGCTTGTTGATGTGATGCAAGATACTAATGAGGTAGAAGTGGAGTCCAAGCTAGAGCCTAAGGAAGGCAAGAGCCATGACATGGTCAAGTCAAAAAAGGCTAAGAAGCTCAAGGAAAAAAGGACATTCATGAAGGGAGAGACAGTGCAATTGCATAAAGCACCACCACCTCGCATTTTCCAAAGCAAGCGAAAGGCGTCATGGGTTGGACCATTCATGGTAACTGCCGTCTATGCTCATGGAGCAATTAAGGTAAGTGATCATATTCTAGGCACTTACGTGATAAATGATCAGCGGTTAAGGCACTGCAACGTGGATGACACTAATCCACATACTCCGAACTGTTAAAGCGATGTTGGTAATAAGTCCAGCTTGGGACTATAAATCAAGAACTCTTTCTTAACCCTTTGCTTTGTTTTTGTTTATTTTGGTTTGTTTTGTTTTTGTTTTTTATTTTGGCGAAACTCCATGAGTGTTGTGACGTGTTCCAACACTATGCCCCATGAGCTGATGAAATTGGACAACGATCACTGACGATCGTTGTCAATGGTAAATGTTTTGTCCTATTTTCTGTGCCTAGTACATTGAGGACAATGCATGAATTAAGTTTTGGGGAGTGCATTACTGTGGCATGCTTCTTATTTGGAAATTGATCATTTATTGAGCACCAACAAAATTTTTCTTGAAAATGAGTTCAATTAGTAAGATAAGAATGAATCATAGTAGTGGTCTCTATTCCATGATGATATTAATCCCATTATGCATGTCAACTTGAGTTTTGATGATCGTAAGACTTGTTTGTGAATATCTTGTTTTGAGTAGCATGTCAAAGATGATGAATATTTTGAGCACATTTGAGTCATAATCTTGTGAATTGCACTTGTACTAGTGAAATTTTTTGTGAACTTAATGAATTGTTTTTGAGCATCTTAGAGTACCTTAGAAACTATTTGATGACGACACTTCAAGGCAAAATTTTATAGTCATGAACTTGATTAGGAGATGATCTAGGCGATCTTTGGACCGTTTGAGCCTTTTCAAGCTTACCATGTTTACATTAATCCATAGTATCCAATTTTGAGCATAATTGAAAAAGAATGGAGTGTGTTTAACATACTATTAGCCCCCATTCAACATTTTTTTTGGCAACTCATTATACCCACCTTTATGAGCCTAAATTGAAAGAATTCATCCTTACCTAAAGGGAGTATAATGATTCTAATTATATGCACATGAATTGCTACATTTGGATGAGCTTATTATTGAAAAAAAAAATTGATGATGAGAAAAGAAAAAGATAGATAAAGCCTTGAAAATATATATATATATATATATATATATATATATATATCTAATTAAGACCCAAAGTGGCCAAGGCTACAAGAAAAAGAACAGAAGCTCAAGTTGTGCTAAAAAATTGAAATTTACATAATTATACTCCCTTCTTTGTGCTATCCTATCCTTTCTTTGAAGCCAAACACCTAGGCCTAATGCTACAAGCATAAAAAGACCTAGTGATCCAAGTCTAGGGAGTGACTACATTAGTGGAGAAGTGTTTGAAAATAGGATTTTGGGGTGCTCAATGATAATCTTACTTTTCATTGACTAGCATGATTTGATCTATGAAAATTGCATGAAACTTGAAAGTGACAATAGCACACACGAACGTTCTGAGTTGGCGACGTGTTGCTTGATCTAAGAGAAAAACAACTTGTTAAACTTTCTGATCGATTCTTGTTCGTCTGCAAGTGAGATGTCTGAGTTACATGATTGACTGCGAAGTGGTTTACTTGAATCTTTAATATTGAACTCTACTGTTTGATTCTATTTCTTGCTCGAGACGATCAAGCTTAAGTTTGGGGGAGTTGATAAGTGTGATTTTTACACTTAATTTGATATATGATTAGGGGTGTTTTGGTAGTGATTCCTAGAAAATATTACACGTTTTGATATATATTTGTATATGTCAGGAATCTAGGTCCAAATGCATAAAACTGGATGAAATGGGCTTAAAAATGCTGAAAAAGGACCAAACTGAGCAAATCTGGAAAAGGAGGGACCAAATCGCAAGATTGGAGATTTGAGGTCCGAGATCGATCGGCAATGACGAAGATCGATCGCCAGATTTCCACGATCGATCGGCAAATGATGAAGATCGATCACGGATTTGTTTAATTTGGGTATCACGTCCAGTAGAGATTGAAGATCGATCGCGAGGAGACAAGATCGATCGCCGCGAGGAGTTTTTGGAAAAATAAAGACTTTCCATGTTTGGTTCAAGGGGGACTCCTTCCCAATTATTGTTGCCCTATATATCAGACCTAGGGACGAATTTTAGGGGACTTTTGCCAACTTTTACAATAACATAGCAGCCTCTCCTCCATAAAAAGCACCACCACAAATCATTGAAGAGCAAGAGCAACGCAAGGAACGAAAGAACGGAGCGATGCACGGAGCGACATCCTCGTTATCTTAGTATTTCTGAACTTAATTAATTGTTATATCATATTTTGATGTTAAATTTGTTTAAAGACATGTTTTTACATTATAATTTGATTATGGTTGTTGGCTAGAATATTTGTCAAGACATAGGGGATCCCATGTTTGAACCATTGAGTTAATTAACGGTTTTGATTTAATTTCTATGATCTTTGCGCATAATTTATGTTTTTAATGCTTGTAAAAGCTTAGCTACCTTTTGCATGATATTGGTAATCGTAATTGAATTGACCATAGGAGATTACGATACGACGTAGTAAATTAGGTCGTGGGTTTTAGGTTGAGACAGACCAAGTAAAATCTAGCACACGTGTGATAGCAATAGATTTACCAAAATCGAAGGCTAGTAGTTTTCACAAAGCATTTTTCGGTATTAATCATTCAATAAAGACACGGGAGTGATTTATTGTAGATTAGTGCTAGACTTGTTATAACCGGACCAAGGTATAACGAATGAAATAGGAAAACTCGTCACCCTAGAACATAAAACATTGAATCTTAATTAATAACTTTTGGGGGATTACACGGGTGAACCGACGTCTTGATAATTCGTTTATAAATTCTCTTCAATTATTCATCAATGCTGGTTAGGTTAATTTTTGTGCTTAAGTCAATTTAGTTTGATAATCATTTCATAATCGTAGGTCAAATATAGAAATTCTAATCGATCGTGGTAATTGCTACTAGTCCCTATGGGTATGACATTCCTTACTCTTAAACCATTATATTAAACTTGACACCGTGCACTTGCGGTAGAGAATCGCTACATTGAAATAACTGTTTAAAATAAAAGCGATCAGTGCAGGGATGACCTGCAATAACAACTACAAATAATTCTAAATATAGATTGAATAACAACAGGGATGGCCTATTTTCTAGGCAGGGCTGACCTGTAATGACAACTAGAGATAATTCTAAGTATAAAATTAATTCTTAAACAGGGCTGACCTGTTATCTGGGCAGAGCTGACCTGCAATGACAACTTTAAATGATTCTAAATATAGAATTGAATAACAACAGGGCTGATCTGTTTTCTAGGCATGGCTGACCTGTAATAACAACTAGAGATAATTCTAAGTATAGAATTAAATCTTAAACAGGGCTGACCTGTTATCTGGGCAGGGCAGATCTGAGCTCCAAGTATAATAAATATGAGCGGATAATGCTCTCCCGACCTGAACTCCAGAAATAATAAATATGAGCAGATAATGCTCTCTCGACCTGAGCTCCAGAAATAATAAACCGAGGACATAATGTCACCCGACTTGAGCTCCAAATATAATATGAGCGGATAATGCTCTCCAGACCTGAGCTCCAGAAATAATAAATATGAGCAGATAATGCTCTCCCGACCTGAGCTCCAGAAATAATAAACAGGGTATATAAGGTCTCCCGGCCTGAGCTCCAAATATAATAAATATGAGCGGATAATGCTCTCCCGACCTGAACTCCAGAAATAATAAATATGAGCGGATAATGCTCTCCAGACATGAGCTCCAGAAATAATAAATATGAGCAGATAATGCTCTCCCGACCTGAGCTCCAGAAATAATAAACGGAGTATATAAGTTCTCCCGACCTGAGCTCCAAATATAATAAATATGAGCGGATAATGCTCTCCCGACCTGAGCTCCAGAAATAATAAATATGAGCGGACAATGCTCTTCCGACCTGAGCTCCAGAAATAATAAATATGAGCAGATAATGCTCTCCCGACCCGAGCTCCAGAAATAATAAATATGAGCGAATGATTCTCGTCTGGTCTGAACTCTGGGGCGGACTATGTGATAAAACTGTGCCTGTACAGACCATGGTGATAATAATGTGCCTGAGCGGATCATAGCAGTAAGTTTGTGTCAGGGCCTTATTCACATGGGCTTTAGTGACATGGCGGACCTGCACTGATATTTTGCCAAGGTCTCATGCACTTGGGCTTAAGCAATCAGGGCGGACCTGTGCTGATATTTTGCCAAGGCCTCATACACTTGGGCTTGAGCAATCAGGGCGGACCTGTGCTGATATTTTGCCAGAGCCTTATACACTTGGGCTTGAGCAATCAGGGCGGACCTGTGCCAAATATTTGCCAGGGCCTCATACACCTGGGCTTAAGCAATCAGGGCGGACCTGTGTCGATATTTTGCCAACGCCTCATACACTTGGGCTTGAACAATCAGGGCGGACATGTGCTAAATATTTGCTAGGGCCTCATACACCTCGGCTTAAGCAATCAGGGCGGACCTGTGCTAAATATTTGCCAGGGCCTCATACACTGAGCTTAAGCAATCAGGGCGGACCTGTGCTAATAAAATGCCAAGGCCTCATACACTTGGGCTTAAGCAATCAAGGCGGACCTGTGCTCTGGAGAGTAAATATGAGCAAATATTAATAACCGAGCTCCAAAATCAACACCTCTCATTCGAACTCCAACATCAATACATCATAAGCAAATAAGTTCACCCAGACACCAGAACCAATAAAGATCCCGAGCTGTTGAATAGGGTCTCACTGCCGAGATTCCACGCCCGAGCTGTCATAATATGGGCTTACTGCAAGATTGCATGCCCGAGCTGTCATAATATGGGCTAACTGCAAGATTGCATGCATGAGCTGTCCGATAGGGGCTTACTGCAAGATTACATGCCCGAGCTGGTGATCATGCCCTGAAATAATAATAAAATAGCATTGCACAAATATATATGTACGAATTTCAAGTATCAGTTGGACAGGAAAAACCATAATTAAGGCATAGCAATTAAGCGCCCAAGTTGAGTTTGATTGATGAGGTCTAGCTGATGGCTAAGGTGGCCAAGCTCACATGGATGAGATGAGCTCATTGTAGAGGCCGAGCTGATGTGGATGAGGCCGAGCTCACTGTTGAGGCCAAGCTGGGCGAGGTTTCCAAGTTGAGGCCTAGCTGGGGCCGAGGTGGCCGAGCTTGGGCCGATGAGGCAAGCTCATTGTAGAGGCCAAGCTGATGTGGATGAGGCCGAGCTCACTGTTGAGGCCGAGCTGGGCGAGGTTTCCGAGTTGAGGCCGAGCTGGGGCCGAGGTGGCCGAGCTTGGGCCGATGAGGCGAGCTCATTGTAGAGGTCAAGCTGATGTGGATGAGGCCGAGCTCACATGGATGAGGCCGAGCTGGGCGAGGTTTCCAAGTTGAGGCCGAGCTGGAGCCGAGGTGGCCGAGCTTGGGCCGATGAGGCGAGCTCATTGTAGAGGCCAAGCTGATGTGGATGAGGCCGAGCTGGGAGAGGTTTCCAAGCTGAGGCCGAGCTGGGGCCGAGGTGGCCGAGCTTGGGCCGATGAGGCGAGCTCATTTTTTGAGGTCAAGCTGATGTGGATGAGGCCATCTCACTGTTGAGGCCGAGCTGGGCAAGGTGGCCAAGCTTGGGCCGAGGTGAGGCATTGATTTGATATGTGTCACTCTTAATCAGCTCAAATCCTGCAACAACAGCTCCTAACGCCACCAAAAACCAAATGCTAAAGCAGCTCCATTCTCCAAAATTTGTGGTCGGCTAGGGGGAAGAGGTATCACCAGAGATCTGAGGCCTGATGTATCATCTTGAGAATCATTACACTGGCGTTTCTTCGAATGCAACCCAAAAGCATAGCAACTTTCATATAAGGCTGCACCCGAATAACCAAAACCTTTCTCCCTTTTATCAAACCCGTCGCCGCCGCTTAACAAAGGTTTTTCTTCTCCAGAATTTAGAAAACTCATCTCCCAACAGAGATGCAACCCTCAAACCATCATTCTCCTCCTCATATCTCAACGTCTTGAGCTCACGTTCTCACAGACGACGCCAATTGTTACCTGAAATTTTGGTAGGGTAGACGTGTATTTCTTCCAAGTACAAAACAATATACAAAAAGTAAAGGAGACCAGATATTTTACGTGGAAAACCCCTAAAGATGGGGAAAAAACACGGGACCAAGTCCGGAATAAATTTCACTATAAACAGGTGTGTGATTTACAGTGTCTTCTTTACAAGAAATGAGCTAAGAAATGAAAATGGTGAAGGGGGAAGACCTCGGCTGCTACTTGTTCTTGAGGAGGAAGGAGACATGCTTTCTTTTCCCCCTAGAAAGATGTGTTGGCCTTCCTCATGCCCTCTCAATCCTCCTGCCTGCTCTCTCACGGAAAATCTACCCCTTTCTTGGTGAGAGTTATATGGTATTTATATGAGAATGGAGGAGACAACCTGTAACTACCTACCCATGGTCTAGGGGACATTGTCTGATGCTGAAAGCAGGGGTCAGAGTCCCAGTGATGGGGACCACAGACAACTATTGCACTCTTTGTACGATTTATGCAGCTTTTAAGATATTATTCGTATACAGAGATATGTTATGTGCCTCTGATTTATGAGATCACTCCTCAGGTGTAGATCTTCTTGGAGGCCGACCTGGGGTGGTCGAGGTGGAAGTCATCCTCGAGGCCGACCTGGGGTGGCCAAGGTGGAGGTCATCCTCGAGGCCGACCTTGGGTGGCCGAGGTGGAGGTCATCCTCGAGGCCGACCTTGGGTGGCCGAGGTGGAGGTCCTCATGAGGCCGACCTTGGGGTGGCCATGGTAGAGGTCATCCTTGAGGCCGACCTGGGGGTGGCCGAGGTGGAAGTCATCCTCGAGGCCTACCTGGGGTGGCCGAGGTGGAGAACTTCCTGAGGCCGACCTAGGGGTGGCCATGGTAGAGGTCATCCTCGAGGCCGACCTGGGGTGGCCGAGGTGGAGTTCATCCACGCGGCTGAGCTGGGGTGGCCGAGGTGGAGGTCATCCACGCGGCTGAGCTGGGTTGGCCGAGGTGGAGGTCATCCACGCGACTGAGCTGGGGTGGCTGAGGTGGAGGTCTTCCTGAGGCCGACCTGGGCTGGGGTGGCCGAGGTGGTGATCTTCTTGAGGCGAGCTGGGGTGGCCGAGCTGGAGATCTTCCTGAGGCCGAGCTGTGGTGGCCGAGGTGGAGATCTTCCTGAGGCCGACCTAGGGGTGGCCATTGTAGAGGTCTTGCCCAAGGTAGGTCTTGCAGAGTCCATACTTTTACAAGGGTAACATTTTTAATTGAATTTAACGTTACACATGCCGGTATGATCCACATTTATAAATAATCAAAGGATCTCATCAGGTTAAGGCAGAGTGATTGTATGTAAAAAAACATTATTCATGAAATCTGGGGTAGAGCAATCAAAGAGTCTTCTGACCGTTAAGCCGCAAAAGTCCATATAAATTTTTTTTTATTCATCGTTTTGTAATAAACGATGAATAAAAACATTGGCCGTTGGAGGTGCCTAAATAAGGCTACCGATAGTTCTTTTGTAAGCTCGTAGATGGGTAGCTCTGCATTGTTTATAGAATAACAAGTATGACATATCGACACATGTGATGTAGCCACTCATGTTTATATGTCACTTAATAACTTTGCACTGCCACTGTATAAGGTAATATAGTTGTCTCTCTGCTATTAGCTATAGCTTTTAGCAACATTGTAAGCATTTGAGCCGTCCAAAAAGTAAATTATGAGGTTTTTTCTTGGTGTGGGGGGTGGGGGATGTTGGAGTGTCTAGATAAGACTCTCAGCAATTATTCTGTGCCCTCGTATACAGGTAATTGCACTATCTATGTCATAACAAGTCTGACATATCGGCACTCACGGAGTGCGACCCCTCATGTTCGCATGTCGCTTAGTACAAGATTTTGTTCTGCTACTGTATAAGGAAATAAAATTGTACATATGTTATCAGTTATAATTTTTAGCAAAGTGGTAAGCGTCAGATCATTACAAATACCTTCAACTATTTTTTCCCCTTAAATATATTCACAGTTTCTTTCCTTTTTATTATTTGAAGTCTCGTCATATTTTTTTTTCCTTCTAAGATTAATGTGAGACGCGTTTTTTTATATGTGAATTCTTTTTTGATCCCAATTTGCATTATTTTTAAGGTTGTTTATGGGATTTAAATAAACACCGTCGATTAATAATCTTATAGGACATTTTATCTATAACTTGGCAGCTTCACGAATTGATACACATACACTCTTGAAAATCCAGTGCATGAAACTATTTATTTGATTTTCCATATATACATGCATAAAATGCGTGAGGTACCTTAGTGGTAAGACAATTTCAGACAAATGTCTAAGTACACTCATGTACCTAACAATCTAAAATATTATCATCATGCATGACATCTATGTGTCCACCAATTTATGTTATGCACTTCCCAATCTTACAAATTATCATCACACCTACCATACAAATTAACATATTACCCTAAAAAAATTATTAAAATCCAAAAAAAATTAAATATAAAAATATTGTATAATCATTTCATAATTTAAATTAAAAAAAACTAAAACAAAATACTAAACGGATGTACAATTATCACATTATTTTACAAAAAAAAACAAATGTATATGCACACCACGCGTGCATAAGGGCCTAGCATATATAATGTGTAAGGACATTAGTGGTCCGACCATAGACCAATGTCTAATTACACTCATGTCCCTGTCAATCTAAAATATTACAATCACACATGTCATCTATGTGTCAACCAATTTACATTATTTCATTCTCAATCATACAAACTACAATCACACCTAACATACAAATCATCATATTACCCTAAAAAATTTATTGAAATCCAAGAAAATATTAAATATAAAAGTAATGTATAATCATTTCATAATTTAAATTAAAAAAACTAAAACCAAACTATAAAAACGGGCATTACCAAACTATAAAAACGGGCATTACAATTATCACACATTTTACAAAAAAAATTTTATAATCGTTAATACCATACAATTTATAATATCTAACTATTGCATAAGCATGATTTATTATGCATAATTACCTTTATAATATAGTATTTTAAGATATCAAAATTAAATTACAAAATAGGAAAATTAAGGGGGCATTTAAAAAAATAAACAATTTAAAGATCAATAAAATAATATGATATAAATTCAGTTATAAACTATAATTATGAAATATATAATAATAACGTATTTACTTTAATACAATATTTTATAATGTAATATACTTGAAAATCTTATTATAATTTCTATGAAACTGAAAGAAGATTAAGGTACAGACTATAGATTATAATGTAGGGCAATAAAATGTGGCAATGTGCTCAATATATATTAAAATATATTTATTTATTAATAATTTTAGATTAATTATATTGAATTAATCAATAAATAAACACATCCTACAAGCATTTTCCTTGTAGCCCATGTTACTTGGAATATATGTAAAAGATTTGCTAGCATATTATTCCAGCTGTTGCATTTCAAATTTCAATATTAGGACTGCGGAGAATTGACGCCGACTTTGAATCAGGGAAACGTGTAAAATATTTTATTTTATTTTTAAAATAAAAGTAAATTTTCTTTAAACATAAATTGACAATTCGTTAACGAGAAGCAGCCAGAACGATAAGTACAATGAGATGTCTACATAAGAAACTATAACACCCATACTACTCATGAGTAAGATAATTAAACCAAACAGAAATTAAACTCCAACTCCAAACGTGAGTAAAAACAAAGGCACCCCGAGATAGATATGTCAGAGAAGGTTGAAGGGGAAATTGAACCACTACAGTAGCACAAGATGTTGACCACTCCTTAGTCGAACTAGGATCTCTCAAACCATGTAACCGTAAGTGCTGGCTAGAAAAGGAGTTGTCTTCGACAAGAGCTGAAGGTGCAGAAAGATAGGCGAGCTGCAGAAACTGAACGGAAGTCCACAAACGTGCAAGCGGTCGCAACCAAATCCCTCAAAGAAATCAAGCCACAATACGATGACACACAAAATCGAAAGGCACAGAAGCGAGAATCCAACAATGCCCCCGCGGTGGAAGATAACAAAATGATGACCACCAAGAGACCAATGCATAGCACATAGATAACTAGTACCAAGCATCAGAATACAATTACACAAAACCAATGCTAATGTATTTGGATTGATTATTCTTATATGCACAGGATGGATATGAAGATTATATTAATTTATCTTTATATTTATCTTTATCTTAATCTTTAAAGGAAGATTAGTTTAGGTAGATTAGTCCTTTGTTATTTTTTTATATAAACTCTATTTTTGATGTATTATTTTTTAAATCATTAAATGAGAACCCTTTTATTCTCTAAAATTATCATCGCATCAGAGCCACTATTTTGAGCAATTCTCCATCTGGGTTCTCATTTTTTTTGGTTCACAAATTGTTTTTTGTTTTAGTTCGGTTCTCTGCATATTTTTTTTGGGTTTGCAAATAGTGGGATTTTTCCGTTTCGGTGAAGCTTTGTTCCAAGTGAGACACAATTGATTTGCTGTAAAATCGACTTTCTTTTCTTAAGCTTGAACCATAGTGTTTGGAACGAAAGTCGGTGCGCAGTCCAGAGAGGTGTATTGGGAAATTTGCAAACTCACGATATTTCTTATTGCAGTGGTTGCAAATTAGCAAAATTTTATGCTTTACATTTTCCTAAAAGTATTTCTTGTTCGTTTGCTCCATTTGATCTTGTTTATTCTAATGTCTGGGGATCCTCTCCCATAAATTCAAAGAGGGTTCACGTTATTATGTTTCTTTTATTGATGAGTATACTCGTTATTCTTGGGTTTATCTTATGAAACGTCGCTCTAACTTCTTTAGCATCTTCAATGAATTCCGATCTCTTGTTAAAATGCAACATTCTACTGTTATCAAGTGCTTTCAGTGTGATTTGGGTGGGGAGAATACTTCCAATGTCTTCTCTGACTTACTTGCTTTTGATGGAACTTTTCATCAAACTGCTTGCACAGACACTCCCGAGCAGAATGGTGTTGCTGAAAGGAAACATAGACATCTTGTTGAAACAACACGTTCTCTATTGTTGTCTGCCTCCTTTCCTAGTGAGTTTTGGGGGAGAAGCAATTCTTACTGCTGCTCATTTGATTAATAGGATTCCAATATCACACAATTCAGGTTTGTCTCCTTTTGAGAAATTGTATGGTTATGCTCTTGATTACTCTTCCCTGCGTGTTTTTGGCTCTACCTGTTTTGTACTTCGTCCTCATGTAGAGCGTAGTAAATTGTCTTCACGGTCTGCTATTTGTGTCTTTCAAGGTTACAGTGTAATACAAAAAGGATACCTTTGTTTTGATCCAGTTAGTCAAAAATTATACGTCTCTCGTCATGTTGTGTTTCTTGAACATATACCCTTCTTTTGCATCCCTGCTAGTTCTCATACTATGATTAGGTCTGATCTCGTTCACATTGATCCGTTCATTATTGATACCGATATTGTCTCAACCCTTGTTCCGCCCCATCCACTCCCATTTCAAATCATGATTCATGTGGGGTTCCTGTTGATAGTTTTGTTGATGCTTGTACTTTGGTTCCTCATACATTTGTTGTTCCCTCTTCTCCTCTGGCTGCTCAATCACCTACATATACTATGGCTCCTCCTCTTCATCACTATCCTACGCGTACTCGTAAGTCCACTCAACTACCTGATTTTGCATACTCTTGTTATTCTAGCTCTTTTGTTTCATTTCTAGCCTCTATTAACCGTCTTTCTGAGCCTTCATCCTATAGAGAGGCAATTTGTGACCGGCTTTGGCAGGATGTGATGGCTGCAGAACTTACTGCTTTATATCAAACGCACACTTGGGACTTGGTACCTTTGCCGCCAGGTAAACGAGCCATTGGTTCGCTTTGGGTCAATAAAATCAAAACCAAGTCAGATGGATCTATTGAGAAATACAAAGCTCGATTAGTCGCTAAGGGATACTCTCAGAAGTACGGCATGGATTAGGAGGAGACGGTGCAAAAATGACTACAGTTCGCACTCTCATTGCAGTTGCCTCTGTTCGTCAATGGCAAATATCTCATATGGATGTGAAAAACGCCTTCTTGAATGGCGATCTTCAAGAAGTCTACTTGGTTCCTCTTCTGGTGTTCCTCATCAATCTGGTGAAGTTTGCAGACTTAGATAAGTTCTCTATGGTCTCAAACAAGGACATCGAGCTTGGTTTGAGAAGTTCTCTATCGTGATTGCTTTGCTTGCCTTCTGTCATAGCCATCAATACTCGACATTATTTATCAGATGTACAGCTATCGGTCGTATCTTGCTTTCTTTATATGTTGATTACATGATTATTCCTGGTGATGATGTTGATGGGATTACGGTGTTGAAGTCAGAGTTAGCTCATTATTTGGATTTTGGATTTTTTTGGGTGATTCTCTTATTTTTTTGGAAGAGTAATAAACAAGATGTTGTGTCTCGGTTTTCCACAGAGGCAGAGTATCGTGCCATTGCTTCTACTACTTGTAAGATAGTTTGGTTATGTTGGTTGCTTGTAGATATGAGAGTTCATCATCATCCTACATCATTATATTGTGACAATAAGAGTGATATTCAAATTTTGCGGAATTTAGTATTCCATGAGCGGACCAAACACATTGAGATTGATTGTCATGTCATTCGGCATCATTATCAGCATGGCATTATCACATTACCTTCCGTCCCTTCTTCCATGCAAGTTGCCGATTTGTTTACAAAGTCGCATTCCATTTCGCGTTTCCGTTTTTTGGTTAGCAAACTCTCGATGGTTGTTGCAGCAACATCGTGAGTTTGAGGGGAAATGTTAAATAGATTAGATTAGTCTATCTCTATCTTTATCTTTATCTTTACCTTTAAAGGTAGATTGTGTAGGTAGATTAGTCCTTTATTATTTTTCTATATAAACTCTATTTTTGATGTATTATTTTTTTAAGTTATTCAATGAGAGACCTTTTATTCTCTAAAATTATCAGGACTTATACATCATCACATATTCAATGATATCTATATGTATGTATATGTTTGAATGTGTGATAATATATGAATTCACTGGGTGCATAGAAGAATAACATTTATTTGGATACCCTTTATTCATAGAATTTAAATGACCATTTAAAATCATATATAGATATATATATATATATATATTAGTCGCCTCTTGAAGATCTTTTTATTTTTTAGTTTTCATGTATCCAATTTCCATCCTCTCCCTTTATTTTTACTTTTTATTTGTTTTAATTTTTTTCAATAAATTCCTCATATCTACAAGTTTCATTAATTTGAATTATATAATGTTATGTTTGGATGTATGCATTTCATTTGAATTGAATGATTTGATTTGAAAATGGATTTGAAATGACACATATTTTAGGTGCATGTCATATCAATCACAGTTATCATTACATTTACATATATTAGTAAAAATGTGAATTTGAAATACATACGATATAAATTCATCCAAATAATTAAATGAATTTGAAATCAATGATTTGAAATATATGATTTCATATCCATTAATCCAATACATCATAAGATCTAAAAAATATCAAGCATAAAATTATATTACCTTATACGTCCATAGAAGCTTGCACGGTTTCATAATGTTATGTGTAATATAATACATTTCTGGTTTCTAGACCTTTAACTTTCACACAAATGGAGCAGGTGATAATGAGATAAGTTGAAAAATAACATTGGTCAAACATTATTTTTGATTTACGATTTTTTTTTCTAAAAAATAAATCTGAAAAATTACCTTCAAACTAGAGCTATTAAAACGGGTCAATCCGCCTCCAGATGTGTTGGGTAAACATCTACCCAACCCGACCCAAAGCGGGCCGCGGATTATGACGGGCCAGCCCGTCAAAAATTAAAATTAAAACAAATTAAAATTTCAAAAAAGAATTCCAACTGAACTTGTCAATCCTAAAACTGATGCTAGAAGAATATTGAAACTTGCTTCATGTTTTATTTAGACATTAGACTTGCTACTAAAAATACTTGACTATTGCATCGATATTTTACTCAATTTTGAAATACAGATTGTAATTTTCAAATGCGACCAAGTGAAAAATATATAGGGGATCGGATTTTTCAACCCGCCTATTTGACGGGTCGGTGGGCTTCATTTTAACTTATAATTAAATGGATAGGACATTGATGAAGATTATATGACCTTTTCAAAATAATCCTCTGTTTCTTTTTAAACTTTAGTTCAATTGAAGTTATTTTAACTTATTTCCAAGCTGAATTCTTTATTAGCAAATGTTCTCTATATTTTAACTTGAATTTTAAATGACTAACTAATGATTTTTTTACAATAAATCTGTAAATCGCTACAATTTATATACATAGACACCGTTTGGTACATTGTTAAGGGTGAGATGAACAATAATTTTTAACTATTCACCCCTAACTTATCTCTCACATCCATTGTATCAAGTTGTGTCATAGTATAATACATGTGCATAAATTATTGTTATATATACATTTGAACACCAGCAATATCATATTATTCATTATTATTATTATTATTATTAAATGAGATATATAATAATACTCTTATTTTTATGCAAAAAAATATAGTAAAATAAAACTCCAAAAATATGATATTTGATGAGAAAAAATTATTCCCAATATGTTATTTTTTATGCAAAATATAAATCAGCTATTTACTTTGCATGAAATTGCTCATATTGCTTAGACAGATACTAGAAAGTCATGTTGGGACGAATTAGGTAATCGAATAGGAAATAAAATACAAATGAAAGGTTATCAAATTCGATATTTGTATTGTATCTTAACAGAATCTTGTCTATTTCAACTTCGACTTTTTTTTGGTATTTCAACCAACTAATTTAACATTTCAAATAGGTATGAAATGAAAAACTGACATTCTTCTTGATAGAATTTAGTTTTAGATACTTTATTCAATATTTAATTTAAGAAACTCTACTCATCTATTTTATAGATGGGTATATCTCCTCAAGATAGATAAAAATATGTATTATGGTCCACATTCAAAATCAATATGTATCTCGCTTTATATCGCTTCGTATCAATTCATCTCTAAAAGAATGACCTCATACAAATGTTCCATCTGCCAGGAACTAGATTATTTGAACTGGTGACACGGGGATTTTCAGTCCTCTACTCTACCAATTGAGTTATCCCGACCATTCCCAATGTAACATCACATCCACATTCATTTTATTAGAGGATGTGATATATGTCAATTTAAAAAAGGGGCAAGGGAAAATTACAAAGTTTTCTCCAAGTCCTCTAATCTATTGGATCTTTAAAAGGACGACTTTGGTTGTGTCAGTATGCGAAATGCTATTAATTGTGAATTATTCGAATATGGATTCATTGCTTCAATTGAATGTGTATTCTATATCACATGTGATAAGAGAAATCCATTTACACCCAAATACATTACAAAGATAAATGAATTTTGAACCGTTAATGGACAAATGGGAAATGATAAATGTTTTGGGAACTAATCTTTTAATCATAATAGATTAGGATAGGCTGCATGAACTATAGAAGGAAGTCGGGTCACACATATGATGTGTGTGTGCGTGTGCTATTTTCATGTCAAAAATTAAATATCTGAATTATAGGGATAATACATGATATAGTCCTCATTGTTTTCTCTTGTTCCCGATTTAGTCCTTCTTGTTTATACCGACCCGATTTAGTCCCTTTAGTTTGTAATTGTTTCCCAAATCAGTCATATATGTTAATTCAATGTTAAACTTAACAGATTTAGAATTTTCTAATTTCATTATACACCCAAATAAATCCAAAAACTCCTATTTTTGCCCCATTTTTATTTTTAGCCACAAAATCACCCCATAATAAGGGCAAAAAGCAATATCATGTCCCAACTATTTTTTCTCCTCCATTTTCGTTTTTTTTAGCATCGAGATTCAAATTTTTTTTGGAATGGTAAATGATTAAAGATACATGATTCAACACCTCAATTTCAAAAAACTTGGATGCCTATACTGTATTTACATTTTATGCAAATGTACCAACTTCATTAAATTTTAATGATTTTCTATTTACTCATATTATACCACCTTAAATAAGGCACAACAACAAAATTCACACTTTCATCTCTTTCGCACATTGTGGCATTTTGCCGACAATTAAATCTATTATTATAGATCTGAAAATGGCTTATAGAATCACATCAAAAATTTCTGCAGCATCTCCTTTGTTTATATAACATCCCAAAGACAACAAAACAACAATCTGGACTAATTCAAACACCATGCATATATCAACTGCAATGTATATCACAAAAGTAGTATATCACCCAAAAACTAGTACATATCCAATCTCTATTAAACATTCAAATTTTCATCTCCATGCGTAGATGGGGCAGAAGCTGAGGGACCTTGTTGTCTTCGGTGATTTATCCCATCTTTCAGCTTTGAAACTGTAACGAAATTCACTCGCCCTTTGACGAACACAGGTTTATAAATATTCATGGCTTGATTAACCTACAGAAATAGTTACATATTCATATAACTGAAATTATATAAACAAACGAAATTGATGACTCACATTTATCGTGTTCGAGTTGCCTTCATTTTGCACATTAACCTGTGGGGCTGTTTTTCTAACCTGCATTAAGTAAATTTAACATATTAAGAGTTATTACAAATAAAATGTCATGTATATAATATGTTTACCGGTTGTTTTTCCTTTCTTTTTTGTTGTCCAGTAGCAGGAGTCGCTGATGTACTACTTTGTTGAGCTGCTGGTTCTTGCTGGTTCTCGCTAGCAACTTTGCATGTCCTCTGATTATGGCCAACTTCACCACATTTCTTGTATTTAGTAGTTTTTCGAGTACCTCTCAATTTTGTCTGGGAAGAAGCGGGTGCTTCATCTCTTTCTCTCCTCCTCAATTTTGTTGGTCTTCCAACTTTTCTTGTATACACCGGTGGTAATGGAGGTGGCAAATCACATTCAGGCCATAGATCTGGACCATTAATTGGCAAAATAGATTTTGCATAACATCTTTTGTACGTCTCAGTCCGATAATGATCATGAACATAGTACTCTGGATCCTCATTGTTACACCAAATGGCACAAACTGCATGTTGGCAAGGGATACCACTTAAATCCCATTTTCGACAACTGCAAGATCTGCTCCCCAGATCCACTGTGTGTTGTTCATCTTGTCCCATGATCTGGTAGTGGGTGTTACCAGATTTCATCGGAATATTCCTCGCTGCATCATGATAAATCTTGGGAAATCTCTGCATGCAGAAAAACAAACGTACATGCGTTGAAACCTTGGACCTTCGGATTCCTCGCTCAACTTTAGAATCACTGTTGCATCTTTATCAGCCCTTTTTAACTCTGCACAATAGTTTCTAATCTTGCTGAATTGCTCCATAATATCGCCATCCACAATCTCAATAGCCTTTCTCTTAGCGAGGTATGCTTGTTTCCTTGAAACATTTGTCTTCAAAGACATGCAAATCTCCTGTCGAAATTCACTTGTCCCTAACTTGGGATTCGATTTGAACTTTTTAATGAAGGTCTTCCCCAACCACGTTGAATTCACACTTTTGTTCCTATAGTTCCAGTAGCAGTTTTTGTGTTCTGGTTGAAATGTTTTAATCTGCCAACATTTGTCTGTACTCGTGGTTGAGACATGAATCAACCACCCACAACCCTCATTTTGCATTTACCTCTCAGCCTCGATTTATCATTCTTCACAAACCTCACTGTCATTCCCCTTCTGATGCAATGACTTTTGATGGCAAACTTTGCCTCCTTTTTTGAACTGAAAATCATTAATATTCAACTCAGGGTTCTTGGAATCCTTAACTAGATCAAACACTTGATATCTCCTTGATTCTCCATCATCAGATTCCCCGTGACTATACAAATCATCGCTGTCAACACAATCATAATCACCTTCTTGGGTCTGCAGCTTAGATAAGACATCTGTAGGGATCACTTCCTTGCCTTTAGAAAATTCGATACCATGATCAACAAACACGTCAAATAGTCTATCATCTTCTTCAAAGTCATTATCAGTGTCGTAGAATTCATCTACACCCTCATTGTCATCTTGACCACTATCATTATCTGAACCACTGCCATCGAGCATTGAACCACTGTCACCTTCATCCTCAACATTAGCATTCAGATTTTCATCGACATTTACACTATCATCTACAGCCATGTCCCAACAGTGAAAAACAGGTCACAGAGGAATACAAAAATTTAGTGCTGGTTTGAATAAGGAATACACAAAACTGGAACTGATTGCATCGATTGCTATATGCATTTACCACATTTACAACATTTAGCCTATCAAAATTGCTACATGCATTTACGCACCCAAGCAGAAATCAGAAATCAGAAATCGAAATTAGGGTTCTTGAATTGGGGGAAAATTTGGGGATTTTCGAAATTATGTGAAAAATCCAAAAAAAAAAAGAGTGAAGCACTTAGCTTCGAATCTGTATATTTTCCGACCTCCAAGAACCAATTTCACGCTGTTCTCTAAAAATCTGCCCAAAAAAGAAATTCCCTGCTCGAATCTGTATGGATATTCAATGGTTTTAGGTTGAATTGTTTGGAGAGAAATGAGTGATTCACGATTGTCTTGGGAGAAGAAGAGTGGGGAGATTGTTTGGTGAGTGATTCACGGTTGTCTTGGGAGAAAAGAGTGGGGAGATTGTTTGGGGAGAAAGAAGAGTGGGGGGAGATGAGCTTCACGATAAAATGGGTGGGTTTGGGATTTAAGATAGTTTGGGGTTTCGGGATGGTTTGGATTTTGGAAAATAGAGTTTATTTTGGGATGATTTGAAGTTTAAAATAAAAATTGGGTAAAAATAATAATTTTGATATTTATTTGGGTGTTTAATGAAACTGTGTAATTTTTAATCCGTTAAGTTTAACAGTTAATTAACGGATATGACTGATTTGGGAAACAATTACAAACTAAAGGGACTAAACCGGGTTGATACAAACAAGAGGGACTAAATCGGGAACAAGAGGAAACAATGAGGACTATATCATATATTATCCCTGAATTATATATAGAATGGATTCGATTTCTATTATACAAGTGGTCTTGATATACGCGAGTGACCACTAAAATAAAGAAGGCCAAGTTGGACTTGGGCCGTTGGCCCTGAGGACAAATTCATAATTTAATAAATGATGACTTAGTTTTATTATTAAAGAAAATAAAAATGAATTATATCAATCATAGAAAACTCGAAAAGTGATTAAAATTTCTTGACAACTTGGCAAATTTCAGAGTAAATTAATATGATTGATATTGTTCTAAAACAATAGATGATTATTTATTTTTAGAAACAAAAAATCATATAATTGCACTTTGAGACTTATAAATTAGTTGGTTGTTAATCAAAGTAAAATTTATTATTCAATTAGTTTTAAGCTTAAAATAAAAGTATATCAATAATTTTTTCTTTTCAAAAAACCAATTTTTAAGTACATATTATGAAAAGGATAAATGAAATGACGAGAAGTGAAGTGAAGCTTAGTGATGATAATAGTGGGTTTTTTTAATTATTTAACCCAAAAAATATACATATTTATCAAAATAATCTTTAAAAAAAATTATCAAAGTCGCCATCTGAGATGGCGACTTCAATAAAATAAATTTTTTTATTAAAAAGTCGACATCTCAGATGACGACTTCAGTATAAAAATAATTTATTTTATTGAAGTCGCCATCTGAGATGACGACTTCAATATAGTTTTTTTATATATAAGGAAGTCGCCATATATATGATGTTATATGACATATTGGCCTTCTCGGGTATAATCCTCTCAAGAACCGTACTGTCATGTACCAAACAGAGTGGCACCGAACAGGATGAATACCGAGCACATGGTAGCCGAACAGCTGTTAACCCTCCTCGGGATTCTAGTCAAAGATTAGCAGAAGACCCGGTGATAACCAACAAATTAACCGGCGGTGATAAACGTGCATTAATGGGGTGCGGATTTTTCGGACATACTCGCCACATTACCGCCACAATCTAAGGAGACGGGTTCCTAAACTTTCCCGCCAAGTAAACACAGGAATCGAGCCTATAAATACCCGCTGAGAGTCTCATTTGAAGGGTTGGACTTTTTATGCATAAAAGACTCCGAAGAGAGCATACTTATTCTGTTCGGTCATCTCTGTTATTTTTTCAGATATTCTTGTGTAATAATTCTATGGTCATATATTGTGTCAAAAGTCCTGTAATAAATCGAGATTGTGATAGTACAAGTTATACTGGACTAGATCCCGTGGTTTTTTATTCAATTCGAGGGTTTTCCACGTAAAAAACTTGGTGTCTTCCCTTTCTTTTTCATAAACACTTGATTATACCAAATACGTAAAAATAACGGATCACATCATTGGCGCCGTCTGTGGGAAATTCAGAGCAAAGACGTTGAAGTAAGAAGATTTTGGTAAGAATCCACGACGAGATGGCTAGAAGTAAGGGTCGTGGGCAAGCTTCGACGAGGAATATACCAAATCCCCCCCCCCCCCCAATATTCGTTCCCGGAGCCAGAAGAAGGAGCAGAAGGTGCAGGATCATCTCAGAATGTTTCTCGGGCATTTCCTACTGGAGGAATACCCATGGAACAATTAACGGAGGTAATTCCCAGGACCGTAGGGGAAGTCATGAGGCAGTTTATGACTCATCCCCAGCGAGAAAAGACCATAGAGGAAGAAGAAGATTCGGCCTCCACAAAGGAGCCAGAAGAAGAGAGGCGAAAGATCTTCCCAGTCATTTGGATGAAGAAGTTGACAAAACCTTTACATCACCAAATGTAGGATTTAAAGGACGAGCTGCAACAGATGCGCAACAAGATGGAAGGGCGTATTTACCCAGCACGGAGGAGCACCCCATTTACTCTCCCGGTTATTGATGATCCCCTGCCCCCCAATTTTAGAACTTTAAATGTGGGGAATTATGATGGTAGCACAGATCCGGAAGAGTATCATCCCGATTCGAGAACGCTTCACTCCTTCACCAACTCACAGATGGAGTAAAATGCAGAGTCTTCTTAACTACACTTGCTGGCGCTGCTCAATCCTGGTTTAACCAATTACCGTCAGGGATCATAGATTTTTTCCCTAAATTTAGCTCCTTGTTCCTTCATCAATTCGCGAGCAGTAGGAGTTGCAAAAGAACATCCATGAGTCTGTTCGGGCTCAAGCAGATTGAGAAGGAATCCCTTCGAGATTTTTGAAGAGATTCAATCAAGCATGCCTTGATGTCCCTCATGTTATCTCCGAAATACTGGTCAGCGCATTCACTTAGGGACTAAGAGAGGGAGATCTGTTCAAATCTTTGGTGAAGAAGCCACCTTCGGATTATGACGAGTTGCTGGGGAGAGTTTCTAAATACATCAATTTGGAAGAAGCCCAGAAGATGAAGCAAAGAAAAGAAGCAAAAACTGGTGGTGAAATCAATAGGAAGGATAAGCAAGTGGAACAGCCCAAAATGAACTTTGACCAGTACCTTCTGATAAGATCTCATCGGGAAGTAGCCATGAATCAAATTATGCCGAAGAGGGGTCGGGGAGGACCTTATAGAGGAGGGCCGTTCCGAGGAGGGCATTTTCGATGAGGAAGAGCTGATAGGTGTGATGGAAGGCAAGGACCCAGCGATGGAATAAGGGGCAACAATCCCCTTCCTCGGAATAATGCTAATCCTGGAAGAGGGACGCCTCAGCCAGTCCCGTGGGCAGTTCGGGGAGAAAGATCAGAGGAGGGTAACTGGGCCATCGGAGAAGGGGCCTTAACCAATGTTCCTAACCGAGGAACTATACATATGCTTTCTGTAGGAATATCATGTGGACATTCAAACCGAGCAAGAAAAAAACATGCTCGAAAGCTCCAAATATTATCCATCGATCCAAATTATACACCCGAGGGTCCTTCCATAGCTTTCGGACCCGCAGATCTGCACGGGATCCACTTCCCCCATGATGATGCACTGGTTATCTCTGCCATGGTAGCCAATTACAATGTACTTCAATACAAGAAGGAGAACACTTGATGAAGGAGATTCACGAAGGTTGTTGTGAAAATCATCTAGGAACCAATATGTTGTATCAGAAGGCTCTTCGAGCTGGATACTACTGGCCCACAATGAAGGAGGATGCCGAGGGAGTTGTGAAAAATGCAATAATTGCCAGAAACATGCAAATTTATCTCATGTACCCGCAGAGGTCATTAACAACAGTATCATTTCCTGTCCCTTCGACCAATGGGGGATGGACATTGTTGGACCTTTTCCCCCGCAGTCGGACAAAGGAAATTTCTTCGGGTAGCGGTCGAGTATTTCACAAAATGGGTAGAAGTCGAACCCTTAGCAAAGATAACTGAAGAAGAAGTCATTAGATTCTTATGGAGAAGCATAGTGTGTCGATTCAGAATACCGAGGAGAATAATTTCTGATAATGGAAGGCAATTTCAGGGTAGAAAAATACAAGAATGGTGCATGGATATGAAAATCAAGCAAGTATTCACATCTGTAGCTTACCCGCAAGCAAATGGGGAAGCCGAGGTGATTAATCGTATTCTACTGCATGGAAT
Source organism: Haberlea rhodopensis (assembly GCA_907163345.1). Classification (NCBI taxonomy): domain Eukaryota; kingdom Viridiplantae; phylum Streptophyta; class Magnoliopsida; order Lamiales; family Gesneriaceae; genus Haberlea; species Haberlea rhodopensis. The sequence continues at coordinate 101,891 of CAJQUN010000419.1, read as the reverse complement.
TAAGACAAGATTGGAAGGAGCTCGAGGGGCATGGGTAAACGAATTACCTGGTGTTTTGTGGGCATATCGAACAACTCCCCGAGTATCTACAGAAGAAACTCTGTACAGCCTAATGTATGGTTCAGAGGCCCTTGTCCCAGCAGAAATTGGACTTGAGTCCCTCCGAGTACAATGTTATAATCTGGAGCAGAATAAAGATATAAGGAAACGGGAGTTAGATGGGATTGATAGATTGAGAGAACGAACTGTGGCGAGAACTGAAATATATAAAGTGGGGTTTACCAATGCCTACAACCGAAGGGTTCGCCCAAGAGCATTTCAGGTCGTAGACCTGGTATTACGAAGAACCAATCCTGCTGGCGATGTGAAGAAACTAGCACCCAAGTGGGAAGGTCCTTATAAAGTCAAAGGGTGATCGGGAGAGGATCATACAGACTGGAAGACCAGGAGGGTCGAGAGCTGGTGAGACCTTGGAACATTCATAATTTAAAGAAATATTTCATGTAACGTTTCATTATTGTTTTTGTTTATGAATTTATTCTCAATGAAATGTAATTATTTTTATAAAACCTTGTTAAGTTTACTCGTGGGATCGGGATGTTTGGTCCACGCTTAAACGTTAAATTATCATCGGTTTACTCGTGGGATCGGGATGTTTGGTCCACGTTTAAACATAAAATTGCCTAAGTTATTGTGCTCGGGGTAGCGAGCTTGTTCGGAATTTTAATGATTTACTCGTGGGCTCGGGATGTTTGGTCCACGTTTAAACATAAAATTGCCCAAGTTATTGTGCTCGGGGTAGCTAGCTTGTTCGGAAATTTAATGATTTACTTTTGGGACCGGGATGTTTGGTCTACGTTTAAACATAAAATTGCCTAAGTTATTGTGTAGCGAGCTTGTTCGGAATTTTAATGATTTACACGTGGGATCGGGATGTTTGGTCCACATTTAAACATAAAATTGCCTAAGTTATTGTGCTCGGGGTAGCGAGCTTGTTCGAAATTTTAATGATTTACTCGTGGGATCGGGATGTTTGGTCCACGTTTAAATATAAAAATGCCTAAGTGATTGTGCTCGAGGTAGCGAGCTTGTTCGGAATTTTAATGATTTACTCTTGGGATCGGGATGTTTGGTCCACGTTTAAACATAAATTGCCTAAGTGATTGTGCACGGGGTAGCGAGCTTTTTCAGAATTTTAATGATTTACTCGTGGGATCGGGATGTTCGGTCCACGTTTAAACTTAAAATTGTCATTCTTATTTTATTCAGAGAAAAGCAACAAAGTGAATAAAATAATTTTATTCATATTAAAGAGTAATATAGCAACGATCAAGAAAAGAAAATAAAATCCCTAATCTATGGCTCGAAGATCTCGTCGTGAAGGCTTTCTAAAATAGCCCCAACATCAAGGAAATCTTTCGAAGTCCCTTGCGAAGGATAGCCCTTGGCCTCAAATTGGCGAACACACGCTTAAAATCCATGATCAAAATTTTTTTACGGTCCGCCACCATATCGCTGTACTCCTGGGACTTCAAAACGTCAGCCTTTTCAGCAAGCCAGAACTCCTCCATCCGAGCAGCAACCAAAGATTTCTCATAAGCAAGCTGCTCAGAGACGGACTTGTATTGCTCAGCCATGGATTTATACTGCTCCGATAAGGTGGCGTTAGCATCCTCCATATCGGCTAGCTTTTTGCGCTCTTCCGCAAGGGTTTTCTCCGCCTTATCCCGAGCTGCTACCATAGCCGAGTGCTGCTTTTCCAGAATGCCCACAGATTTCTTTAAATCATCACCCATATTTTCCAGCTGCTTGATGCCCTTCTGGTTATTGCAATCCGCTGATCGTACTGAATGGAATCGGGTGAGAAGTTCACCTGCCATCACGCGGGCCTGCATAAAAACAGAGGAAGTGAATACTCCGAGGATAAACACTTAGAAATTTTTTCAGTAAAAGATGGTTACCTGGGTGAAGGAGGTGGTAAAGTCGTTCACCAAGTTGCTGAAAGCCAACTCCCCGAGATATTTACGGTCAGAGGAATTGGGGGAATGGTAGAGGATGGATTGGGCAACCTTGGGGTCCAGTTTCCTCAGAAGGGTGATGTTGGTAGAGTAGGTCATGGTGGGTATATGGTATCTCGAGGTGGGGGGAGAAACACTCGGACCACCCGGAGCAAGTTGGGAAGAAGCTCGGGATGCAAGTGGAATGGTGGAGGAAAAAGCTTTTTTTAGAGGGGGGCTTTTGAAGAAGAGACAGGGCTCTCAGGGTAATTCCTTTTGCAAGGCCTAGGGGCCAAAGTCTCCTCTTCGAGTGAGGCTGTAACATCGATCGGAGAGGTAGGCTTAGTAGAGGGAGGAATAGGAGTTGTTTCAACAGCCGGAGGAGGGGCTGGAACAGTGGCGGATTCCAAAGCCTGCCCTTTCTGGGGCTTGGCCTTCAGTTTCGCGGCCATCCTAGCTTTCATCATTTTTGTTTCTGCAAAAATAAGCAAATGTTAGTCCAAGCATAACAAGCTGAATATACAAACAAATGAGAATGATCAGAAGCACTCATCGACGGGCATTTTCAAGGATGCAACCTTTGGGCTCAGTTGGAACAAGTATATCAGTCTGTCGTCAATCAGCTCCACTAGGTTAAAACACTGATCGCCAAGCTTATGACGAACCGACAGATACGGTTTCTCCTCAAAGTACCCCTTGATTGATTTGCCCCTTGGGAGATTTTCCCTCCACTCCATGGGGCAATCCCAAGGCTGGAGTGGATGAACAAAAAAGTATAATTTTTTCCAATTTTTTATCGACGAGGGGTAGTTCTTGAGGAAACCAACCCCTGTTCGAGAAGAAAAATAAAAGAGCCCGATCTCTTTCTTATTTAATTGAAAAAAGTTGTGAAAGAGCTCAAGAGTAGGAGTAAAGCCCAAAAAGGAGAGAACTATGAAGAAGCCTGCCAACAATCTATAACTGTTGGGGAACAGTTGACTGAAACAGAGAAATATGAAGCTACTTCGACAAAAGGGGGGGGGGGGGGGGGGGGGGGGGGGGGTGGGGGATAGGAAGCGAAGACCTCCTCGGAGTTGGTCTATATAAAAAGGAAAATAGCCCTTAGGGGGCATGTGTGGACGAAATCTCGAAGGGGGAGCAATAATAGAAGTCTCCTCAGAAATCTCCCACTTAGTACGAATGTTAGTCAGGTGCTGATTTGATTTAATCCCGGATTCAAAAATTTCGAACCAAAGAACATGGGCCTTCAATAATCTTGCTCTGTAGCAGCTCGCTGCTCGTCTCTACGAGCAGCTGAGACAGCGGAAGAGTTTAATGTCTCCTCGCTATCAGAGGAGGAGGATGGTCGAGGAGAGGGACTAATAACACCTCCTCATTGAACGTTTCTATCGCCTTTAACGAGGAGTCATCTGAAGAAGAAGTCATACTTGATAGAAGCTGGAGGTTATCAAAGACAAGTTGCTCGGTCGTCTAGTGCTAACTCGAAAGCAGAATGTGTGATGCCTTGGAAATCATATAAAATTATAATTGAGAATTATGACATAAGCATGTGGTCAGATTATAATTAAAATAAATCATGTGTCCAGAATAAATTGTTTATTGTAACACATGTTAGTATTTTGGTCATAACTTTCACATACGATATCGGAATTAAGCGAATTAGTTGTCCACGCGAAGATAAGAAAGATATCTATAATTTTGAAGTTGACTGTATTGTCAAAATATGAGTCAAAAGTGACGAAAATGGCCTTATAAACTATGACATGTGTCATCCTCCTACGATGACACATGTCATACTTTAATAATATAATAATATAATATAAAACAAACATACTTGGTGATTGTCATTCAGATTGTAACCGTGAGCATCAAAAAGAGAGTCCGAAGGGTTTTCAGATTTACAAATCAAATAGCCCTGGTCAATCTGGTCGGGTTTTGATCAAAGAAGTTACATATTTGGAATCAACAAGGTAAGAGCTACTGTCTGGCATTAATATTTCGTATTTTGGTGTTAGTTTTTATTTAGCCAATTTATAAAGTGATAGTTAAAAATGGTGTATTATTGACTGTTGTTGAATTCTAAATACATCGGTACATTTAGTTGTAGTCGAAACGGCTAAGTGATCGAGTTTTGAATTATTGAATAATTAGCTGATTTGGATATTTGGGGGAATTAATTCTAAATGAAGTATTGTTGGGGAGTAAATGCATTGGAACTTATAAGTTCAGGTGAAAAGTGTAATTGATGCCATTTCATAATTTAGATGATTTACTTATGCATCACGGTTTAGAGGCTATACGTATGTTGATGTTATTGTAATGAGCTGATATTGAATTGTTAAAATTGCTATAGATACTTCACGAGCCTCGGGGACGTCAAGAATAGCCTAATCTTACTTATCGACTATCAGGTACGTATTGACGTACGAGCATGTATTGATATTCCTATTCCTATTGATGTTGATTATGATTATGATAGATCATTGATTGTAAATGAATGATGATATTGAGGGTCGCTGGAATGAGTAGATTGTGTCGCAGTAGCAGGGGAGCGACGTTTGGGTATAGCACGCTTGGTATTGCTGCTATATCGATTATATAGTTGATGGGTCGCGATGATGATGCGACGATGGGGTATAGTAGGCTTGATGTTGCCACTATATCGATTATATACACTATGGGTCGCGATGATGATGCGACGATGGGGTATACTAGGCTCGGTGTTGCCACTATATCGATTTGTATATCGGATGTGATATGATTGAGGTGATAACCGATGGATTTTGATTTCAGGTTAGGGAATTGAGTTACAGAAACAGTCAGTGAATTCTTGTATTATGATTATTAATTTGAGGGAGTATTTCTGTTACGTTTCAGTATTTTATACTGTTGACACTATGTGTTTATAATTATGCTGTTCTTATTGCTGGTGTGTGTGCTCACCCATTTTGGGGGCTGTTTATGTTGAAACAGGTATCGGGCTTAGACGTTAGAGTTGGAGACATGATTAGGAGCTGTTGAGTCTGAGATGTCTAAGTCCTTGTCACTTACAATGAAGTTGTCATAGGATAATACATATGTTTCAACTAGTTGTGGCTCGCATGTGAGCTTGTTTCCATCTGTATATGGCTTGTATGTATTACTCTATGATTTGGTTATCTTGTGTTGATGCATGTGACTTATGTCATATTGAAATTGGGTAGACGTCATATATTTTTGTGAACTTATATATGTCATGTTGTGTGTTGTTGGGAGGTCCAATTACGGGGAGATTATGTCAAAATTTTTATACAAATGACGTCATGTGTTGTCTGTTTACGTGGTGACGTTTGGGGCGCCACAGAATGCAACAAAGTGAAATAAATGAAAAGAATGGAGGAGTATTTATAGATGAGACCACGTGAACAATCGTTAAATCCGCGCCGTCCGAAAGAATTGAATGGACGGTTATAAATATGCCTTGGGAAACGAAACATCGCACGTCATTTGAAATTTTTTAAGTGAGAAAAAAGAGCGGCAAAAATCTCCGAGCAGGTCAAGATTAGGGGGGTGAGGTGATGTCATATGACATATTGGCCTTCTCGGGTAAACTCCCCTCAAGAACCGAACCGGCATGTACCGAACAGAGTGGCACCGAACAGGATGAATACCGAGCACATGGTAGCCGAACAACTGTTAAACCCTCCTCGGGATTCTAGTCAAAGATTAGCAGAAGACCCGGTGATAACCAACAAATTAACCGGCGAGGATAAATGTGCATTAATGGGGTGCGGATTTTTCGGGCATACTCGCCACATTACCGCCACAATCTAAGGAGACGGGTTCCTAAACTTTCCCGCCAAGTAAACACAGGAATCGAGCCTATAAATACCCGCTAAGAGTCTCATTGAAGGGTTGGACTTTTTATGCATAAAAGACTCCGAAGAGAGCATACTTATTATGTTCGGTCATCTCTGTTATTTTTTCAGATATTCTTGTGTAATAATTATGTGGTCATATATTGTGTCAAAAGTCATGTAATAAATCGAGATTGTGATAGTACAAATTATACTGGACTAGGTCCCGTGGTTTTTCCTTCAATTCGAGTGTTTTCCACGTAAAAATCTTGGTGTCTTCCCTTTATTTTTCATAAACACTTGATTCTACAAAATACGTAAAAATAACGGATCACATCAATATAGTTTTTTATATAGAAGTTGTCATCTGATATGGCGACTTCCATATATGGTAAGTAATTTCATAATTAACTAAATAACATTTATTTCTACTATAAGTGTGTGTTTATATAATATGACATAAAACAAATTAATTTATAGAATATTGGATAATTTATGAAAGTATTGGATATGATTAATTTTCTTCTTTTTTTAATTTCTAATTTTATTTTATTCAAATTCACTTATCCGTTTGAATTAACAAAAGTAATTCAAAAGTAATTTCCAACTTTCCAACTTTTGCTATTAAACGAGAAGTTTTCAAATTATACGAGTAATAAATTAACTCGATAAGTGAATAAAAAAAATAGTTTTCAAAATATTAAATCTCAATTGATATCTTCTATTATTTCATTGACTTCTTTTTGCACTTATTAAGTTACAGCTACCAAGCATCGATCGTTGAAGTTGCCATAAAAAAATATTTTTATACTGAAGTCGCCATCTGAGACGCCGATTTCAATAAAAAAATAATTTTCTTTTTGAAGTCTTCATCTCAAATTGTGACCTCGGTTACTTTGATAATAAAAAAAATTAGATTATTTTATTAAATATATATATATATATATATATATATATATATTTCAAATAATTTAAAAAAAAAACCCTATATATATTTGTCTCCACCTATTTAAATATAAATCCAAATCCACTTTGACTCATGTTCAAAGTAAACGGGATCAACCTATTAAAACTGCCAACCCGTCAGACAACTCTACATAAACCTAGAGAGAAACTGTGAATCCTGACAGCGTGTGCTGCAAAGAGCATAGTGGATTCAAGGAAAAGGGAGTGGTTTCAACCAACCAAATATGATCTAAATTCTAGTACCAGACCCACTCCTCTTATCCAAGCCCACCAATTACCCTGAATTGGTTGGATAAGTTGCAGACCCATTCTAGCGAATCCATTATTAGAGAATCCATTATTAGAACCGTCAAAATATGTTGGGTCAGTCCAGTGAGCCCAAAACAATCCATCAGGTGGATTGGACCCAAAAAATTTGTCTGCCCGGAAGCCAGCCCTACCCTTATGAATTGGGCTGATACATTTTGACAGCTCTATCTGTTATCATCAGGAGATTACCATCAACATATTGTACACAAAAACACAGTTTAACCTAATTTGAAGTAAATGTTCATTAATTATTAAATCAGCTTACCAAATAACAAGCAACATGTGTGTAGGGATGCTTAACGGGTCGGGTCAATCCGGACCGGGCCCAAAACCGGACCGGTTAGCCCGATTCGACACCGGAACCGGGCTAACCGATTCCGAACCGGTCCGGATCGGTTCTACCGTTCCGGAACAGTATCTTACCGGTTCCGGACTAACGGATCCGGTTCCGGGTTGAACCGGATCCGTTAATTTCAAAAAATTAATTTTTTAAAAAATTTAGATAAATATATTTGAGGTTAGTTTACAAACACAAAGGAGCATTTGCCCAATTGTTATAGCTTTAGAGTAGAAGATGATGGTCGCTTGTTCGAATCCTCCAAGCAACAATTTTCCTTGATTTGTTGAAAGAAAAAAAAATTCTAAAAAATTGGTCCAACCCGGAACCGGATCCGATCCGGTTCCTTACCGGATCGGACCGGACCGGTTCCAGAATTAGGGGATCCGAAACCGGCCGATTCCGGATCGGTTCGGGTTACCCCGTTAAGCACCCCTACATGTGTGCCATATAAAATTTAAGTAAAGATAGTATAGAAGCATTATGTTGGGTAACTAGCCTAATAACAATTTGTTAAGAGTGGTATAGTTATCTCAATCAAAAGAGCAGTATAGATGATTCTATTGGGAGTAGAACCAATAAACTAGCATTGGCTAGTAGAATTATCAACCATGTTGAGAAAATATCCAAGACGAATAGAATCGAACTATATCTAGCATAGTCTACTTTTTGGAGAAGTCGAAACAATTTATAACCAGTTATTTTCTACAATTATGAAAATATAATATTGGAAAAATATGTATAATGAATTGAATTAAGCATGGAAAGTCAGAAAAATACAAAATGAAGAAAAACTGGAAATTTGGCTTTAAAAACACCGCCCGCGCAAAACCCGGGCAGTGGGGGCAGCACCCCAACAATGTATGATGCCTGTGAATTCCCACGCAGTAGGAACATTGCAGCGCCCTAACGCTGTTGTTTCTGCCCATGAATTTCTCAATCACTTTTTGTGAAGAGTTGTGTACCATTTGGTGTATTATTGCTATTTTTCATGAAAATAAAAAGTTACTTCCAAATGATGTCTATTTGTGATGTCTATTGGTTTAATATAAATAGAACAACTCCTTTTGGATTAAAACACACTTTTGATTTATAAGTTATAATGCTTAAAATTTAAAAAGTTGAAAGTTGAACACCAATGCAATCTTCATAAATTCAAGATTACCCTAAAAATTGTGGGGAAACAATCATATTGGTCAATCACATTAGGCAATGATGAAAATCCTTTTAAATTATGGAAAACACAAAAGTCTTCCTACAAATGCTTAAAAGTGTGGGGGTGCCTGCTAAAGTAAGTCATAACTAGCGCCAAAATAATTACATTTGACAAACTATGTTGTCAAAAAATGTAAAGTTAACGAGTGTGACAAATGTGACACACTGAAGCATATATTATGCTTATATTTATGATATGCTTATTGTGGAAAGTAATATAGAGATCATCAAAATGACGAAGAAAATGTTGACGAAACATTTGGATATAATGAAAATTGGTGTAGCAAATGTCATACTTGGAATTAAAGTTTCCAAGACGAATTCTCATATTTAATTCAAGTTTCATAGTTTTTTAAGCTTTTGCACTTAATATTCAAGTTTGGAAGAAATAAAATCTTGAACTTGGAGTTTTTAAGAATTATTGTGCTTAAAATTTGAATTGAGAACTAAAATTGCGAATTTCTTCAACTTTTGAATTTTGTAAGAAATAACACTCACATCCAAAATTATAAGAAGTAAAACCTTGAATTTTGATTTTTAAGTTTGCAAACACTTAGAATTTGTAACTCTTTTGATCCAACTGTATTATAAGAATACATTTGTAAAATTGGATATATGGTATGAAAGTTCCACAATTGGTAATGTGTTCATCATTGGTGTGGCTGCCGGATCGTGAAAATGGACAAAGCCGGAGAAGAGGCCGAACGACTTCAAAGTTTCTTAGATAAAATTTCTTGTTGGGAAAAACTTGTGCCTGCAATTAATATATATTTTGATAGCTATTGTGCTAAAGAAATGGCATAGAATAGTATGTACAATGATAAGTCTCGACTTCTACGTTGTAGACATAATACTATGTGCCAAGTGATCTCTAATAACTTAAGTAATCCAAGGGTAAGTTTCCGAAAAAGTGCAAGAGATCATGTGAATTATCTATCTAGTGGAATGTGATATAAAAAAACCCGAAATTAAAATCTTGTGGTAGATACCCCTGGTTAACAGACAACTAAATTACGAGATTGGAGAAACACCTTGGAGACTAATCTCCAACGCATTCTATGATAAGTGATGTAACCTGCAAAAAGGGGTACAGTGATGGAAAAGCATTAAATGATTCCTAAGACATATAAATAAATATGTTGGAGTATAGCGGTATACTCTTTTATGAGATCACTTACGTGAGTGTGAAGTGTGACCGCTTCAAAAAAGCAAAGCATTTATAAAGCAAACGTGGTTCAACGTCGAAATGGACACAACCGTGAGAAACCAAAACGAATGTTAGAATTGTTATAGTGTAAGTTCAATTATCTAGGTTTACACTAACGACTAAATAGTTGAAATCTATAAGTTCATTATTAAGTCAAGTATATTGAATACTACTACGGAAGGTTCAAAGCTGCAAGCTACTCTACAGATGCTATAACAATTCGCTAAAGGCACTCATCCGACTTCATATGCATTCATGTATTAATTTAATTCATGTGTAGGATTGTTGGAAAAAAATATGTTAATGAATTTAAATTAAGCACGAAAAGTCGAAAAAATACAAAAGGAGAAAAAACGGGAAAAGTGGGCGCTAAAACACCGCCCGAGTAAAACTCGGGCAGTGGGGGCAGTGCTAGTCCTTGTAGTGCTAGAGTGCTGCGTTCTGCCTGGGAATTTCCCACGTAATAGCAGCGCCCTAGCGCTGGTGTTTCTGCCTGCGAGTTTCCCAGTCAGGTTTTGTGAATGGTTGTGTACCATTTGGCGTATTATTGCTAATTTCATGAAACATTACTTACAAATATTGTTTTTTGATGATGTCTATTGATTTATTATAAATAGAACAAAGAAGAATTTGTTAATAAATACTACTAAAAGATCATTACATCCGAGAAGCGAGAATTAAAAATCAATCGCACATTCGAGAGATAACTTTATAAACTTTAAATATGGGGATTTTTAAAAAAATAATTGATAAAAAGTATTAATTTAACAAAATAATCGATATTTTAAAAAGCTTTTAAAATAACCTAAAATGCCACTCACTTTCAGTGGCGTTTTCATTTCTGGTAAAAAAAAATTATTGAAGGCACCATCTAAGATGACGCCTTCAGATATTTTTTAAAAAATATTATTGAAGGCATCATCTCAATAAAAAAATTTTTTTTTGTTGATGACGCCATCTCAGATGGTGCATTCTTAAGTATAAAAATTCGGCCGAACCCCTTCATTTTTTTACACCGAAACGAAATCACATAACATTTATAGTTTTTTCCTCTGGTTTTATCGTTGAAATTGTCGAATCTCCAATCTTAATTTGCCGCCATTCAAGTATTTTTCAGGTAAAAATCTTATTATATTATTCATTTTATCATCTTCCAGATTATATAAATTTGTTAAACTAAATTTATTAATTACTTGTAATATTTAATTTTTTTCAGAGATGTCGATTCAAATATTATTGTATCGGGGAGGTGATATATTACTAGATTCAGTCAATTAAAAGGTACCACAATATCTCGCACAATTAATTTTATGCACTTGTTGAAAAAAAAATATAATATTAATGGCATCGACCGCAACCAGTTCCTTCTGAAAATATATGCAAGACACATGTTCAGAGATTTTTCCGGGATACGACAAATAATTTTGCCAATAGATAATGATTATAATTTAGCATAGCTATTGGATTCAGAACAGGGTCACAGTTGCTTGGAAATTTACATAGAAACAGAACCACGAAAGTATGATTGTATTACAGAAAATGTAGACTGTTTGCCTGTAGTTGCAGAAGGACTGACTAGCTCTGGTAGAGATACACATGAGATGCTGATGTTATTGCTCCTGAGCCACTACCAGACAGTTTTTTGTGAATTGGGAAATGATATTCAGTATGAACCAGAGGATATTCCGTCTGAGAATGATGCTGATGACGATGAGGTTGACATTTGTGTCATGTCTGAAACAATTGCAGATCAAGATGAGGATATACTAATCACACAAGAATTGTCAGTTACTGCACCGTTGACAACCATGACAAATACTCATGTCATTTATCCAACAATTTCATTCTTCTCAATGACACATCCCGAAGTATTTGGAGACTCAGTAGACATTCCAACAGGTAGATGGGGGAGTTATTATGACTACTCCAAAGGGGATATCTATCTAGATATGGTCTTCAAAAATAAAGCTCATCTGTAGGCAACTATAAAGGATTACTCTGTGCGTGTTGCAAAACGGGAGTACCGCGTTGTCAAGAGTACAAAAATATTGTGGAAAGTAGTGTGCAAACACAGTACAGAAGATATACCTTGTAGATGGTATCCGCACGCTTCGTTGAATAAAAAAGTTGGATTATTCAAAATAAACAAACATGGAGGTTCTCACACTTGCCTTTTGAGTGAACTGCCAATCGATCATGCAAATTTGGACAAAAACATGATTACTAGCTTGTTAGTAGGAATTGTTCGTCGTGGTCCAGCTTATGAAATAAAGTATGTAATTCAAACATTTAAAGATAAATATGGATTTGAGATCTCCTATGCAAAAGGATGGTTTAGTTTGCGACGTGCTGTTGAGAATTTGTATGGAAGATGGGAGAGCTTCGTGAAGAAATTGCCTTACTATATGGGAGCTTTGAAACAATGGAATCCCGGCACAGTCATTGAGTGGGTTCACCTTGACAATGCCAGACCAAGATAAAAGACTTTGAGTTACGTGTCCTGGGCCTTCCATCCATGTGTTGAAGGATTTCAACATTGCCGACGGGTAATAAGTGTGGATGGAACATATCTGTATATGAAATATCAACATAAGATGTTGATTGCCGTGGCAATGGACGCTAATAATCAAGTTTTACCTTTGGCATTTGCAATTGCTGACGAAAAACTTTTTGTGTCATGGAGATAGTTTTTGGAGATGATTAGCAAGCATATTGTGAGAAGATCTGAGGGTGGTGTATGTTTGATTTCTGACCGTCATCCGGGCCTCATTGCAGCAGCCGATCGTATTCCTGACTTCAAATTACCCCGTGGAGACATCGACTTTGTTTGAGACATGTTTGTTCAAACTTTAATAGTCGCTTCAAATTCGTTCAATTGAAAGACTTATGTTGGAGAGCGGGATCAGAAAATCAGCTGAGAAAATTTGATTGCACAATGGAAGAGATAAAACTTATAGAGCCAATGGCTTTTGATTACTTGAGTCGCATTGATAAGTGTCAATGGTCTCTTGCTCATGATGGAGGCTGGCGTTGTGGTATTATGACCACAAATATGTCAATACAGTTATGAAAGGTGCTCGTCGACTTCCACTCACAACCATTGTACAATTAACTTTTGATCGTTGTGTGCTATATTTTTTCGAACGACTTAAGAACACGGAGCGAATGATTCAAAATAATCAAGAATGACCAGATTATGTGTTCGAAAGATATGGTCGTGCTGACTATCCTTCCATCCATCATGATGTCCAGATGTTCGATCGTAGACATCTAACAACTTCTATTATCACAAGAGTACAACAAGGACGTGGGGGTAATACATATGTTATGCATCTAAAATCAGGGGAATGCTCTTGTGGAAAATGGAAAGAGTTCGGAATACCTTGCTCACATATGATCCAAGTGTGTCGAAAGTATGGCTTAAACGCTAAAACATTTGTCAACCCATATTACAATATGAATGAATGTTGGATCACATATCAAGGACGATTCGAACCAATGTGGGGGGAGGAGTCTTGGGACACCCCATGTTTTGAGTTGTACCACAACTCCACTCTACGAAAAACAAGAAGAGTAGGTCGAGATCGAACAACGCGCATTCACAATGAGATGAACTGGCCAGAAGCCCGTGCAAGACGACAAATGGCTTCAATTTCTCGAAATCAATAAAAATTTTATGTGTAATTGATTGTCTACTTATTGTGTAAATGATTGTACATTATTGTGAAAATTATTGTATGTTTAATTACAAATTTATTGTACATTGAATCGTTTATAACACGAGTTTTGTATAATTGGTGGCTCAGATGTTCAGTGCACTCATCATGGTATGACTGACAATTAAACTACAAATTCAAAATTGCATTAAAATAATATACACAACATTATTTATTTTTCATAACAAACACAACTAATATATTGCTTACTTGAGTTGATGGCTGCTCATCAAGAATGTCCCTAATGATGCGTACAGAATGCCTCCCTGTTCCCGTAAACCTTAAATGACATGCCCATCTGTAGAATCACAATTACAAAATCTATAAATATTTTAAAACATATAAAATAACACAAAACATAATTACATTATTACCTTGCAACATATGGAGCAACAAGAAACATATTCTCCTCATCGATAATGATTGGGCCAACGTCGAATCTAGGCTCACCCATTTGAAGAGTTAAACCTGGTATTCTTGACCATGCTTAAATCTAAAATATTATCATTAATAATATTAGTTAAGTATGACGAGAAAAATATTTCAAACATTTGAAAAGCGCAAACGTAAAGTTTACATGTACGACATGTAATGCACCACCTATCACTTTTTTTCCTCTCATTGAGGAAGTGCATAACTCACGGTACAAATATGTCAACACGGCACTACCCCAACTATAATTGCCAACAGAATCAATATCCTCTAACTTCGGTAAAAAAATAACTTTACAGTATTACCGGAGGAATCAGGGCACAAATTTTTGTAAGTAATCCAACAAGCATACAACGCAGCGAAATTTAAAATTTGGATTACTATAACCGCGGATCTATACATAGGGATTCATATCGGATAAAGGTTTACAAAAGTCTCACCCTTGTAGCGTGTTTGAGCAGATTCCTCGGAGCAGCACCACGTCCAACGTCTCCTTCGAGTCACTAGCAAAACTTGTTAAGTTTTGCCTCAACGGTATCCACACGATCAAATCGGGAGAAGGGATAGTCTAAGAACAAGTTGCTAGACTCGTTCTTAAATCGGAACAAGAAGCACACTCGATTCACAATCGAGGGATGGCACGAAAAACACTAATCTCACTTCGGCTATCACTAAACCGAGAGAGAAGAGCGAGTGAGGCGGTCGAGACTAGCTTCTTGGGTGGCTAGGTTATGATATGAAAGAATGATTAACAATTAATCAATAACCTTATATTTATATTATAAGACTTTAATTAAGGTTCAAGACTTTCTTAAGTCTCATGGGCCCAAACCCATGTTTTAATTAAATCCTTATAATCATTTAATTAAGACTCCTCTTAATTATTTAATTCATCCCATGAATTTAATTCCCTTCTGGATTTAATCTTTTGTGCGACCCGATAGGATCTTGTAATGTTGGCAGTGACATAAAATCTCATTTTACGTCACAAGCAAGGAGCGGTGTCTAGCAACACATCAAGGCTACCCAAATTACAAGAATGTCAATGACTCGACATAACCTTTAGAACTTGTGATAATATTAACCATGTAATTTAATCCCTTTGTCCATGTGTTTAGATTGACACGAGTCATGGAATAGTCATACTCGTATATTCAATCTTTATTTCTTGATCCCCAAGTAGAACTAGAATAAACGAATAAGCTCGATATCTCATATCGACTCATTCGAGCATGGCCATGCATTTTAGTTCTCACTTGATCAAGGGCCAAACACATCTCCTGTTATATAGGAGGGACAAATCCTATCTCGATCAGTCAACATCCCTCTACATAATTCATAGTGTATCCAATAGTCGCCTTTATAGTTTACCCTGTTACAGGTAACGTTTGACAATATCAAGATACATAACTCCTTATGTTGGGATCTCTGATGATCACAAGTCGTAAGGATTACATACATTATTATCACTATGAGAATTGCTTATGACATTCATATAACTATCCATGTAGCATTCTCATGGTGGGTCTGTCCAGTACATCGTTCTCTAACATGTACCCATGTGTTGATTTGATATCTCATATCAATGAACAATTCATCAATCAACACATACTAGTCTCTATGTATTATCATTATCCTGATTCATGATAATACTTGACTAGGGACAATGTTTAAGAATAATACAATATTATTCTAAGGACATTAACATATATATTTATTCACATTGCACAGTTAAAAGAATAATATATAATAATGAATTGCCATTCATAAAATCATAAACATTGTATGTCAAAACAATCATCTAATGACTTGTCTTAAGGCATATCCCAACAAATCTCCCACTTGCACTAAGACCACTCAGACATATACCTAATGCCTAGAGATCTAGTATGACGATCATGCTTCTGCTGTGACAGTGGCTTCGTCAATGGGTCAGATACGTTATCATCTGTTGGTACTTTGCATATTTTAACATCTCCCCTTTCAACGATTTCTCGAATGAAATGGAAACGCCGAAGTATGTGCTTGGATCTTTGGTGAGATCTAGGTTCCTTAGCCAATGCGATCGCTCCATTGTTGTCACAATAGAGTTCTATCGGATCTTTAATGCTAGGCACCACTCCAAGTTCAGAAATGAACTTCCGAATCCAAACAGCTTCCTTTGCTGCATCTGAGGCAGCAATATACTCAGTTTCTGTTGTAGAATCGGTTACTGTCTCTTGCTTTAAACTCTTCCAGCTCACAGCACCTCCATTTAGGCAATACACATATCCAGATTGCGATCGATAATCATCTTTGTCGGTTTGGAAGCTTGCATCAGTGTAACCCATTACATTGAGCTCTTCCTCACCTCCATAAATCAAGAACGTATCCTTAGTTCTTCTCAAGTACTTCAGGATATTCTTGACAGCAATCCAGTGACCTTCACCTGGATCAACTTGATATCTGCTCGTCATGCTCAAAGCATACGATACATCGGGACCAGTACATATCATGGCATACATGATAGATCCAATAGCTGACGCATATGGAATCTTACTCATGCGTTGTCTCTCATCTGGTGTTGAAGGACACTGTTCCTTCGAGAGATATATACCATGTGTCATAGGCACGAATCATTTCTTTGATTCTTGCATGTAAAACCTTTTAAGCACTTTGTCTATGTATGTACTTTGACTTAGGCCGAGAAGCCTTCTTGATCTATCTCTATATATCTTGATTACTAATACATAGGTGGCTTCTCCCAAGTCTTTCATCGAAAAGCAATTCCCTAGCCAAATCTTTACAGATTGTAAGGCAGGGATATCATTCCCAATGAGAAGTATATCATCTACATACAACACTAGGAAAATGATTATGCTCCCACTGACCTTCTTGTAGACACAAGGTTCATCTACGTTTTTGATAAAACCAAACTCTTTGATTGCATCATCAAAACGAAGATTCCAACTCCGAGATGCTTGCTTCAATCCATAAATGGATCGTTGTAGCTTGCATATCTTTCCAGCATCCTTTGGATCGACAAAACCCCCGGGCTGTGTCATGTACACATCCTCGAGCAGATTTCCATTAAGGAAAGCTGTTTTGACATCCATCTGCCAGATTTCATAATCATGAAATGCAGCTATTGCAAGTAAGATCCTTATGGATTTAACCATGGCCACTGGTGAAAAGGTTTCATCATAGTCAATACCATGAATTTGTTTGAATCCTTTTGCAACCAGCCAACCTTTATAGGTTTGTACATTACCATCCATATCGGTCTTTTTCTTGAAAATCCATTTGCACCCTATGGGTCGTACCCCTTCAAGTGGATCAACCAAAGTCCATACTTGGTTTGCATACATGGATTCCATCTCAGATTTCATGGCCTCTTGCCATTTCTCAGAATCAGTGCCCATTATAGCTTGTTGATAAGATGACGACTCATCCTCATCAATAACTAGTAAGTCACCTTGTTGAGTCACAAGAAATCCATATCTCTGTGGCTCCCGGTGTTCTCTTACAGACCTACGCTGGGATTGTGTCTCTTGAGCAGGTACTTCTTCCACAACAGCTTGCGGTGCCTGCTCTGTTTCCATCTCAATCTCAGGTTCAGTGTTTTCTTGTGGTTGAACTTCACTAAGTTCTATTTTTCTCCCACTGGTTTTTCTAGAAATAAATTCTCTTTCAAGAAATACACCAGTTCGAGCAACAACTACTTTGTTCTCGGTGGGATAATAGAAATAGTATCCTTTCGTTTCCTTAGGATACCCCACAAATAAACACTTATCAGATTTGGGTCCAAATTTGTTAGTGGCGTGACGTCTAACGAAAGCCTCACAACCCCAAATCTTCATAAAAGACATACTAGGACGCTTCCCAGTCCATATCTCATATGGTATCTTTTCCACTGATTTAGATGGAACACGGTTCAGTAAGAAAATCGCTGTTTCTAGAGCATGTCCCCAAAACGATATCGGAAGATCTGCATGACTCATCATTGATCTAACCATGTCCAACAATGTTCGATTTCTCCTCTCGGATACACCATTCCATTGTGGAGTATACGGAGGAGTGAGTTGTGGGACTATCCCACACTCTTTTAGATAGTCATGAAACTCTTGGCTTAAGTATTCACCTCATCGATCTGATCGAAGGATTTTGATACTTTTGCCAAGTTGGTTTTGTACTTCATTCTTGAAATCTTTGAACTTTTCAAAGGTTTCATGCTTATGCTTCATTAGGTACACATACTCATATCTACTGAGGTCATCAGTAAATGTAACGAAGTATTGAAAACCACCTCTAGCTTGTGTACTTATTGGTCCACATACATCACTATGTATTAGTCCCAATAAAACATTTGCCCTTTCAACATGTCCCTTGAAATGGGCTTTAGTCATCTTGCCCATTAAACAAGATTCACATGTTTCATATGATTCAAAATCAAATGAATCTAATACTCCATCCTTATGAAGTTTAGATACGCGGTTCTCGTTTATGTGGCCCAAGCGACAATGCCAGAGATAAGTCGGATTACAATCATTATTTTTAATCCTTTTAGTATTTATGTTATAGATAGGCATATCAAGATTTAATAAATAAAGACCATTCACCATTTGTGCACTCGCATAAAACATATCATTTGAATAAATAGAACAACCGTTGTCCTTTATCATAAATGAAAATCCACACTTGTCTAAACAAGAAATATAAATAATGTTTTTGGTAATGGATGGCACAAAATAACAGTCTTTTAAAATCAACGATAAACCAGAAGGCAAAGATAAATAATAATCTCCTATAGCTAATGCAGCAACTCTTGCTCCATTTCCAACTCGGAGATCTACTTCGCCTTTCGCCAACAATCTACTCTTTTTGAGGTCCTGCACATTTACACAAATGTGAGATCCACATCCAGTATCTAATACCCATGATGAAGAAGTAGATAAATTGACTTCTATAACAAAAATACCTGAAGTGGAAGTCACACTTCCTTTCTTTAGATCCTCCAGATATACTTTGCAGTTTCTTTTCCAATGGCCGGTCTCACCGCAATGGAAACAGTTCCCTTCCTTTGCTATCCCTCCCTTTGGCTTCAGTGCATAAGACTTTGGCTTAGATTTAACAAAGACATTCTTTGCTTTCTTATTGCCTTTAGCTTTGGCCTTTCCTTTGCCCTTAATCACAATAAGAACATTTGTGGCCTTAGTCTTCTTTGTATTTGCTTCATATGTTCTCAACATACCAAGCAATTGTGATAGAGTCTTTTCCATGTCAGTCATATTGTAATTTACTACAAATTGACTGAAGCTCTCAGGCAACGATTGCAAGATCACATCAGTGGCCAACTCTTGGTCCAATGGAAAACCCAGCTTGTCCAGATTCTCAATGTACCCAATCATCTTGAGCACATGAGTTCCAACTAGGCTTCCCTCTACCATCCTGCACTGGAACAACGCTTTAGAGACGTCATACCTCTCTTGTCTAGCTTGCTGTTGGTACAATTGCTTTAAGTGTTCGATCATATCGAACGCCTCCATTTTCTCATGTTGCTTCTGAAGCTCAGAGTTCATGGTGGCAAGCATAAGGCAGCCAACATCAAGTGCGTCATTCTGATGCTTCTTGTAAGCATCATTATCGGCTCTCGTAGCCGTCAGGGGAGGTTCCTCAACAAAAGGGTTCTTCTAGGACATATTGTTTCTTTTCTTGCTTGAGGACTATCCTCAGATTCCTATACCAGTCTAGGAAGTTTGTCCCATTTAATTTGTCCTTCTCAATGACCGATCGCAGTGATAATGTGCTAGTTGTAATGTTAGTTGCCATGGATATCTACAATATAAATATGCAAAATAAGTTTATGATTTACTCATTTAATATGGTCTTATATTAAATGATACTCCCACTATTTTGTTTAAAAAAATATCAACCCTCTAAACCTTTAGTGGGCCAAGATCCATATTTCGCCTAATCTTGAGTTAGCTTTGGCTAATCGCCCAAGACTCGGTTATTTAGGTAGACAACACTTTGTCAATTACATCACATGTAATTCTTGGATAGTTGGACGAACAACACTTTGTTCAATTCATCAAATGAATTATTATCCAACCCATGCCTCTAGGTTCCCAATCCTATTGAGATAACCTAGTTAAGTCGTACCCAATTTAAAGTATAACGGATATCACTTTT
Organism: Haberlea rhodopensis; assembly: GCA_907163345.1. Classification (NCBI taxonomy): domain Eukaryota; kingdom Viridiplantae; phylum Streptophyta; class Magnoliopsida; order Lamiales; family Gesneriaceae; genus Haberlea; species Haberlea rhodopensis. Next base: position 81,705 of record CAJQUN010000419.1, on the reverse strand, counting down.
ATCCTTTCGCGCCTTACTAAGATTGCCACAATGCTTTGCTTTGGCAAACCCACATATGTACAATCGAAGTTTTTGACGAGTACTTTTAATTTTGGAAGGCATCTAAAACTTAATATTTTAGAGGGATTTATTGATCTCATGATTAGTTTGATAATTTAAAATATGTCCACTACATATAGTTGTATACATATCTACATATATGTGTAATACAATTATCAATCTAAAACATAAGATAAATCATGCATCAACATACATAATTAAACGTGACATGGTTATAGCCCCTACTAGTGATTTTCTCAAGCCAATGAGAAAATCCTAAGAGTTAACCTAAGGTAACTTCACAAGCACCTTCCTTTGGCTCCAATTTGTGAATGACCTCCCCATCCCGGCTTGATGCTCCATCTTCATTGATCACCATCAACAAAATAAACTACACTATTTACAAGATATTGAATTCCTCGATTCACATTCGAGGGGAACATAGGGGAGGGATTACATTTAGAATAAAATAGAGAAGGCACGACTCGCAGGTCGTATTATAAATTACAAACATCCACGAATCCTATCTAATAGGTCAAAAGGGCTATAACCATGCACCATGCTCATACAACACATAAAACATGCTTTAACATTTAATTAATTAAATTCTAAATATTTTAAAATTTAATTCTAATTAAAAATTATCGTACGCTCGGGACATCACATGCCACGAACTTAAGCGACTAAGCCACGAACCACCATGGTTCGAACCAACCAAACACACGGCTGGACCAATTATGGGCCTAGGGTTCGAAACCCTAGCCCATGGCCGAACCATGACCGAGCGGCGGCGGTGCTAGGGTTCCAAACCCTAGCCGCCGTGCACCACTTTGAGTTTTTCATCGAGCCAACTTGTTCGAAACGCCAGAATTCTTGAGCCACGAATCATGGTCAGGTCATGCACGGTGGTGGCTCAACCATCTCGAGCCAAGGGTTCGAAAACCCTAGCTCTCATGTGGTGAAGCCACTTATCCATGCATGCTTGAACCATTATCGAGCCAAAGAGTTCAAAACTCATCCATGTCTCGAAACCTCCATGCACGAACATGAGCCACAACGACTAGGCCATCTCGAGCCAAGGGTTCAAAAACCCTAGCCCTCATGTGGCTAAGCCGTGGGTCAATTGTGCTAGGTTGTGGCCGAAATATTGGCCAATTAATTTGATTATTCGCCAATTATATCAAATACAATTTTACGATGATTTTCACAAACTCGATATTAACATGTCATATATGTTTATACAGTTTTAAAAGCATGCAATAATAATCCTAATATGATTAAAACAATTTAACCACATAAATCCGATATGAGCCTTGTACACGGCTCTGATACCACTGTAAGTAATCCAACAAGCATACAACACAGCGGAATTTAAAATTTGGATTACTATAACCGCGGATCTATACATAGGGATTCATATCGGATAAAGGTTTACAAAAGTCTCACCCTTGTAGCGTGTTTGAGCAGATTCCTCGGAGCAGCACCACGTCCAACGTCTCCTTCGAGTCACTAGCAAAACTTGTTAAGTTTTGCCTCAACGGTATCAACACGATCAAATTGGGAGAAGGGATAGTCTAAAAACAAGTTGCTAGACTCGTTCTTAAACCGGAACAAGAAGCACACTCGATTCACAATCGAGGGATGGCATGAAAAACACTAATCTCACTTCGGCTATCACTAAACCGAGAGAGAAGAGTGAGTGAGGCGGCCGAGACTAGCTTCTTGGGTGGCTAGGTTATGATATGAAAGAATGATTAACAATTAATCAATAACCTTATATTTATATTATAAGACTTTAATTAAGGTTCAAGACTTTCTTAAAGTCTCATGGGCCCAAACCCATGTTTTAATTAAATCCTTATAATCATTTAATTAAGACTCATCTTAATTATTTAATTCATCCCATGAATTTAATTTCCCTTCTCGATTTAATCTTTGTGCGACCCGATAGGATCTTGTAATGTTGGCAGTGACATAAAATCTCATTTTACGTCACAAGCAAGGAGCGGTGTCTAGCAACACATCAAGGCTACCCAAATTACAAGAATGTCAATGACTCGACATAACCTTTAGAACTTGTGATAATATTAACCATGTAATTTAATCCCTTTGTCCATGTGTTTAGATTGAACACGAGTCATGGAATAGTCATACTCGTATATTCAATCTTTATTTCTTGATCCCCAAGTAGAACTAGAATAAACGAATAAGCTCGATATCTCATATCGACTCATTCGAGCATGGCCATGCATTTTAGTTCTCACTTGATCAAGGGCCAAACACATCTCCTGTTATATAGGAGGGACAAATCCTATCTCGATCAGTCAACATCCCTCTACATAATTCGTAGTGTATCCAATAGTCGCCTTTATAGTTTACCCTGTTACAGGTAACGTTTGACAATATCAAGATACATAACTCCTTATGTTGGGATCTCTGATGATCACAAGTCGTAAGGATTACATACATTATTATCACTATGAGAATTGCTTATGACACTCATATAACTATCCATGTAGCATTCTCATGGTGGGTCTGTCCAGTACATCGTTCTCTAACATATACCCATGTGTTGATTTGATATCTCATATCAATGAACAATTCATCAATCAACACATACTAGTCTCTATGTATTATCATTATCCTGATTCATGATAATACTTGACTAGGGACAATGTTTAAGAATAATACAATATTATTCTAAGGACATTAACATATATATTTATTCACATTGCACAGTTAAAAGAATAATATATAATAATGAATTGCCATTCATAAAATCATAAACATTGTATGTCAAAACAATCATCTAATGACTTGTCTTAGGGCATATCCCAACAATTTTCACCTAGCATCAATAATACACAAGCCCGAGTATATCTGACTAATCTTATGGCGTACTGTGCTCATTAAGAGCATTATTCACCTAATGATGCTTTATTGCAGATAGGTACAACTTTGCACCTTTAAAATGTGCAGTATCCGGTGTAAATCCCAAAAGCATATGGCAATATTCTTGCCACTCAAGTATACTCCTACCATACTCAATACCATATAATACGATACCATCCACTGGCAATGCCCATATCACTATAATGTCTTGCAGTGTGATAGTTGCCTCTCCGGATCTGAAGTGAAAAGTATGTGTTTCACGGTGCCATCTCTCAACTAAAGCCGTGATGGGGTGAAATCAAGTGCAATTTTACCTGACCTATAAACATCATAAAACCAGTACTATCCAATTGACTCACAACACGCGCATTGAGGGGACAAAGATCCCAAAAATATTTATCAGGGTTTCTGCCTCGAAGTGTAGTATCGATATCACCTGCCCAAACATTCTCATATCGATGAGATGACTGCAATCGGGCATGGTGCTCTTTGTAAATCCATCCTGAAATATTACACAACAAATATCAACATACAAAAATATATACATGGCCACCAACCCGCCACCCCATCGCCGGCGGCCGGTAGTTGGCCGCCTGCCGGAAAACAGCGGCCACCTCCCAACACCCCAACGGCCATAAATCATCCGGTGGTCTTGCCACTCGTCTCCAAACTATAACTATCTTTTCAATAACAACTACCAAACAACAAGAATAAAACACAAACAACGAAATAATGTAAATTTTACAACTTTTCAAAAATTTATATTACAGAAAAAAATATTACCTCAGCTTCAAGAATTATAAACAACTAAGCTCCAAAAATTTCAAACCACAACAACTTTGGAAGTTTGGCAAAAAAAGTGGAAGGATTTTGACAATTTTTTGGGAAAACTTTCGTCTGTAGGAAAGAAGAGGATGAGAGAAAGGAAAGGAAAGAAAGGAAGAAGAAGAAGAAAGAAGAGAAGGGCCGGCGTTTTAAAAAATATTGTTGGAACGAAGAGAGGGGTGAATGAGGTTCCTTGGCTACTTTAGCGTTTTAAAATGAATTTTCAAATAGTCGAGTTTGCGCTGCGGAAGACTTCAAGTCAATCGAACAATAAATAATAAATAAATGCGTAAAGTAAATAAAGCGATAAACGACACAAATATTTGTTATAGAAGTTCGGCGATGAATCGCCTACCTCTTCCCGGCTAGAAAACGTCCAACCGAGGTTCCACTAGAACAACTTTGATCTTGGCCTTAAGGGCTCCAAGTTAGCCACAACACACTCTTCCAGAGTAACACATTCTTCATGTGTCTTCTTGGCCTTAAGGGCTCCAAGGATAGCCACACACAAACTCTTCCCGAGTCACACACACTCTTCACGAGTCTTCTTGGCCTTAAGGGCTCCAAAGATAACCACACCCTTGCACTAACTTCACTTGTTGATGTCTTATACAATTTCCAACTTGCGTCGATGTTGGAGGACCTTACAATAAATCAAATAACACCTCCACGGTGTAACAACACGAAGAATCAAAAGCCCTCACACAAGAAATAAATTACAAACTCCAATACAACACAAATGTATGAAGTTTGCAATGCTAGAATGATTTTGATTGAACACAACTTTCTTGTAGTTTATACTCTTGTTTCTTGTCTTCAAATTGATCCAAAACATCCATATTTATAGTGTAGAAGGCTCTCAAGGCTCCTACTAGCCGTTGCTACAAATAAGTCTTGAATCACTCCAAGATCGCCTCGGACATCGCCTCGGGCGATCACCATCGCCGCGCTCCAACGGTCACGAAATTGCTCAGATCGCCTCAGGCGATCGTCACCAAAAATCAAAGCCATAGCTAGTAGAAGGCTCTCAAGGCTCCTATTAGCCGTTGCTACAACAAGTTTGAAAAAGTTTTAGATTTGCTTGAAAAACCTAGTCCGACTTTATCGACGCTATATCGTTGCAAGCCAAACAATTTTTCCAACTTTAAGCTACTTTCACTAAACTTGCAAAATGATTTCTTCAAAGAACTTAATTCATTTTTCAATGAATAATTTTCTTCATCTCTCTTGGCTAACTCAAGTTTGAGCAATTTGTTACTCATCTTGGTTTTGCCAGGAACATCAATAAGCTCATTATATGTTTCTAGTAACTCATCAAAAGACGGTACCTCATCGTCGCTTTCCTCTTCCTTGTCATTTGCATCATCTTTGGCCATGAGGCAAATCTTTGTTTCTTCTTCTTCATCGGAGTCACTATCACTCCATGTGGCCATTAGAGCTTTCTTCTTCCATTTATCCTCATTCTTCTTCCTAGGACATTCATTAGCATAATGGCCTTTATATTGCCAATTATAATATGTTACCTCTTGTTTGGAATCATGTTTGGTGGCACCGGAGGTCTTTGGCTTGTTGTATTTGTTCTCGAATTTCTTGAACTTTTTTGTGAACAAGATCATCTCTTCAGCATCTTCATCTTCAGATTGTTCTTTCCTCCCGACCAAGGCTATCCCCTTTCTTATTGATCTATCTTCCTCCTTTAATCCCTTCCGGGTTGACACTTCAAGCTCATGCGTCACTAAGGTTCCATGGAGTTCATCAAGATCATATGACACACTATCTCCTTTGTTGGATTCAATGATAGCCGTCCTCTTGGCATCCCATTCTTTTGCTAAAGCTCTAAGGGCTCTTCTCCATATTTGCTTTGGAGGATACTTTTCTCCAAGTTGGGCAAGCTCATTGATGATTTGAGTAATCCTTCTAAACATTGAATCAATATTCTCTCCGGACTCCATCTCAAATGTTTCGTACTTGAGTTGTAGAAGATCTATCTTTGTCTCCTTTACTTGATTGGTTCCCTCATGACAAATTTGAAGTTTGTCCCAAATCTCCTTGACGGTTGAGCACATCGAAATCCGGTTGTACTCCTTCATATCTAAAGCACAATGCAAAATATTAATAGCTTTAGCATTTTGAGAAATTAAAATCATATCCGCCCTTGTAAAGTCGTCCATAGGTCATAATCTTTAAAGGAATATGTGGACCTTTTACAATTATCTTCCATAGGTCATAATCTACGGATTGAACATATAGAGAAATTCTATTCTTCCAATACCCGTAGTTATCTCCCGTGAAGAGCGACGGACGATTGGTCGATTGACCTTGAGCAAACTCACTTGCTAGATTAGCCATAAAAATTTTGGTTTAAAAATAAAAACCAAGTGGCTCTGATACCACTTGTTGGAATCGAATAGGGGGTGAATGAGGTTCCTTGGCTACTTTAGCGTTTTAAAATGAATTTGTAAATAGTCGAGTTTGCGCTGCGGAAGACCTCAAATCAATCGAACAATAAATAATAAGAAGTAATAAATAAATGGGTAAAGTAAATAAAGCGATAAACGACACAAATATTTGTTATAGAAGTTCGGCGATGAATCGCCTACGTCTCCTCTTCCCGGCTAGAAAACGTCCAACCGAGGTTCCACTAGAACAACTTTGATCTTGGCCTTAAAGGCTCCAAGTTAGCCACAACACACTCTTCCCGAGTAACACACTCTTCACGAGTCTTCTTGGTCTTAAGGTCTCCAAGGATAGCCACACAAAAACTCTTCCCGAGTCACACACACTCTTCACGAGTCTTCTTGGCCTTAAGGGCTCCAAGGATAGCCACACCCTTGCACCAACTTCACTTGTTGATGTCTTATACAATTGCCAACTTGCGCCGGTGTTGGAGGACCTTACAATAAATCAAATAACAACTTCATGGTGTAACAACACGAAGAATCAAAAGCTCTCACACAATAAATAAATTACAAACTCCAATACAACACAAATGTATGAAGTTTGCAATGCTAGAATGATTTTGATTGAACACAACTTTCTTGTAGTTTATACTCTTGTTTTTTGTCTTCAAATTGATCCAAAACATCCATATTTATAGTGTAGAAGGCTCCCAAGGCTCCTACTAGCCGTTGCTACAAATAAGGCTTGAATCACTCCAAGATCGCCTCAGACAACGCCTCGGGCGATCACCATCGCCGCGCTCCAACGGTCACGAAATTGCTCAGATCGCCTCAGGCGATCGTCACCAAAAATCAAAGCCGTAGCTTTAGATGATCATAAATTTTCATCGCCTCAAACAAAGTCTCCATCGCCTCAAACGAACCATGCATCGCCTCAGGCGATCTCTCCATGCGCGCGGTCCTCGGCGTCGCTTCAGTCGATGAGCGTGGCGATGTCTCCCTCGGCTGCCATCGCCTGGGGCGATGATCACCATCGTCTGGGGCGATCCGCCCAGTCCTTGCAGATTTGATTTCCTTCAAACAATCCACTTTTCAACCATCTAAACCTGTACACTAAGTAGACACATTAGTATAACAAATGCAAGTTTTGTTGATCATCAAAACTCATAAATAATTCGGAGATACATTAAGCATTAAACTCAACAATGTGTTTAAGGCTCAACAAATATTATTGAAGGTGTCATCTCAATATTTGTTTTTACCAGAAATGAAGATGCCACTGAAAGTGGCGACTTCAACTGAAGTCGTCACTTCAGGTGGCGTTTTAGGTTAGTTTAAAAATGTTTTAAAATATCGATTATTTTGTTAAATTAATAATTTTTATCGATTATTTTGTTAAAAAACCCAAAAATATGTATATAATCATTTTTGCATGTTGTAAAATTTTATCTTTCAAACGAGCGATTGAAATAATTAATTAAGGAAAATTATGTTAACATCCTATAGTTTTGTCCAAATTTCATTTTGCAACTATTGTTTGAAGAAGTATAGTTTACAGGCCCAACTTTTAAGAATTGTAACACTTTGTATTCTTTTGACTCGGTTTGATATCTTAAAAAAGATTCAGTGTTGCATTCCATCATCACATACATCCTCAAACATAGGGTATCATAAGCTAGTTATTTCAAATTTTTAAAAAATAGATTTTTGGTATCAAAATTCTCTGGTTGTTTGATTTCGGAAAGGCAATTTTGATACCTCAAACATTTATTAATTTTACAATAACTAGCTGAAAGATCTCTAAGTTTGAAGATGTATATCGATGATGGAATACGACGATAAATCTTCAATAAAAACACCAAATTGAGTCAAAATGATGCAAAATTTTACTATTTATATAAGTTGAGGATCCAAACTATAATTTTTCAAACAATGGTTCAAAATTAAATTTGAACCAAGCTATAGAATGTTCAACATACTTTTCCCTTATATGTTACTTCTCTGTATCAGAATTAATAATTACATTATTTTTTTTTAAATTAATTTTAATTTATCATGATTATATATTATAACAAGAAACTAATAATTTACATATATTATTTTAAAAGTTGTTTAGGCATAATGGCATATTATGTTTTTGATTTATGAAATATAATATTTATGTGTGCGTGACCCCAAATTGAATGTTATAATCGATTATTCGAATTAAATACGCTTATACTAAAATTGAAATATATCTGGCACCGAAAATCTTGTATTTGAGTCTTCGTTCCTTAATATCAAATAGTTGTAATAATTGCTCAAAAAAATAGGACAAAGAAAAGTTAATAATGTATTTTTTCGTATCTCCCCCATCTTTTGTTGTCACGAAAGTTGTGGCATCGACTCCTCTTGAAATCTTACAAACCAATCTCCACCACTCATCTTGACCCTCCACTTCTTCTCATCCTATCCTATCTTATCCTCTTCCTCGATTTGTTGCTCACTATGATCTTGTCGTGATTGATTGTGAAACATAATTGGTGATGCAAATCTTAGTAAACAGACATTAGTTTATTTCGCATTTAAATGTAAATATTTTACATTTCAATTTATGTTTTAAAATTATAAATTTGTAATAAGATGCAAGAAAACCACTTACGCAGTTTGATCACATACGACGCAGGTATATCAATGCACATATATGTCAAGTAGACTCTATGGATTTCGATCATTTCACAAGAGCAATGAGACGGCAGAAAAAGATATGACTGAAGTTACATACAAAGATTTGGAGTCAAATGGACGATGATATTCTGAGCGAAAAAGGCTATTGAAGAATATGGACGCATGTGCGTGACCCGACTTGATTCATTCTTTGGTATATAGTCCCCCAATTCATTGAGATTAAAGACTTAATAGTTGTTTGTAAATTATAAATTTGTATTTGATTGAGAAACAGATACATAATAGAACACAACTACATATGAGTGATTTGGATATTAAATTTATATTTTGAAAAACAATGTTGCTTTGTGAGGATCAAAGTGGGAGCTGGATATGGCCAAACCGAGGCATCCCTCGAAGGACCCAATATTCTAAATTCAAGATTCTTACGAGAAGTCGAGAATAAAGAAATAAATTAACTATAAAAATTAATGAGGAGATTGTTAGGATCGATTTCGGGGGTGGGTTGTCAATCTACACCCGAGTTAAAGCTTCAATAGCTCGTGTTCTTGAAATACTTGCACCGAGAGATTATATCGAGTTCGGTTTCAAAACCGAACGGAAGACACTCGACATAACCCTCTATAAACGATTAACCATTTGAAAGGCATTTTAAAGGTATGCAAGAAAATGTAAAAACAGTAAGGTAAATAAATGTAGTAAAGTAAATGCACAAGCATTTGTTTATGGAAGTTTGAAGGTGGTGTAATCCTTCTACATCTCTCCTTCTCCCATCTCATGGAATGATACATTAGAAGACTTTGAGTAACACAATCCCATTGTACAACCCCCACTTAGGCTAATACCACAAAAGATAGCCTAAACTCCTAGCCAGAATCACAAAGCTCGTGTTCTTTAAATGGAAAGATATCACCCAGTTGTGATAAATCACAAACTGTTACAATGGTATTCACTCCTCTGTTTTAGCTGACAAATACAATGAATAGAGTGACTACAAAGGCACAAATGATCTCGTAGCAGATCTGATATAAGCTTGAAAGATGTGCCAAAGGTTTGAGGAGTTGCTCTTCATTTAGCAGAATTATTCTTTGAAGTTCCCCAATTGAATCCAAAGTGGGTTTGCTTTGGAAGGCTTGGATTGATCTTTAATCAGCTGTTATTGAGCTTCCAAATCATGTATATATAGCCTCAAGTAATGATATATACGTTAGATACAAGAATATAGCCATTTGGACATTTTTGGTAAGCTTTCAAACATTGCAACTGTCATATTCTGCTTCTGGGTTGTTTCTGGAAGTCTGCTTTTTGTTCTAGTAGAACACGTCTACTTGTCGAGTCCGCTGGTCGGCGTCTACTGGTTGAGTCTACTACTCAAGGTCTACTGGTCGACGTCTACTGCTTGGTCGAACTCTATTATACTTCACTGCTACTGTTCCTATCAATCTTGCAGCCGGCGTAGTCAGCATCTAAATATCCTACTAAGTTAAACGTTGGATCCTCGGGATATCATAGGCCAACATTCTCAGTTCCTTTTAGATACTTAAGAATCCTCTTAGTGACAGTGTAATGCGATTGCTTAGGATTAGCTTGGAAGTGAGCACACATACATACATCAAACATGATGTCAAGTCTGCTGGCTGTCAGATACAGTAACGATCTATAATACAACGATACATTGTTACTTCTATTGGTATGCCTACTTCATCCAAATCTAGTTTAGCAGACGAGCTCATGAGAGTGGCTGTTCCTGAACTAGTGTTCATTCAGTGCTTTTTTAACAGCTCTTTGGTGTACGTCCGCTTGCTCAAGGTCTGCTGCCAACCTTACTATCCAAAGTCTGATGTTCTATTCTCTTGGTTATGACTCTTGATTCGTTGATTTTCGGGCAAAATGATCAACATTAAAGTTGTAGTACTTTCTATTAACTTTCCATCGAATCAAGAGTCGCTCGATTTTGAGTTCGTATGAGAGAGTTATGCTTGAAATACGAGGCAATGCTCCTGCTGTAAGTTTGCTGATTTTGTCTGCACATGGCGTGACTTGCAAAAGCTTTTTGGCCATCTTAACGTCCGATTCAGTCTCCGACTTCAAAGATGATTTGTAGATCTTTGTCTTATCTTTCCAACCCATACCGAATCTTTCCGTTTCGATAAGTAAGCTTAGAGTTATGGTTAATATACCACAGCTGCTCCAATCTGTCCGCTGTTGTTCAGCTTTGCACCAGCAAGCTCTTGCAGACATGTTTTCATCAAGTAAACCTTCGAATATAGTCTACTTGTCTCAAATACGACTTGTAGTAAATTATGTTAGCTATCCAACCCCTTTAGAATCAGGTCGTTTTTTATATCTGAGCTATGAGATATGATCAATTTGGTCAGCAGCGCTCATGGTATACTAGTTGTGTCTACTGGTCCAGTAGACCTTTTCTTGTGTCTATTCGTCCAGTTTACTTCAACCCATTTATTTGCTAATCATAAATCTCATAATCATGATCTATTCACTACACAATTGATGAAATATGTTAGCAACACAATAACAAATTTTGTTAACATCAAAATCAAGATTATTCGGGTTTCCAAAACCCAACAGAGATACGTCAAGAAAATAATTTATAATCTATAAAGTTTAATTTTATTGAAGTTTTTTTACAAAGAAAGAAATTAATTAATATAAAAATTACATTTTGTAGTCAATTTGTTATACTATTGTAACAAATTTGGTGATCCTTTGGCGGACCCAACAATGAGGAGATACACCTGTAACTGACTGATGAGATTATAACTTGCCCCCAAAAGCTCGGGGTGAAATGATATAATTGGGTAATAGATCGATGATCAATATTGACCCAAATAGCTTTTCAAAACTGCTTATTTTCCAGACAAAAAAATAGATTTTGAGTGTTTATTTCATTGCTTCTGTTATTACTTCTCTAAAAATAAATAGGTAAAAGTAGAAGCAGAGAAACAGATCATGAGATGATTTTCACTGTTTTTAATTGTAATGTGTCAATTTTGTAATAATTTAAAGTTCATTAAGCAGTTTTTTTATATTAATAGCAAACACTCAATATTTTTAGTTAAAAACAATTTTTTCCAACTTTAAACAAAAACATCTATATCTGACCTCTTACCAAAAAATTGAATAACTTGTTGATCACGGGATCAGCTGAGGTCGGCTAAAGGTTTTGACCCACATTTTGTAATTGCCTTTTCAGCAAAGTCATGTTCCCATGGTTAAGACTGAAAATTTCCAACTTTACAACACAGTCAAAGTTTAGCTAGTCGGCCTTGAAAACATTATTTTCAAATAAGTTGAGCTAACACATTGGAATTATATTTAATGGCTTAGAAGATTATTATTCTCATTTTTTTTTATATCCTAACAGTTTTTTTACCCACTATTTTTTATTTAATATTTTTTGCGCCTCTTTACCAAAATTTTTGCGATTGTGAGGATTAAATGGGTGAACATTTTGAAAAGTCAATGGGATGTAGAAAATAATTTTAATATAAAAATTAATTTAGCAGATGACTAAAAAAAAACCTAAAGGTTCAAACTCTAAAAATCAATTCGTAAAAGGAACTTTGACAATTCAAAAATTTACAATAAAAAAATACTCTATAATTCACTCTTAATCTATCTAATTAAATAATTTAACGGAATTTGCATGTTTCGAATGAAGCACATTTTTCAAAAAAAAAGCAATATTACAGGAAAATTATTTTTTTGATATCATATCTTGTTCCTTGTGTAAATTATGCTTCTCGTAATGTTTTTATGATGTGGATTTTTATTATATTTGAGATTATATTATCTAAGTGATCATATGAATGTTTTATCTACAAATGTAAAGATACTTCTAAATTATGTTGTATTGTGTTTGTATAGACTTTAATACACTCATTCATACTCATAACCACATCTTAAAATAATCTTATCTACACTCGTTCATACTCATAAGTGCATCTTAAAAAGATCTATATCTACATAGTGTGTGTTGTTTCGTAGTTATGGTTGTGTCTATCGTTGTTATGAGGTGATTGTAAATGGGGGTCTCTGTTTTTTTGGGTGGTGGTTGTTTGGTTGGTTTCACTTTCTCGCTATCGATGGATATATCTGCAGAGCTTTTAGGTTCGTGCACCATCCAATAGTGTCCTTTGATCAATGACTTTTAGTCAGAGGTGTGAATAGAAGAGCTTGTTCTTTTGTGGGTCTGTTATTAGCTTCTGGCTCTCCATTATCCTTCTTCGCACCTTCAGTATCTGAGGGCACTTGATTTCGCTCTGATCGATGGGTCGGTTCTTGTGCTTTGATTGTGATCCTATCAACAGTTGCCCCTTTTCGTACGTTTAGTTTTTGGTGTGTCTTAGTTCTTAACGATGATTGACACATGTCTTTGGTGTTGTCTTCAGTTTGTTTCGTCGTGTCTAGAAGGTCTTGGATGAATATGTGTTGTAATTGTTTGGTAATTACATATATATTTCGAATTTTAAAACAAAAGATCTTATCTTATATTTGAATATATGCATAAATTATTGGATGATGAATCTCGAAAACATTTTATATAATATTTAGATAATTAATAAATCCATTAGTATGGAATATTTTTAACTGTAATTTTACAAGAAGGTGATAGAGGCGTGATCCGATTTGATTCTTTTTATGATTCATGTAGTATACCTCAATCAATTGAGATATCGGTAATTCACTGCAGCACAAAACTATCTCAATCATATCTAAATTTAATTATTGAGAAGTCTATCTAAATCTCATCCTAATTTAACCATAAAAGAGTTTTTCTTTTATCGACTATATGAAAACTACTCTCAATCATCAAATCGATATTTATTCTCTATCAAAAATATCACATTCAAATGATATCTTTGCCTTTTATCATTTATACACATACATTTTTGCATGTTTCAATCACTAGTATACATTAATTATTTGTATTACTGTACAATATTGACCAAACCAATTAAAAAACATGTCCTACACTTGAAAATTTTGTCTAAAATATTAATTAAAGTTTAACTATAAATTATATATATGAACGAGGATAGAAAATTATTATATATAGATTCGGTTTATACTATATTTAAGGATCAACTCAATATAATTATTCTAAAATAGTTGATAAGCTATTTTATGTACTTTTTATTTTACAATATATTATATTTTAGGGTAAAAAACGGACAGCCCCCAACGTTTACCCATTTTAACACTTTACATTTAACCTTTCAAAACGTGCACTTAACCCCCTGAACAATTTTAAGTAGTGCGCTTAACCCCCTAAACAATATTCGGGAATAATTTTCTCGAATATTCTGCTGTAAATTCCTTCAGGTGCATGTCGCGCTCGTGGGTATGCATGTCTTTCATGTATTTTCTACAGGAATTTTACGAGTATACCCATCAGAAAATACATAAAAATGAATTTTATGAATATACCCACGGTCGAATTTTACTTGAAAAATTCCTACAGAAAATACATGAAAATGCATACATACTCTCGACCGTGGCATGTGAGAAGCGTGTGATGGAATTTACAGTCAGAATTCGGGAAAATTATTCCCGAATATTGTTCAGATGGTTAAGTACACTGCTTAAAATTATTCAGAGGGTAAAGTACATATTTTGAAAGGTTAATGGGTCTTGAGGGGAATGTTGGGGAGCTGACAGTTTTTTACCCTATATTTTATTATTCAATTGGTATATAAATACGAATCAAATCGTGTGTATATATATATATATATATATATATATATATATATATATATATATATATTTCAAAAAAGGACCGTACCAAATTTTCAAAATTGGGGGAGAAAGAAATGGTGGGTCTACATCGGAGTGTGGTGACGTAGACAAGTTTTATAGTTGTGGTGAGAGGTCAATCTTTTGGATAAAAAAACGTGTCTGACCGACCAATCACAGTTCAGAGAAATCCGAACCCCAACCCTCCAAAATCACCGCTTTTCAGTTCCAATCAAGATCAACGGACACGCTCAAAATCCCACACGCCCCTCCCTCCAAATCCCCAAAACTTTCATCTAACCTGTACAATTGGTTTTTGTTGAATTGTTAAAGTTGATTTGGATCGAGGAAATCGGGATTTCCGGCGATAATGGCTGTTTCAAGCGCGTTTGTGGGTGCGAAGCTCGAGAATTTGTTGAGCAGTTGTACGGCGACGGCTTCAGTGGCCTCAGCATCCACACCTCCTATTGGCTTGCTCTGCAAGCCCGTGACTCATGGAAAGCATGGAGCTGCTTTGCATAGGAGGGGATATTCGTGGAATTTGAGATGTGAGGCTGCATCCGACGCTTTGGTTCAAGTGGAATCCATCAGTGCGGCTTCATCTTCTGGTCTGGCTTCGAGCATCTCCGCTCTGGAGCAGCTCAAGACTTCCGCCGCTGACCGTATGATTTTTTTTTCCATTGAGTTTTGATTTCACTATCGAATTGGATGATCATTAGTTATAGTTCATCAATCATTGATCATGGTTGAATTTCAAGTATAATGTAAATTGGTTGTAGACGCATTTTTTTTGGGTGATCCTCACACTATGTTCTTGATGTGGTCCAGGGTATACGAAAGAAAAAAGCAGCATTATAGTAATTGGTCTCAGCATCCACACTGCCCCTGTTGAAATGCGAGAAAAACTTGCTGTCCCTGAAGCAGAGTGGCCTAGAGCTATTGGGGAGCTATGTAGTTTGAATCATATTGAAGAAGCTGCTGTCCTTAGTACATGTAACAGAATGGAGATCTATGTTTTAGCTCTCTCTAGGCATCGGGGAATCAAAGAGGTGACTGAATGGATGTCTAAGGTAATTTTTAGAACTTGTTTTTTCTTTTAGGGATCCATGATTACCTTCAAGTTTCTTGATCACATATAGAACTTAGTGTAGAGGAATTTAGGATAAGGACATTTATGACAAGTTTTTGTTAAAAGAACAAAAAATACGCTTACTGTGTTCGTTCATATTAGCTTTTACTTTGAAATTTAAGGGAAATATTATACAGAAGGATCCCGAAAAAGTTTAATGCGAAATTATAACACTGAACATGCAAATGAACAATTTAAGTACTGTCTTCCTATATTTCTGGAGAGTTTCTGTTAACTTGTCCTAATAATGCCAGTCATATTCTTTTTCAGCAGTAGAGTAAACAGTGTAGAAGGAATGTGTGGAGATAATGCTTTCCTTTATTCTTATCTTATAGCATCGCACATTTTGTCAAGTGTGTTTACGATTGCATTTTGTTACCATGCCCATGCTCAAAATACGTCGTATGCTTTGCCAGACTAGTGGAATTCCTGTTTCAGAGATCTGCCAGCACCGTTTTTTGCTCTATGACAAAGATGCAACCCAGCACATTTTTGAAGTGTCATCTGGGCTAGATTCATTGGTTTTAGGAGAAGGTCAGATCCTAGCACAAGTGAAACAAGTGGTTAAAGTTGGCCAAGGGGTTGTGGGCTTTGGAAGGAATATAAGTGGTCTTTTTAAGCATGCAATCACTGTTGGAAAGAGGGTTCGAACCGAAACCAACATAGCAGCAGGGGCGGTTTCCGTTAGTTCAGCTGCTGTGGAATTGGCTTTGATGAAGCTTCCCGAATCCTCCCATGCCACAGCTAGGATGTTAGTAATTGGAGCAGGAAAGATGGGCAAGCTTGTGATCAAGCACTTGGTAGCCAAGGGGTGCACAAAGATGGTGGTAGTGAACAGAAGTGAAGATAGAGTTGCTGCCGTACGCGAGGAGATCAAGGACGTTGAAATAGTCTACAAACCACTCACTGAAATGCTAAACAGTGCAGCTGAAGCTGATGTGATTTTTACCAGCACTGCATCTGACATTCCTCTATTTCTTAAAGAGCATGTTGTCGACCTTCCACCAATAGGTCCAAATCTCGATGGTTTGAGGCTTTTTATCGACATTTCTGTTCCAAGAAATGTGGGTGCATGTGTCAACGAGCATGCGGGTTCACGAGTGTACAACGTGGATGACCTTAAGGAGGTTGTGGCTGCAAATAAAGAGGACCGGCTTCGTAAAGCAATGGAAGCTCAAGAAATCATCGCCGAGGAATCAAAACAATTTGAAGCCTGGCGTGATTCACTTGAAACTGTTCCAACCATCAAGAAGTTAAGGTCTTATGCTGAAAGAATAAGAGCTGCAGAGGTCGAAAAATGCTTGTCAAAAATGGGGGACGAAGTTCCAAAGAAGTCACAGAAGGCTGTAGATGATCTTAGCAGAGGCATTGTAAACAAGCTACTACATGGCCCAATGCAGCATCTAAGGTGTGACGGGAGTGATAGCCGTACTTTGAGCGAAACGCTTGAAAATATGCATGCTCTTAATCGGATGTTCAACCTGGAGACAGAGATATCTGTGTTGGAGCAGAAGATTAGAGCTAAGGTAGAGCAAACTCAGAAGTAAAAGATATATCTGCTGTGCCTTCTATAGAGCTTTTTGCCTGGCGCCTGTCTCCAAATATGAACAAGTGGAGAACTCCTCGTTGTCTTGTTTGGTGGCATGGCCCCAATTTTTTAATACCATGTAATGTTTACTGGACATGATTCTCCCATTTATGTTGAACTCTGAAAGTATTCAATTTGTACAATATAATTCAAATACTTGGATATGATCAAGGGTCAAGGGTTGCTTATATATTTTAGATTGCTTCTTAGAAGTGCTTATCTGTTTTTCTAGATAAAAAAAATTAGATTTTATGTTTGATTTTCTTGATTATACTATTGTTTCTCTAAAAAACGTGTAAAAATATAAGCAGAAAACCAAATCATGAGATATTTTTGGATTGTTTAACTTATTTGGTAGCAATTTTGTAATAAATTGAATTTAATTAAGCTGTACTTAATAAATTTACATTAAAACAACTTTTATAACTTTAAGCAAAAAAAATATAGAAATACGTTGAATAACAATCCAAAATACACCCTAAATAATATTCAAATCCTCGTTAGTTGAATGCTTATTCAAATTATTTACCCTTAAATTAATTGGGGAGTTTATCTTCAAGTTGTGTGTGTTACGACAAGGTAACGTCATCATACCGTACCAGTACGTCATTTTTATTGTTATTTTTTGTAGTTTACTTGGATGTGCTTCTGTTGAATTGTTTTTTTTTAACAACTTGAAATCATATTGTTCTTCAACTTGTCAAACAATGGAAGTTTAGCTTCTCAAATTCAAAAGATTGGTCAGCATTTTCATATTGGTCTGAATTTGCACAAAGGGCTCAATGGGGAATATGGAAAGCCGGAGGAATACAATATGCAGTTTCACCGTAAATAATTATCACTTGCAACACCAATTAACGAATTTCCATAATCAATCATTACCCAATTATCATATACAGCACCAATTAACATACATGGGCTCAAAGTGACACGACCCCTTCCCGGACCCGCGCATAGCGGGAGCCTCGTGTACTGGCGTTAGCCCTTTGATCATTATCCAATTATCGATTGCTTGCAAAATAAATGTCAATTCCATGGCTGGGTTGGTCATTCACTCATTTGGATGCAATTTATACAAAATGCAATAAATACATCATGAAAATGAACCAAAAATCTCATGGATTTTACCTTCTGGACCAAAATGAGTTTTATCCACCTAAAGCTCTCGAGCTAGACATTCGTTGAATGCCATTTTACAATGACAGTTAGACCATCGTTACAACGTCCCCTTTTTAAGTTCTTTGAAAGTTTTTAGTTGACAACCGAACAAATAACCAGAGAACACTCACGTAATCTAGCAACTCCCGATATTTAAGGACTTCCAAACAAACCTTCTATTATAAACTAAGAGGCCCGGATAGCGTTCACGGCTAGCCCCAGTATAATAGAGACAATAAGAATCAATAAAGATAGTTTCACCATGGTGTAATCAGCTGACTCACCGGATATTTCATCTGCTTTGTCCCTGGTATTCTTTGCGAGTGAATTATCCAGCTTAGCTGATGATGAACCAGATGCTGTGCTCCAAAAAGGATATGGTACTTGGAGCCACCACAATTGCAGTTTCAGATTCGGGCTCTAAAATTTCCAATGCATCTGTTGGAACTTCTATAGACATCAGCTCATTGCAATGATCTTTGAGAGCCTGAAATTATAAAGAGAAAAGGAGATTTAAACTTTTCGTGCTATGCTGTTTTAGCTCCCCATTGAGCACCCAGTTTTGTGGCTATGCATCTGACGTTGACGCATTATCAAAAAACTCAGAACTTCAGTAAATTCATAAATAATAATTCCATCATTAAATTTTCTTGAGAATGTTTCGAAAGCTCTAGGTTTAACACAACTTATCTATCAAAGATGGAGAATTGGTTTTCCCAATGGATCGAATAGAAGAAACAGAAACAGGTCATTAGACGAGTGTCCCTGTACAGCCAATATGGCACGTTTAAGTATATCAGTAACCTAGTAAAGCCTCGGAAATGGAGCCATCATTCATAAAAACGAAGAGTTTTTAATGAAGTTACTAACAATTACTGAGATGCTAAACATCCTTCTTATGGGAGTAGAGCTTGCCTGTACAATACATGTTAACAGAATATCAATAGAGTTCGCAAACAATAATTTATCTGTTCTCTAATTATTCTATTTAAGCATGTTTGAACGTATCCACAAGTGTATGATACTGTATACTCAGCATCGTCTGCTGCAGCAATTCAAGTTTAAAAAACTATTTATGCATAAAAGGCATAGTAACAAATCTCAACTGTTTCAGATGGCTGAATATAATCACATATGTAAGTGCCCTCAAGCCATGGAACAAATACTCTTCCAGGAAATGATAGATTGCAATGTTTTCTGTCAGAGAACAGATGATCAGCGGTTAAAGCCAAGAACCCAAAGCTGCCAGCCAGTACAAGATTATATGATGAAAATTGGCATGTGCTATATACCATAACGGCATAACCATGCCTCGTCACCTATTCACTTTGCTAAAAGCAAAGTCTTTTTCTGATAAGTAAAGGCATACTTTCATCTGATACCAAACTTCTTAATGTGACTTTGACAGTTCAAAAAAATTCAATTCTATGAAAGATTGAATGAGTTGAAAAACTTGACAATAGGAAAAAAATACAGATAGATTGACCTAGGGCTTGGGTTGGCTCATATGTCTAAAAACTGCCAAATTTTCAGTGACCTATTTGGTAGTATTTCTCGAAGGCATTTACATTTCTAACACTGTAAATAAGTAAATAAAGGCCTAAATTTTGCCTAGTGGAAAAGGTTTACAGGAGAAAAAGGGTCGGTCAACGTGTCAGAGCAATATATGCATTTTTAATTTGTATTATTCGATAATAACTAAAATCCATAGCACAGACTCATTTTTTTCTGACACACAATCTCCCAACCAAACCAGCAGGGGCCATCAATCAAAGATATGACCGCATTTTTTCATAAAAGAGTCAGCGACAGATCAGGTGTGAATATCTGGTGTGAATGATGTATAGATGTTTAACTAGCAATGGAAGCTGGTCAATTGAGTGCACAGAACTAAGCAACTAATTGATGAAAAGACGTAGAACTGGTTTAAAACTGATTAAGAGATGAACGGATGAGTAAACTGCTTTAATGATTCAAGATATGATACCTTTGCATATGAAGGTCTAAATTTGGCACAAATTTACCAGTTAATACATGGTTGTCGGTTTCATGAATATTGATATCACCAAAAAGTGTGACTACCTTATGATAATAATAGGAAGTGAACAATACCTCCCTGTGTCTTTAACCAAATAATAACGTCAATGTCGCTTAGGATCCTCACCTGAAATCACGAAATAAACGTGAGAAGGGGGCCGGAAGTTTTCCAACGTGTCCCCTCCGACGCTCAAGTCAGGCGAGAGGATACGAAAAAATATATACTTGTAAAGTAATATGATTGTTAATGAATGAATTGATACCCAAACCTAGTATTTATAGGCAGAGATCCAAGAGTTACCATGCATCAAGGACTCCTTCCATGTTTATCCAGATATGCTAAGATCTTATGAAAACAATCAAATCCCAGATATTGCTCCGCGGATCTAGGACTTGCCTAGTTTAGGGGACTCGGTTTCCTTGTTGTGCCACGTGTCAAGCAGGGAATGAGAAGAGCTCGGCCAATGAGCTCGGGTTCCAAAAGAGGTCGCCGAGAAGTTTGGCGAAGGGACAACAGGTAAGGCGAAATACGTCGGCCAAACAGGTCGGTCCTAACAAAGAGCGCGGAACAGCATGCGAGATCTTTTGAAGAAGGTCAAGTAATACACGGCGGAGTCAGGTCGGCACATCAGGTGGTGTCTTCTTATTTAGGGGGTATCACAGTCCCCCTGCCAGACGAGCTGACGTTGTAGTCCAGAAGGTCGTATGTACTAAGTTATCCTGCTAAGCCACCACTTCTGATATCCCCTAATTTAGGCGGGAAATAATGGCCAAATAACTTGAATTTTGAATTCCAAATTCCGACCGTTGGGCTGTCTGTCCGTATCCCGAGGCCAATCCTGACCGTACAGCGCATCAAAGATCAACGACCCTAATTCGGGGAAGTCCCCCTATATATATAGTATGCCCGGTCCCTCATTGTCTACTTTTGCAACTTTTAAAACAGATCGGCTCCGACCTCTTTCGCATTATTCTCCATTTTTCTCTTTCTGAAAACTCCTAGGTACGTTTATTCTTAGCTGTTTTGTTTAAGAATGTCTTCCTCCCCTGATCAATTATAACATTCCCCTCTAGCTGACGAGGATCTTAGGGCAGTAGATCAGTGCGGTTCTTTTTATCCTGAAGGGATTGCCGTCCCTGAGGGAGTGGTTCGAACTGAGGAAGTTGAACCAACTGAGGAAGTTGTGCGATCTGAGGACCCCCAGGAAGCTGGGACCTCGGTTGGACACGAACTTCAGATTGCTTAAGCAAGCCCTCATCTTAGTTCTGAGTCCCCTCCTGGTAACTATCCCTGGTACGAACTGTATGTTCTTGCTTTGGATGATTCAGATGAGGGCCAAATACGCAAGCTCAGCCAAGCCCCTTCTGATTATGAATTCATATTCCCTTCTACCTCCCAACGGCCGAACCAACCTCCTGAGGGTTACTACACATTTTACCGTGGGCAACTGGAGGGGGGTTTACGCTTTCCTCTTCCTGAGTTCTTTCAGGAGCTCAGTACCTTTTCTCAGCTTAACCTTAGTCAATTCTCCCCCAACTCCTTCCGTATTTTGTGTAGTCTTATGGTTATTTTTAGGGCGTTGGGATTACCTTACGGCAACCCCTCTCTCTCTTACTTCTTCCATATCAAGAGATCCGATGGGGGACCCTGGTATGTCACCAGCCGACCTGGCTGTGCCTTTGTTGGGGGGTACCCTAGTAAGATCAAGGATTGGAAGAACGATTTCTTTTTTGTTAAACCTTCTCGGCCCTTGGTCTGCTGTACTGATTGGCTAGATCATCTCCCGGTTCTCTCATCTCCACCTAAAAATTGCAAAAAGAGCCTCATCTACTTAGATGTAATTAGAGCTATTGGGGGTCACTGCTTCAATTCATCTAAGCTGTTGGTGGAGGAGCTCCTTTGTTTTGCTGGGCTGAGTCCGGCCGGCCGATCTGACTTTGAGGGGGAGAGCTGGTACTTGTTTTAGCAAGCTTTAATATATATTTTATTCTAAGTGGTTTCTGCTAGGTCTGGCTGATAAAAGGTACCGAGCTCCTCAAAGAACTCGGGAAGAGGAAAGCGTAAACCCCCCTCCAGTTGGCCGCGGTAAAAGGTGTAGTAACTCTCGGGAGGTTGGTGCGGCCGTTGGGAGGTAGAGGGGAATATGAATTCATAATCAGAAGGGGTTTGGCTGAGCTTGCGTACTTGGCCCTCATCTGAATCATCCAAAGCAGGAACATACAGTTCGTACGAGGGATAGTTACCAGGAGGGGACTCAGATCTAAGATGAGGGCTTGCTTCAGCAATCTAAAGTTCGTGTCCAACCGAGAGCTTCCTGGGGGTCCTCAGATCGCACAACTTCCTCAGTTGGTTCAACTTCCTCAGTTCGAACCACTCCCTCAGGGATTCAGGATAAAAAGAACCGTACTGATCTACTGCCCTAAGATCCTCGTCAGCTAGAGGGGAAGGTTATAATTGATCAGGGGAGGAAGACATTCTTAAACAAAACAGCTAAGAATAAACGTACCTAGGAGTTTTCACAAAGAGAAAAATGGAGAATAATGCGAAAGAGGTCGGAGCCGATCTGTTTTAAAAGTTGCAAAAGTAGACAATGAGGGACCGGACATACTATATATATAGGGGGACCTCCACGAATTAGGGTTGTTGATCTCTGATGCGCTGTACGGTCAGGATTGGCCTCGGGATACGGACAGACAGCCCAACGGTCGGAATTTGGAATTCAAAATTCAAGTTATTTGGCCATTATTTCCCGCCTAAATTAGGGGATATCAGAAGAGGTGGCTCAGTAGGATAACTTAGTACATACGAACTTCTGGTCTACAACGTCAGCTCGACTGGGAGGGGGGACTGTGATACCCCCTAAATAAGAAGACACCCCTGATGAGCCGACCTGACTCCGCCGTGTATTACTTGACCTTCTTCAAAAGATCTCGCCTGCTGTTCCGCGCTCTTTGTTAGGACCAACCTGTTTAGCCGAAGTGTTTTGCCTTACCTGTTGTCCCTTCGCCAAACTTCTCGGCGACCTCTTTTGGAACCCGAGCTCATTGGCCGAGCTCTTCTCATTCCCTGCTTGATACGTGGCACAACAATGAAACGGAGCCCCCTAAACTAGGCAAGTCTAGATATGCGGAGCAATATCTGGGATTTGATTGTATTCATAAGATCTTAGCATATCTGGATAAGATTTGGATAAACATGGAAGGAGTCCTTGCTGCATGGTAACTCTTGGATCTCTGCCTTAAATACCAGGTTTGGGGTATCAACTCATTCATTCACAATCATATTACTTTACAAGTATATATTTTTTCGTATCCTCCCGCCTGACTTGAGCGTCGGAGGGGACACGTCGGAAAACTTCCGGCCCCCTTCTCACGTTTATTTCGTGATTTCAGGTGAGGATCCTGAGCGATATTGACATTATTATTTGCGTTAAAGACACTGGGAGGTATTGTTCACTTCCTATTGTTATCAGAAGGTAGTCACACTTTTTGGTGATATCAAATATCATTGATGACAGATTCAAATTCTCTATCAGCTTCATCAGACATAATATCTAGTCTACTGTCCAAGATCACAACATTGTATTCAGATAAAATAATTGGTCACTCAGAGAAATCAACTTAATATAGTTCACATTTCTTTATGCATAATAAATTTCATGAACCTTAGCACCAACATTGTTTATGAGTAGTACAAACAGAAATCATAGCGAGAAACATCAATTAACAAATTTGGCAGAATGAAAGTTGTGGTAAAATAATAATAAAAAATGAGTACGCAAAAAAAAGAGTACGCCAAATGAAACAAAGTTTCGAAGTAGCCGAAAAAAGTTGTCTATCTTACATCAAATATGTTGATTTAACTGCATTAAGATCATCTAACAGATTTATTTTGGTTTTGCAACCATAAAAGTATTAAAGATTATCTGTTCCAAAAGATCAACAAGATGAAATTACCTTTATGTCAATCAAAGCTTGCGAAATAGGTTCCTTTGAAGTTTGAATTCAAGTATGCAAGAGAACATACAGAACCACCAAAGAGAAGAAGACCAAGAACCTCTTTCTGGCTGCCTGCTTTTCCCAAAAAAATAATAATAATATAAATAAATATCATTAATAATTTAGAATTTAGAAATAGGACTAGAACATACCTTCTGTGTATTTATCTTGCAACAAATATAGAAGAAATTCAACTTCATGAAAATCTTCGGATGCACACAGCTCGTCTTCAGTCACCTAACATCCAAGGGGAGAAAGATGAGAATGTACATATGAGTAATACCAGCAGAAGCAAATTCATTTAGTAACTGAGGAAGAGAGATAAATTTCAGGATTGGAGGGAGGGAGGGAAACAGAGCTATTTACTCTCCAGCAGCAGCAAAAATGAGTTTTATCCTAGTTGATATGAATAATTTTCTATTTTATCCTCCCTCACAAGGCCAAAATAGTTCCAAAGAAACTTTGATCTCTACTTCCTTATCTCATATCATTCAGTTCAGATTTCAAACGCAAACCATGTTCATTTACTAGATCAGGAACGCAGATTGGGCCATATCGATAAACACAGAAGCCTGCAATAATATATTGTACTTCGGTGTGTCAATATTGTGATACAGTGTAGAAAGGAGCAATGCGCTTAGTGGACTTGTCTAAATTCATGGATCATCTGGCTAATAGAGGTATCAAATAAGATATTCTACCAATTGCATTGGCAATGACCTTACAAACCATAGAAAGGTGAAGAGGCATCTTTTCATGGAGAAGGTCCAATCTGGACTCATTAAAATTCCAATCTTTAAGATGGGTTATCAACTTTCAGATGTTCTCACACAAGGGTTCAATAGTTCCTCATTACGCCTTCCACTTGTTCCATAGCCATACATCCATTTGAGTACTTTAGAATGTCCAAACCAAAAAAAAAAAAAGAAGAGAAGAGAGACTGAGAGTGGAATTACCACTTTCCCATTGATCAAAGCCTTTGCACCTGCAAGCTCCTTGGCATGGATCATGATTCCATCACGAAGAACATCAGCAAACCTTCTGACATCCAACCCAACCTCTCATATTATAGGCATCCTAGAATCATTGAGTTCAAAACAACCAGATACGAGCAATATAAACAAGCATCCATCTTAACCAACACTTGAATACAGAAAAATATCTTATAAAACTCTTAAATCACTGAAACAAGTATTCACTTTAATATTCTTTGAAAGGATATTCACTTCAGTTACAACAAAAGGTCAGGGAAACAGAAAGATAAATCCACGGGTTTAATGCATATGATTAGTTGGAGCCTAAAGTTTTCTAATTATAGCAATCTATGATCGATTTAATCACAAAGAACAAATGTCTTATCAGATCAAAAATTAAATTTATACAGATAGAGGAGCAATCAGAGAAAAACTCACAAACAAGTAACAACTGACATAAAGGTCTGATCGACCATATACTAAAGGATAACAGAAGAAGACTATAAGAGCTCAAACATACAGCGAAATTGTCTGATTTCAAATGGCCACGTGTAACTATGATACAAGTTGCAATCGTAATACAATTAAGATAACAATCAAATCAGTCACATGTTTTCATAATCAAGATTTCTTTTCCATTTTTCATATTGTGTAATATTCTGAAATCTACAGAGAAACAAAATGTAATCAGAACCAGAATTTCTAACAATTTAAATTTCCCACAGTTAAAAGGCCAAACCTCACAAAAATCATGATGATGCCAAAAATAGAGCGTAAAGTAATAGTGGCATGGCTCATCGGTTGTTTAACTTCAGATGCAAAGACATAAGCAATGCACATTAGATTATGTCTGTTGAAGAACACTCTTCAAACATCAGAATATGTTGAGATCGGGGAAAATGAGATTAATATGTGGTAGTGATGCATTTATCAAAACTGAAAATGAGCATCCCAGAAATGAGCATCCCACTGAGAGGAGCATAAGACCTAAGAAAGACTTAAGAAAAACTAGCGGGTAATGCTGCAGCCTCCTCTCTCACAAATAAGAACACAAATGACTCTATCGAATATTATAAGAATATTTCTGACATTTATACACTATGACATGATAAGTGGAACAGCTCAGTGATCCCAAAACGAATCAGTAACATAATAGATAAGAGTGATAGCAACATCTTACATCAAAAGTGTATGTGCATCTGAACATTTGAAGGGAACCTAAGACCTTGCCCATTTTAAAATCACAAGGTCGTAGACTGCTAGAAGCAACATTGTCTGCTAGTGAACAATTTCGACAAATCCACCTGAAACACAAGCTTTACCCAGTTTATCACATCTTACAAATGCGGTAATTCAAAGGGAAGATGAGGTATGAAAACTCACCTCAGAGGGCTATAACTAATGTGAATGAGTACTCTCATTTTGATCAGTTGTGATTGAGGAAGAGGCTGCTGCTGCAATCCCTTTCACAGTCTGTATGCAACATAAAAGATCATTAAATGTTACAAACAATAAATTAAAGATGTCCAAATTCTTAACAGCTATAACAATAACAATGAACTTAGGCTGTCCAATGTGTTCCATATGGTTAGCATTTTACATAAAACCCAGTCCCATTCTTTTCATTTTATCCGGCAGAGTTCCCATATCAGCTTATATAGTAGAGGCTGTCAACACCCCTAATGCAGAAAGAACATGGCTTCTCAAGAACTGCTAATTAAAAGCCAGCAATAGAAAATTGGAAGAAATGTAGAACATTTCTGTAACTGTGAGTGTAGTTCATAACTGTGTAAGAAGAAGTGTATATTATGTAGATTAGTGATTTAAAATTGTGGTGCTAAGGTATCAACCAGCAAAGAAGAAATGAGCAATGCAATCTGATACAGATGGTGGTTCATTGTAAACAATCTAGCAGTAAAATACACAGAATCATACAAACAAGATGCATGCCACATACAAAAACACATAGAGGGAGAGGAGGGGAGAAAGGGAGAGATCGATTCTTGGTCACTACTAATTCAAAGCTACTATAAAATATTTCTGAACAGTAGCAGCTAGAACTAGACCCTCCTAAGGATTCACAAATAACACAAAATGATGAAAATATAAGTATTGAGTAAGTGTGCAACAAACCTGCCATAGTGTTATTGTTGAATTCTTGAATGAGATTTCATTGACCCAAATGTAGCTACCAACAACCTTCATGCCACCCAATAGAATCCTTGAGACCTAGAAGGAAAAATTGTGAAAGGACATCATTAAAATCTACGACCACCTTCAACAAAGACTAGCAGCTAATCTCTAAATTATGGAAATGATCAGGAATAACAACCATATATCACTTGAAATGGAATCAGAATAATTGTTGAGGAAGCGATCAAAGAAACAAGTTTATTCTGCCCAGATAGTTTCTAAAAGAGCCCAGTTTTCAGAACGGATTGGAGGAAGAATGGGAGATGAACATTATGCATTAGAAGAATTGTTGTTATATTCTTTGTTAAAATCAAATCGGACTTGATCCATTTATGTTGTGTTGAATTATATTTGATCAGGAATGAAATTAGCGAATCAAATCTAATTAGTAATTGGATAATTGCACTTGTGGCTCGCCTTCTCATTCATGGAACGACTGTTCCGGAACAAGAACGACAGTTGTAGCGGCAATGTTCCAAGCAGAAATGGAATATCGCTGATTTCTAGCCGACAAGGTCATTGCAAACAGTTTTTATTTTTTCCTATTTTTTTTGATTTTTTTCATTGAATATTTTATAAAATTTTAACTTCTTTTAAAAAAGCATCTGCAATGAGTATCGCGATTGTTCCTCAAAATGTCCGCAGTAGGCTCCACGATGGTCTCCATGACCGTTACGACGAACCATGATTGCACGTGGTAGACTGCTGTGTGGGAAATTTTGAGTGACTACCCAGACATTGAAAGTTACTCACTTCAAAAATTATTTGTTTTTTGAGTTTTTTCCTTGGTCAGGACGAGATGGTACCGTCATCTCCAATTGAATCGTCTAGACATTCAAATCAACGCCATAAAAAAATTAAGCAAAACAATCAAGGTAGAAGTAGATAATCAAGTAGCGGAAGTAACAAGCAAAAAGTGAGTTGAAAACTGATATTCAACCTGGCGACCGTGCTCGGAGACCCAGTCAATATCAATAAAGAGAGCTGAAGACTCAGGTTGATATTTAGATTTGGATGTATTCTTCTTTTTATTTCTGTCATTTTCCCCAGTGCCGCCGATGATCGAACACGGCGGATCCCCGGCATTGTTTGGTGGTGTCGGCACCAAATCATACACGAATCCTTTGTCCAACTTTGGACTCAGCTTCCCGATGACAAGCCCTCCTGCAAAAACTCAAGAACCAAAATTCAAAGTTATATATCTCTAAACGACCAATAAATTCAATGCTAAGCAATGAAATTTTGAATATCACCAACCTGGGATTGGAGGCTGAGCCAGTGAGACGGTTCTCGGCCAATTTCAGCTGCGTTTCATCCCCAACCACCGCTTTGACCATGATTGTACGGCGCTAAGTATAGTGTTCATATGTTTAGCGTCTCATTTTTCTAGGTATATATGTGTCACTATATATTTACATACACTGTCACGTTTTATTATTTAATTTAATAGTATTTAATTACACAAAAAAAATTACACATCATAAAATTCAATGAGATTTAAAAAGTAAAATGTTCAAACTTTTTAAAATATTTGCTAAATTAAAGTAGTCCCAAATTAAAAATAATAATATTAACCATATATTATAACAAATATAGTACAAATATTTAGAATAAAAAAACATATACAGTATAACATTGATAATTTAATACTCGATTAATTAATAACATCACTTAAATAATATTTTTAACCGATCAGAACTTGATACAAAATGCTAAGTTATATGATAATAACACGTATACGAGAACATAGAGACTTCGTGCAATATATTAATTAATTTCTTGATACATTGAATATATATGATTAAAGTCATAGTTATCAAAATTTCATTAAAATAACTTAATTATCATTTGTTTCTTCCATGAAATTGATGTCATGTTCAGTCTAATCTCTGACTTTTCGGAGTAACTGAGAGATACTCTGAAGACCGCTTGATCACATTTGATATCGTCAATTGACTCACTTACAAGGCCAAAATTTTCTAAAACTAACAGTTGCAATTTTTTTTACACTTTTGTGATGAGAAGGTCACTGTGTGTATAATATATTGCATTATTATAACTTCTTATTAATTTAATGTTCATAAACAAATTAACATGTATATCTAACAATATGTCACTGAACAATGGAGTATGATTGAACTATGAAATATATCGAACAAATTGGTACACTGAATAATATATATAATAATTTGAACAATATATTATTAATAAATAAACATACATTGAATTAATTAATCTACAAACTAACAGTTATTATATTATTATTTATTTAATAACTGATAAATTAATTTTGTCAAGCACAAATCTATTAATTTATAAAGATTTAATTTTATATAGTATTAATATTATTTTTAGAATCGCAATACTATTTGATTAATTCTAACTCTTTAATTGATTTCCATATTTGTAAAATATGTATGAAAGAAGTTGTACTTTTTGGCAGGAATTTCAATTTTTCTGATAGTAAAAAACGTGAGAAGGATATATATGTCTTTTTGTTGAAAAATGGGATTAGAATTAGATAAAAATGGTAGGATTATTTTTTTAACCAAACATGGGATGAGAAATTAATCCTAAATTAATTTTCTCATCCCACAAACCAAACACACCCTTAGGATAAGATCAGACAATCGTGAGTTAATTATACTAAATAAAATATTTGATCAATTTTGAATTATATTTAAAATAATATCGTTAATCGTTGCCTATACAAATTGATTTTTTTTTTTTTTTGAAAGCTTATACAAATTGAATTTTGATGAATTAATAATCTATATCTTATATTAATTTCTTGATTTACATCAAACGTGAAAAGGATAAACTAATATTTTCAATAAATTAATTATAAATAGTTTTGTAAAATGTCCTCCCACAATAATAATATGCCACTCGCTTTATCAATTAATAATTTATTAAAGTTGTTGATATTGTAAGATATAAATCGATTGTCACTTATTTTCTCTTGAAATTTTAATCTAACCATATGTTATCTCTTAACATTTGCTCATAAAATTGACTTCACACGTAATATTTTCATGAATACTGTTGATACTTTGAATGCTTTTTCATGTCACATACTCCAACACTATCCATGTTACAATTTTAAAATCAATCTATTTACACCCCTAACGTGAGCAATAACAAACTGCACACATTTAATATAAACAAGAACGTCTATCTCAATTGCTATATATTTATCAAATCGTCTAGCTATTCTATAGAGGGTCTATCTGTTATTATTCAAATTAGAGATAAAAAATTGTAATAAATGTTTATACAGAGAGGCACCCGTCTCTTAAGTTGATAATATGTAGGTACCATTTGGTGCGAAGAATTACATAAAAATTCGTAATATAGTACCAAATTATCTGGGGTCGGCTAATTTCATTACACTCTAAAATAAAAATTAATCGTTTCAATGCTGTAATAAAGATGCACTGAACAGAAAACCTGAGGGAGGGGGGGTGTGTGGAAACAGGGGATACCATTTTTAGCTGTAAAACGGTGAAATCTTCACAGCTCCAACTAATGCGAGCTAGTTCCTGAGGATCAGTTCCATGAGGTTGTACATCCACTTATCCAGCAGTCCTGTCAGACAAAGATGCAAACCATGGAGCAGTTTCCTTAGTTGCAGGTTAATTCCACAATCATATCAAGAACATCGTGGTAGGATTACTATTCAGAAAGGTATTGTGAATACTTTCATCATAAGACATGATACTTGATAAAAACACACAATGAAATTCACATGAATTGAACATTAGATTTATAAATATTAAATGTACTATGCTCCAATGAAATTCTTTTGGAAAAAATTGTCAAAATGGATGGTATTTAATACTGGTGCAGATTATATATTCTCTCTCTAAAGCATTGCAAGCATTTAAATCCATATCGAATCATCAACTCAGGCTCAAACTAAGCTTTTGAGATGAACGGTCAACAACTAACCATTCTTTCTACTTAACCAATTGAAGCACCGTGTGACTCCAAGTTCCAAAACTAAGTCAATTATTTAAGATTATTTTTGCAGCTATTCATAGGTTCAGTCTTTTAAGAAACGCAACTCTAGAACTCAACCAAGAGATACCAACTGCATCAATATTTGAGTCAGATTGCCGCATTCTTGTATGTAATCGATACATGAACAAAGACTGCCAAATGTGGCTTATTGTCGAATTTTAGAGCAAGTAGTGGATCCCACCGAAACATGTGCAGAAGAGTGTTTGGGAAATGGTTATCTACTTGTTTAACATTTGAAAATTTTCCACATTCTAAATCCTATCCAGATAGTATTTAAGTAATTAGTCAACATCTTAACTGGAAAGACCATTAAAAGAGAGAGGAGAAACGAACCTGTTAAGGCAAAAGTACCACCCAGTACGGCACAAAGCCGTGTTACAAAATGCAGAAAACTACGGCGTTCTTCCCTAATTGTCACGGTAATTGGCGACAAGTCATACAAAAAGTAAACAGCTATATTGCCACATTGGAAAAAATTATATTAGTCCTCAAAACAATGAAGCAGATAATCAGAAAAGGAAGGATGGAATGAAGAGGGTGACACTTTTATTAACTGAACAGAACTTACCAGGCCACATCTTATCGACCTCAGTAATAGGAGAAAAGTACTCAGTGACAGAATTGATTCGTGGACAAAACTTCCCTTGAGAGATACTTGTATTCAGTCGGAACAATCTAAATCATATGAAAAGCAAGATAATCAAAAGGGAGGATAGGGAAGAAATTGCCAAATTCAAACTTAATCATAGCGTAGAACAACAGTTACTATGATATCTTGTAAATATTTCACACCAATCTTTGACTTTGACAAGCTATTATGATTTCCCTGGTTCATCAAACTTGAGAAACTCATATTCGATCATAATACAGGTGATATAAGACAAAACCGAAATCAAAACTTAGGGATCTCTCATTTCAATGAGACTCTCATATGAAGGATCGAAGACAAAATTAGCCAGTTTAAGTAGTAGTTGCAGATCATGAAAATAATTGGTAGGAGTAGGAAAGAGGACAATTCCTCTCTCATAGGAAGCTATGTAGTCCTGAGGTCAGTTTGTGGCCCACTATTATGATGAGGATTCAAAACCATGTCTTAATCCACTCAAAGCATGTCATACTTTATCAACCACACATCAGCATCATATAATAAATGTTTGTAGTTGCGTCAAAAGTGAGCCAGAGCTCTCACCTTTATATAGTACTTGAATGTTCCACTTGCTGCGAGCAAAATTCGGGCTGTGTCATCAAGTGGGTTATGTATCCCAGGATATTTGGGCCCAAAAGACAAATCATGAATTATATGACTCACATTGACATGAGACGAACCTTCAAAAATCTGCAGAGAATAAATACATAAATCTACTTGGAACAAGGTTGAGTGAAATTCAGCACTATATAAATGCCAATATATAAAATCCTGATTAATAAAGCCAATTGCAATTATAAAAATTGTTTTTAGAAAATTCAAACTTTTGCATGCAAAATAGTGGAGTAACGACAATGAAGAAGGCACAAGGCATAAATGAAGAATATGCACATAGTCACATCTGGAAGAATGAGGTCTTATACACTTAGTCACATCTGGAGAAGTCTTGAGGCATGTACGGAGGGAATAGATCAAGCTTCTAGATAGTTGCTTCCCAGATATTCTCAACGTTTGCCAACTCATCTTACCTCCATGGGTCTAATCATATTCTTCGGAAACAACATCTCTATCAGCACATAAGTATGATTGTTTTTTTCCAGTACATTAAAAATCCTTCTCTGACACTTAAATTTAAAGATAAGCTGAGAGCTTACCATCTGTGCAACAAAAATATTCAATCCGTGCACAGAGATATGGAAGTTTCCAGCAACCCTTTGCACATCTAAAACCCCGTACACCTGCAATAAACAATAAATTAAGTGAAAAATTAAAGGACTGAACAAGGCGCGGATGTCGAATTGAAGGCTTTTCCTCCATCATTGTATTCTATGAAATTAATAAACTTGTACGAGCAGTGTCAAACACCTTAGAAAAGGGAACATTCTGCCAAGACACTAAAAAGAAAGCAGAGATTGAAAGAAAACAAAAGCATACCCGACAACCTTCGCCAATAGATAAAGCGTGCTTCACCTTTTCAATCAACTTCTCAGCATCTTCGTCAAGACTGTGGAGTTTAACTTTGTGGTTAGATTCTTCATGGTGATCTTTGTGGTCATCTGATCATAGATATATTTAAGAATTGTGTTACAAACCGTTAGCATGCATGCCCACAGTATTTTGCAAATTTTACTTACACATAAAGCTCCATATAGTAAAAGTTTTGCTTCTATTAGAATAAGTGGAAAATAAATACTGATCTAGCACAAACTGAGTCCCAACTAAAACAATGGGGTGGTAGACAAATCCTGGGAGAAGGATTGAATGCATAACAAGGAAAAGAGAAACAAATTACAGAATCCCTGCTATGAAACAGTAAGTAATAAATAGAAAAAAATTTAAATATTGATTATTTCTTGTTCCGAACTTCACATACTGCAATTACGTTTCAAATTGCTAAAGTTCATATTAGACATTACAATCACGATGTCAGTTGCGCACGAGGCAACGAGAATTCCCTTTTCTGATATTAACTTTATTTAACTAGTTTCCATCCAAATGACCAGAAAAAAGAACAATTGTGGCAATCCTGACAATAACTTGAAGTACATAGGTTTCACTAGACTTCTAGTACATGCGAGAAAGAATTTTAAATAATCAAATGAGTCCAGTCCTGTTGTGAGAATAAGGTTTAACAATTATGCTAATATAAACAACTTGCCTGTGCTATGTGATCCTCACCATGATCTACAAACAAAATATTATACGACATATTCGAGGGGTTTTGATGCCCATTATTTGGACAAAATGATGAAATCAAGGATAAAATTATATGTGATTCAAGCAAGGCCAAAAATGAACAATCATGCTTGGAAGTTAAATGTGGATTCAAGTCCACAATTAAATCAATTAGTTATGGGCTAAATCTATCTTTAATTATTCAGAAAGGCCTAATCATGTTAGATGGGCCTCAATATTTGTTTATTTAATTTTTGTAGCTTATATATTCTTACACGATTTGTATGGACTACTCTAAATAGTACTTTTAAGTCCATTGCGGGTTGTTTTAGTTGTCCTATGCATATATAAATGCAACAGGATAAAATTACATAAGAAGACATCTTTTATAAATAAAATTGTGAGAAACAAGAGATTCCTTCAATATATTGTTGGTGTTATCATCACGATGACTCTGATGTAGCTCTGCAATAGTCCCCTTATACATTTTTCGGTTGGTGCATATATAACCACTACTTTGGGCAATTATGTCTTGCTTAGAAGTTGGTTAACATCTTTCTTTTTTTTTTCTCTAGGATTTATTCTCCTCCTAAGTCATTTGTGGGACGAGGGAAAGGGGGAAGTTAGGACGTGCAGAATAATAGTAAAGGTTGTCCAGCAGCCAGGATATGGTATAAGTTTTCACGTTTTAATAACTGTATTAACTAAAATAGAAAGGACGTTGTTACATTGAAGAGTTGGAATCCCAAACTATGTAAAATCTGCACTATACAAAAAAAATCTCAATGAAAAGAGTTCACAGAGTCGTCATCGAGAAAATTACCAGTTTAAGAAAAACCTGAGAAATGTGTGAATGGGTCAGGTCCTAAGAACATTTAACAGTAATAGGAAAGTCCTGATACTCATAAACATCAAAATCATTTCCTCTCCAACAAATTACCTAATCTGAATGGTCACTGTAGTGCAATAGAAACTAAAAGATTATTTGTATCAGCCTTGATATTTGTTACAATTCAGTTCGTGGTGAAAGTATAATATGCCATCCATGCTACCTAAAAAGCCAATCTTGAGTTGCAATAGTAACATGTTAAAGAACCTCCAACATCCAATACTAGCAGATCAAAGAACCTGTCCAAAACTCTATTTTCTGACAAGATTCATGTGGTAAAAAAACCATCAAATGCCTGTTTGATTTTCTAGTTCAGACTCATCTACCATTACATTTTCAGCAAGTCTACTAGCTGACATTCCACACACACACATCAATTTAACATGTTTTTGATTAAGCGAAACCAAAGCGTCATCACAATTAATAAGTTAATGCAGACAGAAGAAACCTACAGTTTGTAGAAAGCACACCAAGAAAAGTGGCTTAAAGGACTTCATTAACCGACATAATCATATCTTACATCTCATTTAAAGAGGTGACCAACAAGTGATACCAACCTCAAAACATCTGAAAAATAAATTCACATTCAAGAGCGAATTACACAGGTAAACTGAATGTGAACAGCGATGCCAACTTCAAAGCATCTGAAAAACAAATTCATTAAGCGCAAATGTAAACAGAGTCACTTAAGCTACAATTATACTTCTCCAAAATCATGCTGTAAGAAAAGGCACATACCGAAAAAAGAAAAAAAAGGATATAAGTAATCTCCAAAATCTAAAAAAAATGTTCCAGGCATACCAACCATGCCCATGAGATGCATGTTCCTTCTCCACAAGGTCTGACAGATACTCTGTGCCAATAATACGGCCATCATGATTCAAGCGAAGCTGCAAAAGAAAAATGGTGGTAATCACAATCAACGACAACATATCAAATCTACTTCTCACAGAGAAACCAAAGAGGCAGATAGGAAGATTACATTTTGACATATGCCAAAGAATTAACATAGAGTGAACTAACCTTCCATATATTTGTGTCAAGATCAACTTCGTGCTTCCCCGACATATCAATGGCGTCAACACTTAGAACTACAAGAATCATATAGTTGAATAGTAGATGGCTAGTGTGAATCAAAAGTATAAGTCCAAACATTGTTTAAGAAGGATAACCATCACAAGGCAAAGATGGGAATGTCATATTAATGTGGATCGGAAGTGTTTCCCCACGTTTTAAGTCAACTGCCATCTGCCAAAGCATCATATGCATATTAAAAACCCACAAAAGTTGTATGGATTGCAGATTTACATGCTTATGTAAGTTATAGATCAAAAATAAACTCTTCAAGGACAGTACATAAGTAGCAAAGTACATAATTGGAAATGTGGAACTTGAGAACAAGAAAACTAACCTCATGTACTGTATCTGTTGAAAGATAAAACATCAACTCATGCAAGAACAGTGTTGCCATGATGACTAGTCCAACAATGGAAACTAACAAGCAAAAAAGAAAATTTCTTAACTATTCCATGTCAAGAAATTTCTTTCAAACATCACTTCATTATTTTTTAGTCCACATCATTTACACCTGATTTGATAACAAGCAAGTTGAAACGTATGTAAACCAGAAACGAACATTTTTTTATTGAAGCTATTAACATTCTCGTTGTTTACAACCTACAACTATCATATGAAAATATTAAAACTTCATGTTTGTTATTCACTTAGTTGCACCTCTCTACTGAGATAAAAACAAAGTTTTTAAGCTAATAAAGGTAGAGGTAATAGCTTGAATAACAAGCAGTAAAATTCCAGATATGTAAACCCATGGCAAACACACAAACAAAATGAAGCACCAAGTCTTGAAGCCACAAAATCAAGCTGCGCTTCATACTGCTTGTGAGGGACCAAAGACATATCTTCCTCAATGTGCATAGAAACTATTGGGTTTTTGTATGTACACAGGATCGCGTTACGGGATGATGGGTTAGGTCATGGGATGATGGGTTACTATTCATGGTTACTACTCACGTGGTTACTGTTCACGGTATTGCAGCAGTAGCATGAGGGTGGAGAAAAAAGAGAGTTATGTAACGAAGATAGTCATCTTGTTACCAAAAGAAATTAACTTAAAACTTCATTCTTCTTACTTTTATTAATTAAAACTACTCTATTTATAATAATAGAGTTCAACAAAATATTGATAACTCAATCCCTAATATAAACCAAAATCCTGAGAAATTAATCATATATAAACATCAAATAAAAATTCATATCTTAACCAAAATATCAAAACATCAATCCTGATCAAATATCAAATCCTAATAATTAATAAAAATATGAAAAGATAATGTCTTGAATAATTTGCTGTATCAAATATTCTTGCAGGCAAAGTCTTCCTGTTTCCCACGATCCTCTCGGCGGTGTGGATCAGTGCACATTACAGTTTTTCATCAAACCTGAGAAAACATTGACTCCCAGTATAAGACCGGCACCCGGCACCAGCCAATGTGTTCTTTTTCCCCCACTTGCGACCACCATTTGAATGTAACAAGACCATATTCATAAATATATTCAAACTTGTATTTGTTTTAACCCACAAAGTCTTGATTTTTACGACACATATTAACTTTCTCCTTCAGGGGTTAAATTCTAACCCTTAAACATATTTCTTTTCTACATCTAAAAACAATAAAAATAGCTTCGAAATTTCATTTGGGAAAAATAAAAACCGAAAGAAATACCAAGGGCCCCAGATTTCGTCTTCTGCAGCAAATGTATCGCTATCTAACGCTCCCCACACCCAAAACCCAAAGTCGGGTACCAAACTTGTTCGGGTTTGGGATCGGATAGAATATGGGATACTCGAATCCCAAATGCGATTATCCTGATTACCTAGAACCCCATCCCCCATCCGATTTTCACTCTTCCTCACTTGATGATCTCTTTTACAAATAAAATTAAATGAAAGCTCATTAGGTTAATTAATATTTATTTATACTTTTAAGTGGAGGAATAAAAAAAGGTAAACTAACAAAAAATTAGTAAACCCAAACTTTCTTTAACTTTACCCCTCTTATCCATTATTCTATACTAGTGTTATCCTGCACGCGTTGCGTGCATGTACGGTCAATATTTTTTATAAAGGATGTGGTAATCGTAAAGTCATTTTCTATTTTGGGATTTAATATATTTATTAAATTGTTTTTTGAGTTTAGTTGTTTATTTGTCTTTTTTAACAACTATTTTTGTTGGACTTTAATATTTTTATTTCATTTTATTATGTGGAATGGCAATATTGTAAATAATAAGATTGTTAGGGGCATTTTAGTAAATTTGGTGGCATACCAAGAGGCCAAATGTAGATTTAGGTACCTCTTACTTTATATATAGGTATAGAT
The DNA here is from genome assembly GCA_907163345.1 of Haberlea rhodopensis. Taxonomy (NCBI): domain Eukaryota; kingdom Viridiplantae; phylum Streptophyta; class Magnoliopsida; order Lamiales; family Gesneriaceae; genus Haberlea; species Haberlea rhodopensis. Next base: position 42,914 of record CAJQUN010000419.1, on the reverse strand, counting down.
TCTAATTCCCCAACAATACTTTCATTTTCATCATAATTTCCTACATCACAACACTTTACCAGTTTACCCATATAAAGTTAAAATTGATTAATTGCATGATACCCCTAAATTTTTAAAACTTTCAAAAAATTCCCAAAGTTTTACTACTTTTTCTAATAACATTTTCCTCGGGATTCGTCTTCGAGGATCAGAACGAATGTTCGTGGTGCAAGTCATACAGGTGGTACTTCCAGAAATTGGAATAACTAAATCAAGGATATCTGGCCGAAGCTAAACACTTCAACCAGAAATGGAATACTCTTCTTGAAATTGGTGATAGCTCTGCTAGCATATACCAGTATCATGAACAGGAGAAGGTAGCGAGGAACTTTTACACAATGAACCTCAAGCTACAATTCGAGATTACTGAGGCCGAGGAGAGAGATCATCCCGAGCACAACCACATGATTCCATATCCAAACAATCCAACAGGATTCGGAATAGACGAATAGGATGTGCGAACCAACCTTTCGAGAAATCGAGCAGGATACTTCTAGATATCACAAGATCTTAGAGAGATCCAGAAGACAGTGCAGCGCTATGGCTACCTGCAATACCATGTCCCTGAACAAGTTCATCAGATTCAAAGTCAGATGGAGATTATGATCAAACATCATGAGAAAATTCTTGTAAACCTTCGAGATGTTCAAACCCGAGTTAAGAATTTGGAGTCAAGACCGAGTTCTTCAGGAAGAAGGAACGGAGGTGGTTACTATCGTCCTATAGAACATAGCCCCTTTTACACCAAAAAGATGAAGTAGAGGAGGTCCGAAGGCCTTTGACAGAGACTGAAAAAATAATTGCAGTCCTACGAGGATAACTAATACTTCATACAAAGTAATGGAAAGAATCAACCTGGATGTTGAGCCTTAAACACATGGTTGTGTTTAATGCGTTAATTAATCCCCGGTTTATCTTTGAGTTTTGATGATCAACAAAACTTGTGTTTGTTATACTAATATATCTACTTAGTGTGCAGATTAAGTGATGAAAAGTGAATTGGAATGAAGAAAATCGATTGTGCACATTCTGGCCTGGATCGCCCCAGGCGATGGTGACCATCGCCCCAGGTGATGGCAGCCAGGAGCGACATCGCCCCGCACATCGACTGAAGCGATGCCGAGGCATGCGCGGGCATGCGCACAGGGGGAGATCGCCCGAGGCGATGGCATTGAACGCCTGAGGCGATGGCACGAACGCCTGAGGCGATGGATGGTTCGTTTGAGGCGATGACGTTTTTGGACATGCTGAGGCTACGGCCTTGATTTTTACTCTGGATCGCCTGAGACGATCGACTCATCGCCTCAGGCGATGTGCGTGATTTGGTGACCGTTGGGGCGCGGTGATGGAGATCGCCTGAGGCGATGGCTGAGGCGATGCTGGAGTGATTTCAGCCTTTTGTGTAGCAACGGCTAGTAGGAGCCTAGGGGGCCTCCTACACTATAAATATTGATGCTTTGGAGCATTTTGAAGCTAAGAAACAAGTCTACAAACTTCTACAAAGTCTTGATCATTATAATTTCAAATTGCATTGCAATCTCCATACATTGTTGTTGTATTGGAGTTTGTAATTCTCTTTTTGTTAGAGTCTTGTTTTCTTCGTGTGGGTACACCGTGAAGGTGTTTTTGGTTTGATTTATTGTAAAGGCCCTCTAACACCAAAGGAAGTTGAAAAATTGTAAAGTCGCCAACAAGTGAAGTTGGTGCATGTGTTGTGGCTATCCTTGGAGCCCTTAAGGCCAAGAAGACTCGTGAAGAGTGTTGGTAGCTCGGGAAGAGCTTTGTGTACTCGGGAAGAGTATTGTGCTCGGGAAGAGCTTGTGTACTTGGGAAGAGCTTTGTAAATTCGGGAAGAGTTGTTGTGTGGCTAACTTGGAGCCCTCAAGGCCAAGACCAATTGTTCTAGTGGAACCTCGGTTGGAGGTTATCTAACCGAGAAGAGGAGACGTAGGCGATTCATCGCCGAACTTCTATAACAAAACTCTTGTCTTTTATTGCTTTAATTCCTTTACGCATTTATTTATTTTATTCTTTTTATTTATCGATTGACTCAAAGCTTCCGCAAGCGCAAACTCTTTTGTTTTTTGCAAACTCATTTTAAAACGCTAAAGTAGCCAAGGAATCTCATTCACCCCCCCCCCCCCCTCTTCGATTCCAACAAGTGGTATCAGAGCCATTTGATTTTTGTTTTTAAATCAAAAATTTTATATGGCTAATCTAGCAAATGAGTTTGCTCAAGGTCAATCGACAAATAGACCTCCGCTCTTCACGGGTGATAATTACGGATATTGGAAAAATAGAATTTCTCTATACATCCCATCCGTGGATTATGACCTTTGGAAGATCATTGTGAAAGGTCCACACATTCCTTTAAAGGAAGTTGGGGGAATTAGTGTTCCCAAAGATATGGACGATTTCACTAGAGCGGATATGATTTTAATATCTCAAAATGCTAAAGCTATTAATATTTTGCATTGTGCTTTAGATATGAAGGAGTACAACCGGATCTCGATGTGCTCAATCGCAAAGGAGATATGGGACAAATTGCAAATTTGTCATGAAGGAACCAACCAAGTGAAGGAGACAAAGATAGACCTCCTACAACTCAAATATGAGACATTTGAGATGGAGTCCGGAGAAGAGGTGGATTCCATGTTTAGGAGGCTCACCCAAATTATCAACGAGCTTGCTCAACTTGGAGAGAAGTATCCTCCAAAGCAAATATGGAGGAGAGCACTAAGGGCCTTGCCTAAGGAATGGGACGCAAAGATGACGGCTATCATCGAGTCAAACAAAGGTGAAAATGCTTCCTATGATCTTGATGAGCTCCATGGCACATTGGTGATCCATGACCTTGAAGTGTCAACAAGAAGAGAAATAAAGGAGGAGGATAGATCCAAAAGAAATGGGATTGCCTTGGTTGGAAGGAAAGACCATTCCGATGATGAAGAAGATGATGATGATGAAGAAATGATCTTGTTCACAAAGAAGTTCAAGAAGCTCTTCAACAAACATAGCAAGTCAAAGGCCTCAAGTGCTACCAAACAAGAATCCAAAAATGAGGTAACTTGTTATAATTGTCAAGATAAAGGCCATTATGCTAACAAATGTCCTAGGAAGAAGAATGGGGACAAAGGGAAGAAGAAGGCGTTTATAGCCACATGGAGTGATAGCGACTCCGATGAAGAAGAAGCCACAAATCTTTGTTTAATGGCTCTTGGAGATGAAGGAGATGAAAGCGACGATGAGGTACCTTCATTTAATGAATTATTAGATTCCTATCATGAACTTATTGATTCTCTTGGCAAAACCAAGATGAGTAACAAATTACTCAAACTTGAGATTGCTAAGAAAGATGAAGAAAATAATTCATTGAAAAATGAATTAAATTCTTTAAAGATATCTTTTTGCAAATATAGTGAAAGTAGTCCAAAGATCAGTGAATTGCTTGGCTTACAACGTTGTAGCTTTGACAAAGCCGGGTTAGGCTACTCAAGCAAATCAAAAACTTTTTCTAGCTTGTTGGCCAAAGCAAAGCATGATCTTCATACTTGTAACTATCAAGGATTCCAAAGGTGCCATTGAAAGTTAACCATCAAGGACCCAAAAATCAAATGGGTACCAAAGATCCTCCTATTGTAAATTTATTTTGTAGGAACTACAATGGGATGGAGGATGAAGGGCCAAGTGTGGGGTCCTCGTCACTTAATCCATTATGTATCATGTTAACATACATATGTGAGTCTGAATTAAGTAAAAAGCATACACTGATTAAGAGTATCTTACTAGTTACGTTGTTACAAGGTTTACAAAACCCTAACCAACTATACATCACATGTACAAGTAACAACCTACTCCAAGATAACCCCAATGTAGTGGTTCTCCTCGCAGCGGAAATCATGACTCACGCTCCCCACGTCTATGAAACCCTACAGAAACATTCACACAACGGGAGTATAGATAACAATTATTTCAGTGCAATATCAAAACACAATATCAATGATAAAGCAATAATAATCATATCCAATGTGAATGCTCTGTCTCATGCATCAACAAATGCAACTATGTCATGACATGTCTCATCACACATCCTATTATCACGAGACTAAGATGATATGTCCATTTCCGCTCAATATGTCAGTGAAATCATCTCACATCTTCATATTAGCAACACATAACATTGTACCATCCTCACATGATAATAGCCAGAGCATATACCCAAAAACCGGCGTATATCTCTCATACCAAGTATATGTAGCATACCCGAGCATATACTCAAACTAGGCGTATATCTCTAATGCTAACGTCGCATACCCGAGCATATACCCAAACCAGGCGTATACCTCTAATGCTAACGTATATATCTCATCCATCTCAAATACATGATATCCATGAATGTACATGCATATGATACTACCAATCATATGATACCAACATAACACAATTCATATGATATCAATCGCATAACATCATCACACAATATCTATACTCCGTACGTCAACACGTACCTGTAAAGCGACACAAACGAGATAAATCAGTCGTCACTGGCTAATTGCCTTGTTGTCCTGTCCCCTGTGATGGTGCTACAACAATGCCAATAATATATCATGTTATCATAGGCAATAAAATCAAATTCTACAAAAATATAACATTTTTCCAATTCTGGACCCTGGCGATCGATCTCATGTTTTGAGGCGATCGATCGCCTAATAGGCGATCGATCTCTTAATTTCACGCGACCGGTCGCCTCCCCTTTGGAAAAAATACTGCCTCAAGGCGATCGATTGCCACATGAAGCGATCGATCGCTCAATGCACCGCCACTCTCATGTTTAGCCACAGGCGATCGATTGCCTCCAACGTCGCGATCAATCGCCTCCTCTGTTTTCAGAAAATTCATGGCGATTTTCAAGCATATGTTCATGGTATTTCTTGCACAATTCATTTCCTATCATTTAACCACGTTTCATGAAATCCCTAGGATCATATAAACATGTTTCTAACATTATAGCATCAAATTCTTGGCCTAGAAACAAGTTATGATTTCACACATGAATACTTGATATGCCAATGCACATGCTTCATCACCAGCTACACAATTCAAGTTCAAAACCATAAATTCCTTACCAATATTGTACAAATTCACTTCACTTAACTTCCTAGTTCAATTCTCAAGTGAATTCCAAGCTCAAACCAAGAGGAACTTCAAAGAGTTGGAGAGGAGCTTGTGTAGGATTTTGTAGGTGAAAAATGAGAAACTATGTGAATCCCCTCCCTAAGTCACTTGATATAATGTCATTTGGAGTTAATGACATGTTAAGTGACATGTACATGAAGATGAACTCCAAATTCAAATGCAACTCCAACTCCAACTCCAACTCAAATTAAATTCACATGCATATTCAAATGCCTACTAGTTTATATTGCTTGATATGTTACTACACTTGATTACATTCAAATCATTTTGCACCATGTTTCATTCCTTGCCATATATCATTTCATGCATGTATTATTTCATTCTTGGTTCCACCCGAACCCCCAATTATCATACCGTCATTTGATATAATTACACCATAATCATATCACACGTGTATAAAACAAATCGAGGCATTACAATTCTCCCCCACTTATTGAATTTCGTCCTCGAAATAGCATATACAACCATAACACATGACAATACAAATGATATATGCCGTATACAAAACATGTAACAAACTAATAACATATCAACATACCAGAAAACAAATCTGGATACCGTTGCATCATATGCTGCTCCATCTCCCACGTTGCCTCGTCGACACCCCTTCTGTCCCACTGTACTTTAACCATAGGAATCACTTTATTCCGCAACGTGCGTTCAGCTCGATCCAAGATCTTAACCGGTCGTTCCTCATACGACACATCTGTATCTAACTGTACATCAGGTAGCTGTAATACATGACTCGGATCTGGTTCATATTACCTCAACAATGAAACATGAAAAACATCATGAATACCACTCAATGCCGGCGGTAGTGCCAAGCGATATGCCAACGTACCAATACGTTGCAATACCTCATACGGACCAACATACCGTGGAGACAATTTTCCACGTTTACCAAACCGTACTACACCTTTAAAAGGTGAGATTTTCAAGAACACACGGTCACCAACTTGAAACTCAAGTGATCTACGTCGCTTATTAGCATAAGCAGCATGTCTGTCCTGAGCAGCTTTAAGTTTCAATTGAATTAACTTCACTTTCGCTTCCATTTCATGAATCATATCCGGTCCATGTAAGAAAGACTGATCCACAGCATCCCAATACAATGGCGATCTACACCGTCGCCCATATAGAGCCTCAAATGGTGCCATCTGTATACTAGTTTGATAACTGTTATTATATAAAAATTCCACTAATGGCAATGACTCTTGCCAAGAGGTATCAAACTCTAATACACAGGCACGCAACATATCCTCAAGCGTCTGTATTGTACGCTCTGTTTGTCCATCTGTCTGAGGACGATATGCTGTACTCAACCGCACTTCAGTTCCCAATGCTGTCTGTAACCCTTCCCAAAAATGAGAAGTAAATCTCGGATCTCTATCCGACACAATGGAAACTGGTATACCATGTAGTCTCACTACATGTTGAATGTACAATTGTGCCATTCGCAAATATGTAAATGTCATACAATATGGAACGAAATGAGATACTTTGGTGAGTCGGTCAACGATCACCCAAATGGCATCACAACCAGAAGACGTCTGTGGCAAATGAGTCACAAAATCCATCGTGATATTGTCCCATTTCCACTGAGGAATGTCCAAACTGTGTAATTCACCTCCTGGTTTCTGTCTTTATGCTTTTACTTGTTGACAAACTAAACACCGTTTCACAAAGTTCAACACATCCTGTTTCATACGTTTCCACCAAAATTGGGTACGTAAATCATGATACATTTTCTTTCCTCCAGGATGTATACTGTATCTACTACAATGAGCACGTTGTAGTAGTTCTTGACATAGTCCCAATGAAGCAGTTACTACCCAACAGTTCTTGTATTTCAGAATTCCATCACTTGCAAGTACAAACTGCGATGTTTGTCCTTGACTTATCATTTCTTTCCAATGTTGTACCTCATCATCAATCATTTGTGTTGTCCTGATTTTCTCAAAAATGTCAGGTGCAATCAATGATGTTGATACATGTACCGGCACTGTTTCTACATCAAATTTATAACCCAATGTACAACACGATGTCATTAACACTGATAACTGAATCATCTCATCAACCGTATAATGTACTTTTCGACTCAAGGCATCTGCTGTAAGATTAGCCTTTCCTGTATGATATTCAATCTCACAATCATAATCTTTCAACAGACCATCCATCTTCTTTGCCTCATATTCAATTCTGCTTGAGTAAATAAAAACTTTAAACTCTTATGATCTGTATATATGGTAAACGACGTACCATATAAATAATGTCGCCTTATCTTCAAGGCAAAGACAATGGCAGTTAATTCCAGGTCATGCACTGGATATCGCATTTCATGTGGACAAGATTCATTCGAGTAGGCTACTTCTAAGGAATTGAGGAAGAAAAGACGAAAAAATATAGACAAGCTCTATATAGCCTAGAACTATATGATATATGTTATGTGGACGAGTACATCAAACTCTTCACAGAGCATAGATGGAAGGCAAAGATGATGGAAAAGGATGCAGCGTAACTGTTCTTTGCCAAAATACCGAGTCCATGGATATAAATATTTATCCAAGAATATACACCACAAGCTATAGAGACGGTGGCCAGAAGAATGTAATTTCTTAAAGTCAAACTTTCGGAGTGGTTCTACCAAGCAAAGCTCCAAAAGAATTACAAGAAGCTAAGAGGAATCAACAAGACAACTCATCTTTGCTATACAGGGAATGATATCCCTACTATCATTGGAAACTACCCCCAGAGGCGAAAGATAAAAAAGTACAGAGCTCATCCAAACCGAAGAAGTAGGTCTTCATGGAGACCTATAAAGTTCTGGTCAAAGCAGAAGGCCCGAAGTTACAGATCCGGGCAAAGATCAGGACTTTCAGACGCACTCATATACGGGTGATTGAGAATTTCAAATATTGTAACTGCTGGACATGCAAAGCAAGAGGACATATCTCTACAGATTGTCCATAGAATCAAAGTAGAGGAGTAAGACAGTTCGAGCATACCAAGGAGTTCGATGATGCTTTTTACTTCCAAGACTTGGTGCATGTGTATCGATTTGAGGATATCCCCTCAGATGAAAGCATCTACGAAGAAGATATTTATTCTGATAATGGAGGTGAATCCACTTCAGAATCAGAGTGAATGAGAGTTCCTTCAACACATGATCAGAGAAGAACAGTCAGGATTTTTCTCTCATACCACTGTTTCTCATAAAACCCTTATGAGGATCATGAAGGAAGAGTTAAATCTTCAGATGTATGATGGATTTACAATTGGAGCAATGGAAAAAGCCATGGATATAATTGGCCTTCGATGCAGGAAGCATCAGATTATCCATATGGTGACAACATGTGAATTTGCGATCTCGATGAAATTCACGAGAAACCAAATTGCAATACAGTTAATCCCCTACAGAGAAATTCAGGAGATTAAAAACAATATTAAAAGAGAAGTTGCTAATACACTCTCATGGATTCATATTGGAGCCATTAGAGTTATCATCAAGGCGACTTTCAAAGAAAGAATTGATTCGCCGCTCAACATGGCGGTTGACAAAAGAATCCTGAACCTCAAAGACTCTTGTTTGGGAGCAGTTGCAGGAAATCGGTATGCAGGAAAGATGACATTTAACATCTATTCGAGAATTGCATACAATTTAGGCGATCGAGACTTCAAAAAGGTTCTTGCTCTTCATCAAGAGTTTAAAAGAGGTGATTTGATGAAAGAAGGAAACATGAGATTTCTATTTTGGCTGGGACTATCACAGAAGATGAGGTTTCAACTAGACATGCATGGGAGCTTAGGGTTTGCCTAACGGAAATTGACAAAGTCAAATACACATTTAAGTTCTTCCAGAATTCAGCCAACGGTACTTTTATGCTGAATTCCATGACAAGAACATCAACGAGATTTGCTGAAGAACTCTTCGAAACAAAGAGGAGAATTCTTTGGGAAAACAAGATCCCGACGGGAAAAGAAACATACCGAAAATTCACATTGGCCGATGGATAGATCAAATTTTCCAAGCATGCCCGGAGCAGAAATAACCAGAGTCCGGGAAAGGATTCCGATCCAAACCCGACAGATCAGAGGCAGGAAGAGATAAAAGACCTACTGACAAGAGATCCCGTTTTCCTAAAGCTCGGGGACCACAAAAACCAATAATGTAAAGATTCACAGACAAAGGAAAATGTGTGGACCATTAAAAAATTAGTGCGGTAACTAGTAAACGCACTAGGACAAAAATAATGGATCACTCACGAGAAAAGTTGGCACTCTCAGACAAAGATGTCAGATCACATGATAGTTAAGGCGCTCTCACGAGCGCACTCATCAATTATCAAGATTTGGAATCCAAAGTTAACGTCCGGATTCATGCCTATATAAAGGCACTCATTCAAGAAGCTAAGGACATCGAAAATTCTCCATAGTTTTCTGAGAATAAAAATTATCGTCTCCAAGCTTTGTAATCTTTCAACTTTGATAGCTTGGTAATAATTTCATTCTTTCTGTTGGGTTTTGGGAACCCGAATAATCTTTGTTTTAATGTTAACAAAACTTGTTATTGTGTTGCTAACATATTTCATCAAGTGTGCAGTTCATAGATGATATGTACATCTTGATGGTTAGAAAAGAAATGGGTTGAAGTAAACTGGACCAGTAGACAAAAGCAAAGGTCTACTGGACCAGTAGATACATCCAGTAGACCTCGAGCATTGCTGACTAAATTGATCATATCTCATAGCTCGGACATCCAAATGACTTGCTTCCAAAGGGGGTGGATAGCCAACTCAATTCTCTACAAGTCGTATCTCAGGCCAGCAGACTAGATTCGAAGGTTTGCTTGATGAAAATATGTCTGCAAAAGTATGCTGGTACAAAGCTGAAACAACAGACTTTGGACAACAGGGTACCAGCAGACCTTAGGCCAGCGGACTTTGAACCAGTAGAGGCCAGCAGACTTTGAACCAGTAGATGCCAGCGGAATTGAGCATCGGACCTCAAGCAGCAAGGTACCAGCAGACCTTAGGCCAACGGACTTTGAACCAGTAGAGGCCAGCGGACTTGACCAGAGAACTCGAGCAGCAGACTCGATCAGTGGACCCCACCAGCGGACTTCCAAAAATAGTCCAGAAAGCAGAATATGATCGTTGCAATGTTTGAAAGCTTGCCAAAACTGTCCCAACGGTTATATTCTTGTATCTAACGTATATATCATTACTTAGAACTATATATACATGATTTGAAAGCTCAATAACAGCTGAATGAAAATCAATCAAAGTCTTTCAAAGCAAACTCACATGGGATTCAATTGGGGAACTTCAAAGACAAAACCTGTTAAATGAAGAGCACTCCCCAAACCTTTGGCACCTCTTACTTTGCTATATCAGATTCATTATGGAATCATTTGTGCATTTGTATTCACTCTATTCATTGTATTTGTGAGCTAAAATAGAAGAGTGAATATCATTGTAACAATTGGTGATTCATCACAACTAAATTAGAGGTCATTTGTATGTGAGACGTTAAAGAACATACATAGTTGAGTTGCTAGGAGTTCTAGTTGGATGGGAATGTCCAACTGGATCAGGTTCGTACAAAGAGTTGCATAAATCAAAGTCTTCTAGTGTATCCTTCCATGAAATGGAAGAAGGGGAGACGTAGAAGCGTTGTGCTTCGAACTTCGAGAACCAAATGCTTGTGTTATTTACTTTACTGCATTTTTACCTTACTGTTTTTACATATTTTCTTGCATACCTTTAAAATATCTTTCAAATGGTTAATCGGTTATAAAATGGGTTATGTCGAGTGTCTTCCGCTCAGTTTTGTAACCGAACTCGGTATAATCTCTCGGTGCAATTATTTCAATAACACGAGCTATTGAAGCTCTAGATGGTTGAACTCGGGTGTTGAATGACAACCCACCCCCGGAATCAATCCTAACAAGTGGTATCAGAGCGGGTCGTTCTTGTAAAGCATTTTAACTGATTTTAGATGGAAATCTTTTAAAGAAAACTTTCACATGAGCATGCAATTATTTTCATAGCATAATTTTCACAAACTTGGTGTATGAAAATTGTTTAGCATAAAAATCAATTTCATTGCATTCATTTTGCACGAAAATAATTTTAAAATCTATTTTAAATATTTAAATTTTCTTTCAATATGTTCTAAACTCGTTTTTAATTTTAAATTGTTAATTTGAGAATTTTTGTAATAATTTTCGAAGCATTTTAGTTTTCTGGCAGCTTACAGCGACTTTGGGAAAATTGGCATAACTTCTTGCTCGGATGTCCAAATGACAAACAATATTTTGCGTTGCAAACTATACTCATAGAGAATTGCAACGGTATAGGTCTTGTAGCCTAATTCTTCACGAGGAAAAACAGTTTATTAGTTCAATTTGGACCAAGTGTGCTGCCACTGAAAAGATGAAATGAACATTGTTGAGTTTTGTCAAGAAATTCAAATTTGTTGTCAAGTATGCTTCATCCATCATCAAAAGATGTTATTTTTGTTCAAAAATTAAATGTGCATTGCTTTTTCTTTTCTTTTTTTATTTTAGCCTACCCCATTTGCCCCTCACTTGCTCAAAGTTTCAAACATTTTAAAATTAAGGCGGGAAAGTTTAATCTCAATCCTTGAAGATGAGTAAATTTTATTTGTCTTCCTTTTTTATTTACACAAAAAGGGGGAGAAATATGTTATTTTAAAAATATGATTTCTTATTATGCAACATTGTGCTTTTATGTTCATATTTTTATTCAAGTTTTGTGATCATCAAAAAGGGGGAGATTGTTGGGTTTTGGGAACCCGAATAATCTTGGTTTTGATGTTAACAAATTTGTTATTGTATTGCTAACATATTTCATCAAGTGTGCATTTCATAGATTATATCTTACATTGCTGATTAGAAAAGAAATGGGTTGAAGTAAATTGGACCAGTAAACAAAAGCAAAGATCTACTGGACCAGTAGATACATTCAGTAGACCTCGAATGCTGCTGACTAAATTGATCATATCTCATAGCTCGGACATAGAAATGACTTGCTTCCAAAGGGGTTGGATCTAAGTCACATCCTACCCCGCTTCACGCACTGGCGCTCCGGCCGCGAACTGATGAACTGGGTGCGCGTGAGCCGCATCAAGGCGAATTAAGAATTTATAGTTCGCTCTTTAAGAATTTCTAATTCGCGTGAACTGGTGCACAAGATACTCCAATTCGTCTAGTCGCCTATAGTCCTCCATGATAAAATCTGATTTTTTAGAAATCAACTTGTAAGCACGAACAAACAGAGTAGCGGTGGGGGAAAAGAAAGAAAAAAAAGAAAGAGAAAGAAAGAAAAAAAAGCACAAAATATTAACACAAAAATATACGTCTCCCCGGCAACGGTGCCAAAATTGGTGTGCGCATATCGTGTGCGCCCAAATTAACCCACTCAGTCCTCAAGATTGATAACAATAATGTAGTAATGTGATTAGTTATCGATCCCACGAGGAGGTGTGAATTCTTGTGTTAATGAAAATCAAATCAAAACAATAAATTAAAGATGGGGTTGTGTCATGCCTTGATATTATGTGATATGGTTAAGGCGTACTTATGAAATAATTACGGTATGTCGTGATTTCGAGAGGAGATAATTAGGATTTCAATTCAGGTGAAATTATGAGGTGACAAACACCTTCCTATATTTAAGAATTGAATTGAAATGGTGTTACATGGTTGATAAATATATATCAAGAATATTCATGTTGTGTATGACATGTATAGTGGGATCTAACATTGGTGTGCATTTAGCATGCATGTGAGAGGCATTTGAATGTGCATTTGAGTGGAGTTGGCATGTGGTGTGAATTTGAGTTGAATTTGAAGGCTGATTATATCTCACACAAATCAGATTTGAAACACATAATACACCATCAACACCTACAAATCTCTACCAAGCTCCTCTCTATAGCTTCTTGCTTAGGTTTGCATCTTTTGGCTTGGATTTCACTTGGTAAAAAGTTGAAAGAAGTGAATTCACATCCTCTTGGTAAGAATTTCATAGTATATATGATGTATATTTGCTTAGTTGATGGAAACTTGAAGCATGGGTAGTATTCTTCTATGACTTGAATTGAAACTTGTTATCATGTAAAGGAATGATTGGAACTATGCTAGAAAGATGTTTATATGATGTTAGGAATTGTAGTGAGCAAAGTTTTATGGTTGGAATTGTGTTGTAGAAGGAGAACCAAGAAAAGAAGTAGAAAATCGCCATGGTTTTTCAGAAAACAGAGGAGGCGATCTATCGCGACGTTTGAGGCAATCGATCGCCTGTGGCTAAACATGAGAGTGGCGGTGCATTGAGCGATCGATCGCTTCAAGTAGGCAATCGATCGCCTCGAGGCAGAATGTTTTCCAAAGGGTAGGCGACCGATCGAGTGAAATTAAGAGATCGATCGCTTAGGACCAAATCTTTAGGCGATCGATCACCTCAAAACATGAGATCGATCGCCAGGGTCAGATTTTTGAAAAATGTTATATTTTTTGTAGAATTTGATTTTAATGCCTATGATAACATGATATATTGTTGGTATTGTTGTAGCATCATCACAGGGGACAGGACAACGAGGCGGTTAGACAGTGACACCTACTTTATATCGTTTGTGTCGCAGAACATGTACGTTTTGACGTACGAGTATATGATATTGTTATGATGCTGATGTGAGCATGGTATCATATGATTAGTGACATCATATGCATGTGCATTCATGATATTATATTGTTGAGATGGATGCCACGATAGATGTGTAGCATATGCTTTAGCTGAGATCGGTGCCACGATAGATATGCCAGTGTTGGGCATATGCTTTGGCTGATTGCCGCCATGATAGGTATGCTACATATGCTTTGGCATCGGAGATATACACCGGTTGGGTATATGCTCTGACTGTTATAACATGTGAGGACTGTACTATGATATGTGCTGCTAATATGAAGATGTGAGGAGGTTCCACTGACATATTGAGCTGAGATAGATATATCATATTGGTCTGGTTATAACAGGATGAGGAATGAGACATGGCATGACATAATTGCATTTGATAGTGCATGATACAGGACAATCACATTTGTTATTCATAGTGCTTTATTGTTTATGCGTTTAATGATATCGCACTGGAAGGGTTGTTTATCTGTACTCATATTGTGTGATTGTTTCTGTAGGGATTCATAGACGTGGGAGGACGGGATTGTGAGTCTATTCCGCTGCGAGCTGAACCACTGCTTAGGAGATTTTGGTTTAGGTTGTTGTTATGTATATATGATGTGTAGTTTTGACATAGTTTTGTCAACTTGTACGACCTACATAATTAAACTCTTAATCAGGTGTATGTTTTACTTAATTCTAACTCACATATGTATAAATGAACTGATACTTGACGGATTAAGTAACGAGTACCCCACAGGTTGTGACTGAATTATATTAATTAAAATTAAAACTAACGATTAAATTAATGAAAGAGATTCTTGGTATCGATCGACTCTACCTTGGATATTATCATCTATTTCACCGATTCACAAAAAAACTCAATTTAATTTGAATATTCATCAATTGGAAATCTAATTCCTCCACCACCTTATTCATAGTCAATTAGTCTAAGCCTCTAATTTAACTTTCATCAATCAATCAAGCTATATATGCATATTCAAGATTAAAATCATGACACCATTCAAAATTAGTGAGTGGTGAATCTAAATAACATAAACACAAGCGGTTTATATAAATTTAGTCAATTATTTTCCCTAAGAATTTAATAACACCAACAACAGGCAATTATCAATCTTAGTTGCTTCGTAAATTTGATTAATCAAACAATTATCAAATTTAGCATTAGAATACATGCAAGTTATTAGGTTGTCAATCCAATAAACAAACACAAATCATATCATCAAAATCTGAAAACATTGATATTCAATAAAATTTGATAAACAAAAGCGTAGGAATTTTCCCAAAATAAATAAATCCAAGGTTTTGTCTTCCTCAACCAAGAATTAAAACTAGCTACACATAATTACTAAGAAACACGTAAAATAAAAGAAAAGGAAGAAACTAATCCGATCTCCGCTCATCGAGGTCGTCAATCTCGCCTTCGCTTTGATCTTCGTAGCGTGCTTCAACAAAATTGAGAGAAAAATTTTAAAACTATTCTAAACTACTCTACCCTAACTATCCAATGATCCCAATGTCTGATTTTTGTCCATATATGTATAGGGAGGCTGATGGAGTAGGTTAGAGTCCATGTAGGAAGGAAAGAAATCAAGAATCCAAACTTTCCAAAACTCTGCTGGAGATCGATCGCTACAAGCTAGAGATCGATCGCTAGCTTTATTTTTTTCAGCAGATTCTTCTGGCTACCGATCTCTTATTTTCACCGATCGACCGCTTGGCTCCAGTAGAGTTTGGCGATCGATCGCTCCAATGTAGCGATCGATCGCTGACTCGCACAATTTGTTGCTCAACTTTTTGTCCAAAGGCGATCGATCTCCTCTTCCATGTGATTGATCTCTTCTCCAAAATTACATTTTAAGCCCTTCTCTTGATCTACCTTGAGTCCTTATCAACTCCAAAGATTTCCTTTGTCTTTATACATCTTTTTAGCTCGATTTCTTCGATTTCACCTACATTTATACAATTATACGATTAGGTAGCATATGTAACGAGCTATCCATCAAAACATACCAAATCGTAGATAATTAAGCGCAATAGATGTGTCTATTTCTAGTAAAATCACGCATTAAGGCACACCCGCACTCAATTTTTCTGAAAATTGATGCACTTGCGCATCCGCATCCGCTCGCGCATCGGACTTATGTGATGTAGGGTTGGATAGCCAACTCAATTCTCTACAAGTCGTATTTCATGCAAGCAAACTAGATTCGAATGTTTACTTGACGAAAACATGTCTGCAAGTGTATGCTGGTACAAAGCTGAAACAACAGACATTGGACAGCAGGGTACCAGCAGACCTTAGGCCAGTGGACTTTGAACCAGTAGATGCCAACGGACTCGGGCAGCGGACCTCGAGCAGCAGGGTACCAGCAGACCTTAGGTCAGCTGACTTAGAACCAGTAGAGGCCAACGGACTTCACCAGAGGACTCGAGTAGCGGACCCGGCCAACAGACTTCCAAAAATAGCCCAGAAAGCAGAATATGACAGTTGCAATGTTTGAAAGCTTACCAAAACTGTCTCAATGGTTATATTCTTATATCTAACATGTATATCATTACTTGAGATATAGATATGTTGTATTCAAACTATTCATTGTATTTGTGAGATAAAATAGAAGAGTGAATATCATTGTAACAGTTGGTGATTCATCACAATTGGATGATATGTCTTTGTATGTGAGACGTTAAAGTACATACATAGTTGAGTTGTTAGGAGTTCTAGTTGGATGAGGAATGCCCAACTGGATCGGGTTTGTACAAATAGTTGTATAAATCAAAACCTTCAATTGTGTCCTTCCATGAGATGGAAGAAGGGGAGACGTAGAAGAGTTGTGCTTCTAACTTTCAGAAACAATTGCTTGTGTTATTTACTTTACTGCATTTATTTACCTTACTGTTTTTACATATTTTTTTGTATATCTTTAAAATATCTTTCAAATGATTAATCGGTTATAGAGCGGGTTATATCGAGTGTCTTCCGCTCGGTTTTGTAACCGAACTCGATATAATCTCTCGGTGCAATTATTTCATGAACACGAGCTATTGAAGCTCGAGTTGGTTGAACTCGGTTGTGGAATGGCAACCCACCACAGGAATCGATCATAACACTTTCTTTCTTTTGTAAGCGTTTGTAATATTATTCTGTATTTTAGTTTATGTGTTCTTGAGTCAAGCCTCATCTATATGACAGGCTAAACAAGTATGTCTCCTCCCAAAAGGAGACGTTTTAATGTAATAGATATTATAAGTATTTCCAGAATAAAATGAAGACTGTATCTCCCAGATTTCTTTAAAATTATATCTTGATTATATCTTACGCCCTAAGGTAGAAAACGAATCAGGGCTGTGATGTGTTGTTTATGAAGGAGTCGGATAACTTGCAGACTAACCTCACCTGAGGCTGAGGGGTTGAGGTTGGATGGTGGGGAGCCATTCGTAAAACAGTCTGGGAGCAGTATTTTCGAGTGGTGGATTTGCCACCTCACCCGGTGTTGTTATATTCAAAATGATATATTTCAGTTTGTTAAAATTTTATTGTAATACGGAAGCATGATGAGCCTATTATTTAATTTTATATATTCTTAGAATAAGGGAATTTTATGGGTTAATATTCATCATGAACTGTGAGACATTTGCAAAAGTATTCTATTGGGTTCTCTTAAGATGACAGAAACTGAAGGATATCATGTCCATTAAGGCCCCTGCGTTTACGTCCCCTTATTAGGAGTTGTTTATTAGCAAAAATAGGATTTTGGGTGTTTTTGTAATAATTCTAAAAGCATTAGGGAGTTTTATGCAATTAAAGTAAGGGTTTTATGTCTTTTGAGGTTTTTAAGTTGGTATGGAGTTGAAATAAAGAAAAGAAGTATAGAAAGGAGTTTAAATACAGAATATGTATGAATGTTAAAGTTATATTTAGATTGAAGGATTTTAAATGAGTTTGCCTATAAAAAATATGATCACAATCTCTAATATCTTTATTCATTTATCTAACACACCTCACGTAACACATTCTCGAACTATTTATTCTTTTTCAGTTTAATATCATTCATAACTTATTTAAAATTCATCCAAATGTCCTTTTGGTATTTGACTTTTGATATTAGAATAAGAAATAATAATAAATAATATATGTTTGATGTGATTTACTAAAAATTGAGAGCAAATTTCTTATTAAAATTTAAATTATGGTTTTATTTTTTACCATAATAAACAATTGGGAGTAAAACCCTTGTCTCCTTCGCCGGAGACTGAAAATGATGGAATCCTATCGATAAATAAGAGGCATAAGCATCATCTCTCGATCCAATACGTCTTCGTGGCCTACCCAACACACTCTCGATATGAAAGAAATCTAATCAGTAGTAAAGATAAACACCAATACATTATATACTACTAGGTATAGATCCAAAGAATCCATGGAGGCGAGGAAGGACTAAGGGATTAAATCTGTAGTATAAAAACCATCATCTATGCATACTAAATTTGATGTGGTAAGACTTCAAACTTGTTAAGAAATTACAAATGAAATCTGTCGACTTTCGTGAGAAGTCAATCGCCCAAAAACAAAAGGATCATGTAATTTTGTATGCGTGTGTGGGATTTCACTTCTATGCATCCGGTGCATGGCAGGACCAACACACACCACAATATATTTATACTTAGTCGTGACATGCACTGAGTGCATAAAACTGAAATCCGTTTTATATACTGGAATAACAATCGTATAAACCTGGAAATTTGATTGCAGGACCTAGTAGTACACAAACAAAATCTTGGACATGTGCCCCTAACAAATAATGGAACATATATGGAATTTCCAGTCCTTTCAGAACACTAAGGCAAAATCAGATGCATGAGCTTGATCGTTTTATTATGCGATCGTCTAAAAAATTAAAAGAAATAAGATGTATCTGACTACTTCATACATGTTCCAATTGACTCGGGGGATATAGCTCATTGGGTCATTATGATTACATGTTGGATGTCTATTTGTCAAGATAATGATGAAACACAACAACACAATGTGAAATATTATTCTCAAAGGAGTCATTTGTTATAGACAAATCATCAAGAAAAATGATGAATTAGAGAGGTTATTTTATTTCATTTTTTTTGAAGAAGATAGTATATTTATTAAATATGTATTTCATACTCATTAAATCTTGCACAACCAAATTTCGCATGAAATGGAATTATGACTAATTAAAAAAAAAATAAACATTTAGTGCAAATTGCACTAAAACCTCTGTATTATAACGAAAATTCACGAAACCTTAATGTGTTAAGAAAATAAGCCCAAAAATCCCTTTATCTTCTTAAATCTTGCACAAAACTCTCATGTGTTAACAAATTATGCAAAAAAAAAAAACATCTCTATTTTGTCAAACTCTGGACGAAACGCCCCGTGTTTATAAATATAAGCAACAAAATCCCTATATTTTCTTAAATCATGTACGAAACTCTCCGTGTTAAAAAATAGGCCAAACAAGCCCTCTATTTCCTTAAACCCTACACGAAAATCGCTCTTTTTTACAAACATGTTTTCAAAAAAATAAGTTGTATATAGATCTATATGCAAGTTTTATTAAAACAAGTTCATACTTGTTTATGTATAGTATATATAGATTTGTATACAGATTAACGAGATTTAAAAAATATGTTATTTTGTAAACGACATTGGGTTTCATGTGGTGTTTAACAAAACAAAGGGGTTTTTTTACCTATTTTTAATATGCAAGAGTTTCCTCTCGTACATATTTTAAGAAAATAGAAGGGTTTTGTTGCTTATATTTACAAACACAGGGTTTCGTGCAGGGTTTAATAATTTTTTTATTTATTATTTATTAACATATTGGAGTTTCATAAATAGTTTAAAAAATATATAGGGATTTTTGTGCTTATTTTCAAGGGCAACACATGGGAGTTTTGTAATTATTTGTTATAACATAGGTGTTTCGTGCCATTTATGCAAAAAGTTATTTAGCACGAATTAACTTGTTAGTGAGCTCCCCTTGCGTCAACCCTAGGGATGCTTACTGATTAGAATCGGTCCGGTCCGGAACAGGCCGATTCCGTATCCAAAAATCCCGGAATCGGTCCGATCCAATAAGGAACCGGATCAGACCGGTTTGATCCGGTTCCATCCCTTTTTTATGTTCGTATGTGTATCAACAATATTCATAATAAATTCAATATATTTCTATTTCATTTGCTAATATAAATACTTATACAAATAATAGTTGCACTTATGGTAATTAAAAAACATTAATATTTAGCACTCTTCATAATTGATAAGTATTGTTTTGGCGTTTTCTTCTACTTGCTCGTTATAATGATTTACGAATTCGTCAACTGCCCAATCTCTTATATTCTTACATTTTGCTTCAAACCAATCTTTCAGTAATGTGAGAATGCATAATGAATCAACATATAGATTACTTATGTATTCTCCCATAATTGGGCAACATGTTGAGAATGTTGATTCAGAAGTGACGCTTGAAGCTTGTACAGTTGTACCGTAATATGTCTCTAGCCATTTTGGCTAAGATAGGGATTTGTGCTGCATTTGCCTTCTACCATTGTAAGACGTCGAAATTGTCTTCCGTTAGAAATTGATAATTCAGATAAATTTGCAACTCAGTCGACGTGCTAGTAGAAGGTCATTTGCCCTTCAGTTGTTTCTTGCCCAACATCCTAAGCAAATTGAAGCCTCCGCCTCTGGATTGAGCTTGAGGTTCTTCAACAACCGTTTGTTGCGACGATTCACTGCCTGTTGATTATAATACAATTGAAACATATTTTGGAGAGATTGCATTATAGACGTCTTTTGATCGTCAACAACATTCCCCAAAAATTTAGCATAATATTCAAAAAATATTTCAAACGAAGCTAAACATTGACTATGATTTAGTAAAGTTGCTATGCAGTGCATGTGTGAGATTTGTTTACTTTATAAATTTAGTTTCCACTGCACTAACAAAAGTATGCAAGTCATGATCATCTCTAAATTCTATAAACTTATCAAACATGTTAAATACTAAAGGAAGAAAATAAACAGAAGTTGGATAAGTAACACCGGAGAAGCGTTCAGTCGCTTCTTTGAAAGTATTCTAACAATGATACAAAATTTTCAATAAATTTCCAATCATCGTCAGTCAAATAAATACTTTCATCGTTATCAGACATTTGATATGAATTATAAAATGGAGTTAAAATATCTTTGTAAGGTAACATAGCATTCAACATATTGTACAAAATATTCCACCTAGTTTCTATTGGTGATGGAAAAGAAAATGCTTAAAACCATTAGATAAATATAATTGTTTCCAATCACGCTTAACACGGCTCGCGCGTAACCATTTAGCGCAATATTTCATTTTCTCAATACATGCTGAGTGATTGCCCTCATAACCAACTTTAACATCTAAATTAATAACATGACATGCACATCTAACATGAAAATAAAAATATCATCAATCATTGGTTTCAGATAGGTCTTTAAATCACGCATCGCAGCATTATTATTCGCAGCGTTATCTAATGTGATTGAAATTATATTATCCTGAATTTCATAATGTCTATAGGTGTTGAATATATATGTAGCAATTACATAACCGGTATTTGCACAATCTAACTCATCTAAAGACAAAATCCATTTTTGAATACATCAATTATCATCAATCCAATGATACGTGACAACAAGATATGAATCCGATTTTACATTTGTCCAAATATCGATTGTTAAGCTAACCGTACAAGGCAAACTAGAAAGATGTTCAATCAATGTATTTCTATATTCAACAAATACGTCCATACAATTTCTTTTTAGTGCATGCCTAAAAATATGTTTAAACATGGGTTGTATAAACGAAGCAAATTCAATAAAACCAGCATGTTAAACTTGTATAAAAGGTAATTCACATATAACCACATATCTAACAAGTGACCTACGGTTAATTTCAGCAGTTATAATAAAATCCGTGCTAGTGAGAACATTAATTTGTGCTTGTGTTTGTGGGGGTCCTCGTTACTTAATTCGTTATATATCACATCTTATACATATGTGAGTAGGCACTAATTAATTCATATAGACTGATATAGAGTTTTTACTATGTCAGTTATTACAACGTTTACAAAACCCTGACATAATTTACATCATATGTGTTGGGATATGCCATAAGACAACTCATTAGATGATTGTTTATGACATACACTGCATTATGATTTTGTTAATGGCAATTCATTATTATATATTATTCGTGTATCTGTGTAATATGAATTAATATATAAGTTAATGTCCTTAGAATAATATTGTATTGTTCTTAGAGGTTGTCCCTAGTCAAGTATTATCATGAATCGGGATAATGATAATACATTGAGACTAGTATGTTTTGATTGATGAATTGTTCATAGATATGAGATATCAAATCAGCACATGGGTACATGTTAGAGAACGATGTACTGGACAGACCCACCATGAGAATGTGACATGGATAGTTATATGAACGTCATAAGCAATTCTCATAGTGATAATAATGTATGTAATCCTTACGACTTGAGATCACCAGAGATCCCAACATAAGGAGTCATGTATCTTGATATTGTCAAACGTTACATGTAACAGGGTAAACTATAAAGATAATCATTGGATACAGCACGAATTATGTAAAGGGATGTTGAGTGATCAAGAAAGGATTTGTCCCTCCTATATAACAGGAGAAGTGTTTGGGCCCTTGATCAAGTAAGACTAAAATGCATGGCCGTGCTCGAATGAGTCGATATGTGATATCGAGCTTATTCGTTTTATTCTAGTTCTACTTGGGGATCAAGAAATAAAGATTGAATATACGAGTATGACTATTCCATGACTCGTGTTCAATCTAAACACATTGGATAAAGGGATTAAGTTACATGGTTAATATTATCGCAGTTCGTAGGTTATGTCGAGTCAATGACATTCTTGTAATTTGGGTAGCCTTGATGTGTTGCTAGATACCGCTCATTGCTTGTGACATAAAATTAGATTTTATGTCACTGCCAACATTGCAAGATCCTATCGGGTCACACAAAAGATTAAATCGATAAAGGGAGATATAATTCATTGCATGAATTAATTAATTAAGAATAGTCTTAATTATAGATGTATGGATTTAATTAATTATTGGTATGGGCCAATGAGGCTTTAAGAAAGCCTTTAATTAAATCTAACATATATTATTTTAGAACAAGGTTAATTGAGATTAATTGATCTATCACAAAACCTAATCACTTCCTTGGACTTGCTCTCGGCCGCCGCCTACTCTCGCCCTCCTTCACGCCGCCGCCGCCGTGAATAGTGGTGGTTTGACGGCCGCCGTTGATCGGTTTTGAACCGTGAGTTTAGTTTCGGTTTAAGAACGAGTCTAGCAACTTGTTCTTAAATCCTTTTTCGATTCGATCGTGTGGATACCGTAGAGGCAAGATCTTAGAGGTTTTGCTCGTGACTCGTGGTTTGGCATCGATTCTGCATCAAACACGCTAAAAGGGTAAGACTCCTTTACATTCCGATATGAATACTTTGTATAGGTCCTCGGTTAGGAATCCAAAATTTTATTTCCGCTGCGTACTTGCTTGTTGGATTCCTTACAGTGGTATCAGAGCCGTGTATAAAGCTCATATCAGAATAATGTGGTTAATTGTTTAATCATATTTAGAATTATATTGCATGCTTTGAAACTGTATATAATCATATATGATATGAGTAAATCGAGTTTGTGAAAATCATCGTAAAATTATATATGATATAATTGACAATTTATGTATACGATACACGAAGGCGAAAAGCCGAGCCCATGGCTCTTGATGGTTCGGCCATCACCAACCATGACTCACGGCCGCCGCATGCTAGCTAGGGTTCGGACCCTTGGCTCAAGCATAGGCCAAGCCGCCGCACCAACTAGGGTTTCGAACCCTTTTTGGCTCGATTAAAAGCATGGCGGAGGGTGAAGGTTTGGACCATGGTTCACGGAAACATGCGGGTTGGCGGCTACCTCCACGTGAGAGCTAGGGTTTTCGAACCCCTTGGCTCGAGATGGTCGAGCCGCCACCGTCATCAATCGTGCATGGAAAGAATGAAGACGGTTAGGGTTTCGAACCCTAGCGGCCGCCGCATGGCTCACACGGGCTTGGACCGTGACTTGGGCTAGGGTTTCGAACCCTAGGCTCATGCATGGCCCAGCCGTATGGTTAGGGTCTTTGAACTTTTTTTTTGGTCCATGGCTTGTGACGCAACGAGGATCCGTGACATGTGACGTCACGAGCGTACGATAATTTTCCAAAATTTTATTTTACATTTTTAATTAGAATTAAATTTTAAAATGTTTAGAATTTAAATCATTAATTGTTATAGCATGTTTTATGTGGTTGTTTGAGCATGGTGCATGGTTATAGCCCTATGACCTATTAGATAGGATTTTGTGAATGTTTGTAATTTAATACGTCCTGCGAGTCGTGCCTTCTCTATTTTTCTAAATGTTATCCCTCCCCTACGTTCCCCTCGAATGTAACTCGAGGAATTCTCTATATCATGTAATTGTTATATAGTATAGTTTATTTAGTTGATGGAGATCAATGATGATGGATCAAGGTGCCGGGATGAGGAGGCCATTCACTAAAGGGAGCCAAAGAGGTGCTTGCTGAAGCTACCTTAGGTTGACCTTCTAGTATTTTCTCATTGGTTTGAGAAAATCATTAGTTGGGGCTATAACATGTCACGTTTATTTTATGTTGATGTATGAGATGCATGTTTATCGTTTTATTTAATATTGATGCTTGATATACATATATGTAGATATATATATATATATATATATATATATATATATATATTCATATATGTACCAGACATATTTTCAATATTAATAAAATCACGAGATCAATAAATCCCTCTTATAATATTAAGTTTTAGATGCCTTCCAATTAAAAATACTCGTCAAGACTTCGATTGAACATGTGTGGTTTTGCAAAGCAAAGCACCGTGACAATCTTAGTAAGGCGCGATAGGATAAAAGTGATATCCGTGTTATTTTAAAATTGGGCTCGACTTAACTAGAGTTATCTCAATAGGATTGGGAACCTAGAGGCATAGGGTTGGATAATAATTCATTAGATGAATTTGAACAAAGTGTTGTTCGTCCAACCATCCAAGAATTACATGTGATGTAATTGACAAAGTGTTGTCTACCTAAATAACCGAGTCTTGGGTGATTAGCCAAAGCTAACTCAGGATTAGGTGAAATATGGATCTTGGCCCACTAAGTTTTCGAGGGTTGATATTTTAAACAAAATAGTGGGAGTATCATTTAATATAAGACCTTATTAAATGATTAAAATCGTAAACTTATTTTGCATATTTATATTGTAGATATACATGGCATCAAACAACGTAACTAGCACACTGTCATTGCGATCGGTCCTTGAGAAGGACAAACTGAATGGAACTATTTCCTAGACTGGTATAGGAATTTGAGGATTGTCCTCAAACAAAAGAAAAAGCAATATGTCCTAGAGGAACCTCCCATAACGGCTGCTAAAACAGTTGATGTTGGTTGCCTTATGCTTGCCACCATTAACTCTGACCTTCAGAAGCAACATGAGGAAATTGAGGTGTTCGATATGATCGAACACTTAAAGCAACTCTATCAACAACAAGCTAGACAAGAGAGGTATGACGTCTCTAGAGCGTTATTCCAGTGCAGAATGGTAGAAAGAAGCCTTGTTGGAACTCATGTACTAAAGATGATAGGGTACATTGAGAATCTTGAAAAGCTGGGTTTTCCATTGGACCAAGAGTTGGCCACAGACGTGATCTTGCAATCGTTGCCTGATAGCTACAGTCAATTTGTCTTGAATTATAATATGATTGAAATCGAAAAGACACAACCGCAATTGCTTGGTATGTTGAGAACATATGAAGCAAATTCAAAGAAGTCTAAACCTACTAATGTTCTTATTGTGAATAAGAGCAAAGGAAAGACTAAAGCAAAAGGCTACAAGAAGAATAAGAAAGTCTTTGTTAAGTCTATGCCTCATGCTTCTGCGCTCAAGCCAAAGGGAGGAGTGTCTAAGGAAGGGAACTGTTTCCATTGCGGTGAGACCGATCATTGGAAGAGGAACTGCAAATTATATCTGGAAGATCTTAAGAAGACAAAAGGAAGTGTGACTTCCACTTCAGGTATTTTTGTTATAGAAGTCAATTTATCTACTTCTTCATCATGGGTATGCAGGATCTCAAAAGGAGTAGGTTGTTGGCGAAAGGCGAGGTTGATCTCCGAGTGAGAAATGGAGCAAGAGTTGCTGCATTAGCTATTGGAGATTATTCATTAACTTTGCCTTCTGGTTTATTATTAGATTTACAAGACTGTTATTTTGTGTCATCTATTACTAGAAACATTATTTCAATTTCTTGTTTAGACAAGATTGGTTTTTCATTTATTATAAAGGACAAGTGTTGTTCCATTTATTTGAATGATATGTTTTATGCTAGTGCACAATTGATTAATGGTCTTTATGTATTAAATCTTGATATGCCTGTCTATAACATAAATACTAAAAGGATTAAGAATAATGATTCAAATCCAACTTATCTCTGGCATTGTCGATTGGGCCATATAAACGAGAATCGCATATCAAAACTTCATAAGGATGGAGTATTGGATTCATTTGATTTTGAATCATATGAAACATGTGAATCTTGTTTAATGGGCAAGATGACTAAAGCTCCTTTCAAGGGACATGTTGAAAGGACAAATGATTTATTGAGTCTCATACATAGTGATGTATGTGGACCAATAAACACACAAGCTAGAGGTGGTTTTCAATACTTCGTTACATTTACTGATGACTTCAGTAGATATAGTATGTGTACCTAATGAAACATAAACATGAAACCTTTGAAAAGTTCAAGGATTTCAAGAATGAAGTACAAAACCAGCTTGGCAAAAGTATCAAAACCCTCCGATCAGATCGAGGAGGTGAATACCTAAGCCAAGAGTTTCATGACTATCTAAAGGAGTGTGGGATAGTCCCACAACTCACTCCTCCGTATACTCCACAATGGAATGGTGTATCCGAAAGGAGGAATCGAACTTTGTTGGACATGGTTCGATCAATGATGAGTCATGCAGATCTTCCGACTTCCTTTCGGGGACATGCTTTAGAAACAATGATATTTATACTGAACCGTGTTCCATCTAAATCAGTAGAAAAGACACCATATGAGATATGGACTAAGAAGCGTCCTAGTATGTCTTTTCTGAAGATTTGGAGTTGTGAGGCTTACGTGAGACGTCACACCTCCAATAAACTTGGACCCAAATCTGATAAGTGTTTATTTGTGGGGTATCCTAAGGAAACGAAAGGATATTATTTCTATTATCCCACCGAGAACAAAGTAGTTGTTGCTCGGACTGGTGTCTTTCTTGAAAGAGAATTTATTTCGAGAAGAACCAGTGGGAGACAAATAGAACTTAGTGAAGTTCAACCACAAGAAAACATTGAACATGATATTGAGATGGTAACAGAGCAAACACCACAAGCTGTTGTGGATGAATTGCCTGCTCAAGAGACACAAGCCCAGCGTAGGTCTGTAAGAGAACACCGTGAGCCACAGAGATATGGATTTCTTGTGAACTCAACAAGGTGACTTACTACTTATTGATGGGGATGAACCGTCATCTTATCAAGAAGCTATAATGGGCACGGATTCTGAGAAATGGCAAGAAGCCATGAAATCTGAGATGGAATCCATGTATGCAAACCAAGTATGGACTTTGGTTGACCCGCCTGAAGGGGTAAGACCCATAGGGTGCAAATGGATTTTCAAAAAGAAGACCGACATGGATGGTAATGTACAAACCTTTAAAGGTCGGCTGGTTGCAAAAGGTTTCAAACAAATTCATGGTATTGACTATGATGAAACTTTTTCGCCAGTTGCCATGGTTAAATCCATTATGATCTTACTTGCAATAGCTGCATTTCATGACTATGAAATCTGGCAGATGGATGTCAAAACAGCTTTCCTTAATGTAAATTTACTTGAGGATGTGTACATGACACAACCTGAGGGTTTTGTCGATCCAAAGGATGCTGGAAAGATATGCAAGCTACAACGATCCATTTATGGATTGAAGCAAGCTTCTCGGAGTTGGAATCTTCGTTTTGATGATGCAGTCAAAGAGTTTGGTTTCATCAAAAACGTAGATGAACCTTGTGTCTACAAGAAGGTCAGTGGGAGCATAATTATCTTCCTAATATTGTATGTAGATGACATACTTCTAATTGTGAATGATATCCCTGCCTTACAATCTGTAAAGATTTGGCTAGGGAATTGATTTCTATGAAATATTTAGGTGAAGCCACATATGTATTAGGTATCAAGATCTATTGAGATAGATCAAGAAGATTACTTGGCCTAAGTCAAAGTACATACATAGACAAAGTGCTAAAACGGTTTAGCATGCAATAATCTAAGAAAGGAATCGTGTCTATGACAAATGGAATACATCTCTCGAAGGATCAGTGTCCTTCAACACCAGATGAGAGACAACGCATGAGTAAGATTCCATATGCGTCAGCTATTGGATCTATCATGTATGCCGTGATATGTATGCGTCCCGATGTCTCGTATGCTTTGAGCATGACGAGCAGATATCAGGTTGATCCAGGTGAATGTCACTGGATTGCAGTCAAGCATATCCTGAAGTACTTGAGAAGAACTAAGGATACATTCTTGATTTATGGAGGTGAGGAAGCGCTCAATGTAATAGGTTACACTGATGCAAGCTTCCATATCGACAAAGATGATTTCCGATCACAATCAGGATATGTGTTTTGCCTAAATGGAGGTGCTGTAAGCTGGAAGAATTCAAAGCAAGAGACAGTAGCCGATTCTAAAACTGAAGCTGAATACATTGCTGCCTCAGATGCAGCAAAGGAAGCTTTTGGATCAAGAACTTCATTTCTGAACTTGGGGTGATGCCTAGCATACTAGATCTGATTGAACTCTATTGTGACAACAATGGAGCCATCACATTGGCTAAAGAACCTAAATCTCACCAAAGATCCAAGCACATACTTCGGCGATTTCATTTCATTCGAGAAATCGTTGAAAGAGGAGATGTAAAAATATGCAAAGTACCAACTTATGATAATGTATCTGACCCACTGACGAAGCCACTATCACAGCAGAAGCATGATCGTCATACTAGATCTCTAGGCATTAAGTATATGTCTGATTGGTCTTAGTGCAAGTGGGAGATTTGTTGGGATATGCCCTAAGACAACTCATTAGATGATTGTTTATGACATACACTGTATTATGATTTTGTTAATGGCAATTCATTATTATATATTATTCGTGTATCTGTGTAATATGAATTAATATATAAGTTAATGTCCTTAGAATAATATTGTATTGTTCTTAGAGATTTTCCATAGTCAAGTATTATCATGAATCGGGATAATGATAATACATTGAGACTTGTATGTTTTGATTGATGAATTGTTCATAGATATGAGATATCAAATCAACACATGGGTACATGTTAGAGAACGATGTACTGGACAGACCCACCATGAGAATGTGACATGGATAGTTATATGAACATCATAAGCAATTCTCATAGTGAGAATAATGTATGTAATCCTTACGACTTGAGATCACCAGAGATCCTAACATAAGGAGTCATGTATCTTGATATTGTCAAACGTTACCTGTAACAGGGTAAACTATAAAGACAATCATTGGATACACCACGAATTATGTAGAGGGATGTTGAGTGTAAGGCCTCTCTACCTTAACAGTGTAATAAACATGTAAATAGGGCCAACATGTATTAAAAGACAAGTTATGGTTCCGGTTGTAACCTTGAGCTAACAGGATTACAGGCCAAAATAAACTTCCAAAGTTAATTAATTACATTCCCAATAATGAATGTTAATATTATAGATTTACACTACTACTGGAGTAGAGACTATCCAAAAATCCTGTATCCTAATTCAGTAATGCTCCTCGTAGCTCACTGCCTCAACCCGGCCCATAGCCCTCCAAGTCCAAAAGTGTACCTACAGGAACAACTTAGCATGAGCATATACATCACCATTCAACAAAATCCAAGCATAATAACATAATTAATTGCATGAGATATGTATATATGTATGCTCCCTGATTTACCACATTAGCACAATTTCATTGTTGTTCCTGCTTCATAAACTCATGCACAAATCATTAGTTCACAATATAATGATCGATACCACGTTTCAGTTATAACCACAATAATCCACATTAATCACTAGAAATGTGACTGTTCCGGTCCTATTACAACAGCGGAATCTTAGGACCCCTCGCTTCGACATATAGCGGCATCATATGATATCCCTCGCTTCGACAATGACAGCGGCATGTACATCGCTTCGACATGACAGCGGCAAATATCATATTACCATCGTTTCATATGACAGCGGCAAGTACCTCCCTCGCTCGTATATAACAACCACCGGAACAATCAAGCATTTCTAACCACATATATAAACATAACACTTGAGTCCACAATCATAATGCATCACCATTATCTCAATATATATCAACACATTTCGTAATCCACACTTGTCCACGATATATATGCAGCCAAAAGCATAAGAACACATTTTACCGTCCGATGCCCGTACGTCTCACTACGTACCTTAGTTTCAAGAGTGGAGAAGTTGAAGAACTTTATCTACTTGAAGTTGTTGGTACCTGTGATGGTTCTACACAACCATACAAATCAATATTAGAAGCCAATTATAGTCTAATATCAAAATGCCACAAAAATATCCAAAAACACAATATTTTGCATCTCGCGATCGATCGCCGCAAGGGCGCGATCGATCGCGAGATCATTCTGCCCGATGCCAAAAAATTTATCTTTCGACGATCGATCGCCAGCCTTGCCGATCGATCGCCCAAAAGTGGCGATCGATCGCCGAATGCTTCTGGAGCCTACTGCTGGCTCGCGATCGATCGCCAAAAATGGGCGATCGATCGCCGATCCCTACACATCGAAAATCACCATTTTTGCACCATAAATTCTTCACCAACATCACCAACACTTATACCAACAAACCAAAAACATAAAAACACCTTAAACCTTCAATCTACACCATTAAACAACCCCAAAAATCCTACACCCAACCAAAAACCATACCAACCCAAAACAAACCCATTTTCAAACTCAAATATCAACCCAAAACAAAATAGATCCATACAAAAACAACAAGGAATGATATATGTCCTTCCTAGGCCTCAAATCTTACCAAGAATCACAAAAATAAAGTTTTTGCAAGGACTTCTCTTCCCCCTTGAAGCCAAACTCGAAAATGGGAGGAAAAAGGTAGGGTTTGGAGAGTGTGTTGGGGATTTGATAAAGTGAGGGGTAAAGTGAAATAAAAAAGGGGTATAGTGGGGTTATAAAGTTGTTAATTAAATTGCACCCCATTAATTAACATGATGTATAAAATACCCCAACATGGTATTTTAAAAGCATTTTACAAAAATGCACCCAACTCCCAATAATTTCATGTTTTCCAAATAAATGTCAACCACTACAATTAAATCATGCTAACACCCAATTTTCCAACATGCACAACATGCACCCCGAAATGCAACCCCCAGGTCACGCCTACCATGTGACTAAGCATTTCAACAAGATAATTAATTTCAACACATAATTCAATTATCACCATAATTCATCACGTAACATAATTAATGCCCAAATTGCAATTAATCATTTCGGGGATATCACATTGAGTGATCAAGAAAGGATTTGTCCCTCCCATATAACAGGAGAAGTGTTTGGGCCTTTGATCAAGTAGGACTAAAATGCATGCCCGTGCTCGAATGAGTCGATATGTGATATCGAGCTTATTCGTTTTATTCTAGTTCTACTTGGGGATCAAGAAATAAAGATTGAATATACGAGTATGACTATTCCATGACTCGTGTTCAATCTAAACACATTGGATAAATGGATTAAGTTACATGGTTAATATTATCGCAGTTCGTAGGTTATGTCGAGTCAATGACATTCTTGTAATTTGGGTAGCCTTGATGTGTTGCTAGATACCGCTCATTGCTTGTGACATAAAATTAGATTTTATGTCACTGCCAACATTGCAAGATCCTATCGGGTCACACAAAAGATTAAATCGATAAAGGGAGATATAATTCATTGGATGAATTAATTAATTAATTAAGAAGAGTCTTAATTATAGATGTATGGATTTAATTAATTATTGGTATGGGCCAATGAGGCTTTAAGAAAGCCTTTAATTAAATCTAACATATATTATTTGAGAACAAGGTTAATGGAGATTAATTGATCTATCACAAAACCCAATCACTTCCTTGGACTTGCTCTCGGCCGCCGCCTACTCTCGCCCTCCTTCACGCCGCCGCCGCCATGAATAGTGGTGGTTTGACAGCCGCCGTTGATCGGTTTTGAACCGTGAGTTTAGTTCCGGTTTAAGAACGAGTCTAGCAACTTGTTCTTAAATCCTTTTTCGATTCGATCGTGTGGATACCGTAGAGGCAAGATCTTGGAGGTTTTACTCGTGACTCGTGGTTTGGCATCGATTCTGCATCAAACACGCTACAAGGGTAAGACTCCTTTACATTCCGATATGAATACTTTGTATAGGTCTTCGGTTAGGAATCCAAAATTTTATTTCCGCTGAGTACTTGCTTTTTGGATTCCTTACAATATGTACATAAGAACAACCTAAAAAAGTTCAACTCCAAAGCAGTGGTTCAGTTCGCAGCAGAAATTGACTCACAATCCCGTCCTCCTATGTCTATGAGTCCCTACAGAAATAATCACACAACATAAGTATTGATAATCAACAATCTCAGTTCTATATCAATAAGAAACATAATACGATAAATCACTATCATAAAATATCAACTGTGATGTTCTGTATCATGCATCATAAAATGCAAATATGTCATGACATGTCTCATCCATCATCCTGATACAATGAGACATATATGATATGCCTATCTCAACCCAATATGTCAGTGGAACCTCCTCACATCTTCATATTAGCATCACATATCATATTTACATCCCCACATATGCCAAAACATATACTCAACCAGAGCATACCTCTCATGCCAAAGCATATGCTCAACAGTAGCATACCTCTCGTGGCATCAATGTCAACAACATGCATATATAACACCATATGTATACGCATATGATACCGTCAATAATATAATACAATCTCAATATATAGAAGAACATCATATCAATCAGTAATCAATACGCGTACATCAACACGTACCTGTCGTGCGATATAATATATATATAGCCAGTCGTTAATGTTTTACCGCCTCTTGTCCTGTCCCCTGTGATGATGCTACATGAATACCAACAATGTATCATGTTATAATATGCTTCAAAATCAAATTCCACAAAAATATCACATTTTTCAAAATATTAATCCTAGCGATCGATCGCCAAAACTTTCTGGCCAACAACGATCGATCTCTATGTTTCATGCGACGATCGCTTCCTAGCGATCAATTGGTACGACCAAGCGATTGATCGCTAAACACACGGCTTATCTTGTGTTTAGCCTTAAGCGATCGATCACCGCGTATGTAGCGATCGATCGCTATGCTCTGCTTTCTTAGAACATGGCAATTTTCATGTAGTTCTTCCATCTTATACTAATTTGTCTATACTCATGCCTCCAACACTTCAGACCAAAGATATTAAGTCATGGTATGATCATGTGGTCATGAAACTACAACTAATTCCTTGAATTCCATTTCATACAAATGCAAAACATATTAAGTACATAGAGCTTGACCAACACTATGATTAGATGATGGCACTACCAACACATAAATACCATATATGCTAGAATTCTTACCAAAACAAAGCCAATCTCTAGTTCACACAAACTTTCCCTTTGATTCCAAGCTCAAAGTCAAGACAAGAGTGCAAGAGCAAGCAAGGGTGTGAGAGAGACTTGTGTAGAGATTTTGTAGGTGATTTAGGTGTAGTATGTTATTATACTCTGAATTGGTACATTTCAAGGCAAGAGTGCAAGAGCAAGCAAGGGTGTGAAGATGTCATTATTAAGAGAAATATATTAGATAGTAGAAGTATAAAACTTTGAAGCTTGAAATATAGAAGTGTGTGTTACAATTTACAAATAATAAAACAACACACACATATTTATAGATTTTTAAAAAAAATAAAAAAAATGAAAAAGTACGTTGGCAACTGTTGAAATAGCCGTTGCCAACGTACACAATTGCAACGGCTATTTCAACCATTGCAATTGCAACGTTTAAATTTTTTTTCCAATAAATAACCGATTTCGGCGCTTTCGGTAGCACCGGAACCAGCGGTACTACTGGTTTCAAACCTCGAAATCGCTTCGAACCAGTATATTATCGGTTCCGATTGATTCGGGCTAACCGATTTGATTTTGACCAGGTCCGAATTAACCCGGCCCGTTAAAAATCCCTAGTCAACCCTTCCCACACTCCCATTTTGTAATCCAAATACAGAGAAGCTGCTGCAACAGGAGTGTCGTAAGGTATTTCAAAATTCACGCCTGGTGGTTCGGAGAGAGATCGAAATGAATCGGAAAGTTAAAGAAGAAAGCTGCGTGCGTATACCGATTTGCCAGAGGCCCGAGTGGTCTGACGTGCAGCCCGTCCCGCAAGACGACGGCCCGAACCCGATTGTGCCGATTGCGTACACGGATGAGTTCACGGAAACCATGGATTACTTCAGGTCCGTCTACTTGGCGGATGAGCGATCGCCTCGCGCTCTTCAACTCACTCAAGAAGCCATTTCTCTTAATTCCGGGAATTACACGGTAATAATATTATTGTTTTCAAAACAGATTTGAATGCAAAAAAATTGAACTATACCCGAATTTCGGGCTCTTGACTCCAGTTTGAATATTATTTTGTTCATAGCAATGTGGAAAGATGCAACCTTTCCTGGGTTATGCACTAATAATTGACTATTCCCAAGTTTTAATCCTTTTTACTGCGCTGAAAATTAAAGGGGAGTTCTTAATTTTTATCTATTCGACAACATTCTACCTTGTTGCAGGTTTTATAGCCCATTGATACTTTAGGGGGTTAAATATCCTTTCTTTATAATCTTAGGTCGGTTAAAGACGAAAAATTATTGTTAAACGCAAATGCTGTAAAATTCATGAGTTCAAACCAGAGGCTGTGCCCATCTTTACTTATCTTTTGAGCTGCATATGAATCTGTAAATTACGTGTATGTTTTCATGCTGGGATGGAACGTGTCTCCGATGAGGTCACTAAGGACGCCGCGGAGATCACTGAGGACGTCGCGGAGACAGCTATTCTTGTTCCATTGATATTTCGCGGCACGGTTATTGTAGCAAAAATTTTTAAACTTAAAAATAATTAGATAATTTGGAAAAATTTCATGGAAAAAAATGAAAAAGTTCCACGATGGTGGCCCGGGTGGCCCCGAAATCGTTGAATTCATAAAAAAACGGTGTTACAGTTGCATATTCGTTTTAGCTTAACTTTAACCGGGTGACTGTCGTTGAGTTTACCGTGTTCTTAGACTGCAATGGATGGACAAGTTTTTATAGAAGTTCTTTTATTGGTAGTCCTGATAGATGGGTCACTTTCTGAATGTGCAATTTTTCTTTCAGGTATGGCAATTCAGGCGTGTAATACTTGAGGCACTTAATGTTGATTTGCATGAAGAATTGGATTTTGTTGCTAGTATCATCAGAGACAATTCCAAAAACTATCAAATATGGTAGTCAACATTCTTTATTCCTTCATTGTTTTCCCTATATAAAGTTTTAAATTTACGCTTTGGTAGATGCTTCGGGAAGGACTAGTTGCAAATCTAAAATGTGATTAGGCACGATTTTTATTTGGATTTAAGTTCCATACCTAAGCTGAAGTTACATGTATGATGAAATTTATTGTAGTTATATTCAATTTACAGATTGATCCTGGGTGTTTTTCAGTGGAATTTTTTAATTCTTACATACGATGTACTCCCATGAATACGTGGGGTGTAATATCATCTAGTTTCTACTAGGATAAGAACAGAACTTGTTGCTTGGAGAAGTTTTGTGTTTAATGCATGTTAGGTTTAATCTCGATTTGGAGATTTGGCTGCTCTATGAACTTGAAACTTCTGGAACAATTTGGTGAGAATCAGTTTTCGAAAAGAAGATCATCATCACATAATTATTGATCTTTACTTCTTTAGTTCATCCACTTGCGGATTTGTCAATTCACTCAATGCAGAGAAATCGTGGGAGGTAATTTGATTGTCTTTCTGGTCCCAAATCTCCTGAAGATACAGTGAGGCAGAGAATGTCTTAATTCCTTTCTGCAGTTGTGAGCGAGTCACTTAGAAATATGGTGGTGGGATGCTTTCATAGTGTTGACGGAATCTAAACTAACTAGTGTTTGAGTCTTGCATGTAGAGATATCATGAGAAAGAAAGGATCGAATCTTTGGGCATATCATTCATAGTCTTCAGAGGTCCTAAGAGGGGAAGAAGAAATAAGAAGAGAAATTAAAAAACCACTCGAAGGTTGAGGGTGATCCCAATGCTCAAAACATTGGATAAATAAACATTGAACGAATTCGAGAAAATCTTGATAAAGTCTGGTTCGAGTCAGGTCTTAGTCCAAAAGGGTCTTGTTGAATCAGGAACTGTAAATTTAGGTAGGACTTGTTTATTTTTTCGGTCTTACTAGTTACCGAGTTTATATCTTAGTTTCTTATCCTGATTTACTGCACCGGTTGCATTGGTGACGATCTTAGGCATCACCGCCGGTGGATTCTTGAGAAGCTTGGGACTGATGTTGCAAACAATGAGCTTGAATTCACCAAAGAAATTTTCTCTCAAGATGCGAAAAACTATCATGCTTGGTCACATAGGCAGGTGGGCTCGAATTCACTCTACTCTACGTCCCTACCTTGGTTTTTATGGGTGAAAACTGAAAACCGTTTTGTTCATTTTTATTTTTGTCTTTACATCTTAATAAATTAGAAAGATCCCTCTTTTA
This sequence comes from Haberlea rhodopensis, assembly GCA_907163345.1. Classification (NCBI taxonomy): domain Eukaryota; kingdom Viridiplantae; phylum Streptophyta; class Magnoliopsida; order Lamiales; family Gesneriaceae; genus Haberlea; species Haberlea rhodopensis. Next base: position 5,836 of record CAJQUN010000419.1, on the reverse strand, counting down.
GGCTTCGGTATTAGTCTGTATGTAATATATATTACAGACGCTTAGTAGTGGAGATTCTTTGTGCAGTGGGTTCTTCAGACCACCCTTGGAGGATGGGAAGATGAGCTTGCCTACTGTGATGAACTCCTTGAAGATGACATTTTTAACAATTCCGCGTGGAATCAGGTTTTTTCTATAATTTATCTTATAGCGAGTTTGAGTAGATTAATTGGATTGAAAAAGTATTGCTTTTAACTGACACTTTCAAATGTATATGCTGATGTTGGTTTCCTTGCAGAGATATTTTGTCATAACAAGATCTCCTCTCCTCGGACGGTTAGAGGCCATGAAAGACTCTGAGGTTGCTTATGCGATTAAAGCCATTTTAGCCAAACCCGAAAATGAAAGCCCGTGGAGGTATCTTCGCGGACTCCACAAAAACAACTTACCATCTTTATCCGAAGATCCCAGTGTGGCATCAGTTTGTGTAGATGTTCTGAAAAACAAAAGGGATTGTGTCCATGCGTTGAACATGGTTTTGGATTTGCTTTGCCATCGCTATGAACCAAGCGATGAGTTGAAAAATGCCATCGATGCCCTTTCCCCGGATTCTTGTTCTTCGGATTCGAGTTTAGCCCTGAAAGTGTGCCATATCTTGCAATTTGTTGATCCCATGAGAGCTAATTATTGGGAGTGGCGCAAGAGCAATTTACCTGTGTGAAGATTATGTGTTCTTATAAGACGGTTTCACCAGAATGTGGGGTCCTTTTGGTCATATCTTACGAAAATTAAATGTGAACTTATTCTCCAAAAAAAAAAAAATTTATATGTGAATTTGAAATTTAAATTCTAAGCACATTGAATTGAATTTTGGGGAAAAACTTCAATAATTTGTATTGAAGTTAATAATAATAATAATAAGTTCATGCATTCTAGGTCATTTATTATCCATATTAATCGTCAAATCGCACTTTTTGAGGGGGATGTATGAACATAAAATGATGGCATCACCCCAACAAAACCAATTAAGCGCTAATATCAATGGATTAGAATAGGCTATATACACGATGAAAAGAATCAAGTTGGGTCGTACATATACATCAGTCCTTTCTAATATGTTATTTTGGTCAAAATATTATTTGGATTTTAAATCTTTATATATAAGTTATGATATAAAATTTATATAGAAATCGTATAATATTTTTTAATATTTTAATTTTAACATAATTTCTAAATAATTTAGATGAAAAGCAATATACTAAGGTCATCCTTGACCCCTATGCATGTCGGAGATTTAGCTTTGAGCATCTTCAATTTCAACATACTAATCCTCGCATCTCATGCCGGTCTTCCTGATCGACAAATAGGCGCCAGGAAATGCGTTGGTCCCCTTTTCTCGGGATCCCAATTCTTTTAGCTATCATCTCCTTCATCGTCTTCAGATTATTCCCCAACTTTCCCACCAATCTTTCTCCACCCGTTAGTTAAAAGTGGTTTTTTGGTTTCGTATTTTATTCAATTTTTGCTGCTTCTGACAGTCGTGTTTTCACTCTTCTCTTTCAACATTAATGGGCAGAGATTATTCACCGTAGAAGATTTGGCTCCTTACAATGGAACTGATCCTGGGTTGCCTATACTTCTCGGAATTCTGGGGTATTTTTTCTTTAGTTTATGTTTTTTTTTGTTTTTAACTCGCTTGATTTGATTAAATGCAAGTGTGTTTCGTTCTCATTTGTTTCTTTGTCCGTTTTGATGATTTTAAAGTGGGTCTGTTTTGATAATTATCCTTTTTTTGTGTATTTTCTTTAATGATTTAGGTCAGTGTTTGATGTGACTAAAGGAAGAGACCATTATGGTTCTGGCGGAGGCTACAACCATTTCGCCGGAAGGTATGCTGAATTCTATGTTTTTGAACTGCGGTTTTTAGTTTATACGATGCTTATGTATGTTCGCCCAAGTTTCTGTTAATAACTTTGAATTTGTATGATGCTAGTTTTCTAAGTGAGCATGAATGCAATACAACAACAACTACTAAGCCTTTAATCCCAATGAATTGGGGTATGCTACATGAACAATTGAGAGAATCAAGTCGGGTCGAAGACATGCGTCAGTCTTCTCCAAACGATTCTATCGGTCAACATATCTTCTGTAATCCCTTTGTACTCCAAGTCTTCGCGTATAACTCGAGCCATGTCTTCTTCGGTCATCCTCTCGCTCTCGTGAACTGGCCGAGATCCATAGACTCCACTCGACGCACAGGTGTACTGCTGGGGCCTACGTCGAACATGACCAAACCAACGTAAGCGGTTTTTTTGCATTTTCTCTTATATACAAGCTACACCTACTTCATCTCGAATATATTCGTTCCTTATTTTATCTCTTATGGTCTTACCGCGCATCCAACGAAGCATACACATCTCTGCCACACTCATCTTTGGATGCGATTCCTCTTGGGTGGCCAGCATTCCGTCCAATACAACATTGTGGGTCTAACAGCGGTTCTATAAAACTTTCCCTTCAATTTCAGCGGGATATTACGGATCGCATAGAACTACGGTGGCGTTTCTCAATTTCAACCAGCCAGCCTGAATCACGTGGTTAACGTCACTGTCAATCTCTCCATCCTTTTGGATAATTGAACATAGGTATCGAAACTTGCTGCTCATCAATACCTCTTGACCACCGAGTGCTACAACACCAGAATCCTGAAAGGAACGACCACTAAATCTACACTCCATGTATTCCGTTTTAGACCTACTTAATCTAAAACCTTTGATTCCAACGTCTTTCTCCATAACTCCAATTTGACATTTACCCCTGCCATTGTCTCGTCGATTAACACAACATCGTCATCAAAAAGTATGTTACAAGGTAATTCAGTATGTATGTCTTTTGTTATCTCATCCATCACTACGGCGAACAGGAAAAGACTCAACGCAGACCCTTGATGCAATCCAATAGTGATCGAGAACTCACTTGTTACCCCCACTGCACGTTCTCACATTGGATGCTACTTTCGTCGTACATGTCTTTGATTATATTGACATACTTGATATGAACTTTTTTCTTCATCAAAGCCCACCGTAGTATCTCCCTTGGTACTTTAATCGTAGGCCTTCTGCAAGTCTATAAAGATCATATGCAGATCTTTACTCCTCTCACGATAGCGCTCGACAAGTTGATGAAATAAATTGATAGCTTCAGTAGTTGACCGTCCTAGCATGAACGCAAATTGGTTCTCCGATATCTTAACCTCTCTCCTTAAACGACATTCAATTATCCTCTCCCAAAACTTCATTGTGTGACACTTGAGTTTTATATCACGATAGTTGGTGCAACTCTTAATGTTGCCCTTGTACTCTTTCTCCATTCATTTGGAATTTTGTTACTCCTCCAAATCTTGTTAAATGGACCTGTTAGCCACTTTATCCTCGACGGTCCTAAAAACCTCCATACTTTAATATGGATTCCATCAGGACCAACTGCTCTTCGTGCTTTCATTTGTTCAAAGCTTCTTTAACCTCAAATTCTCTAATTCTGCGAGTAAACTCACGGTTTACATCATGTCGATGGACGCTAAGATCACATAAATCTTGGCTAAAGACACCGTTGAACAATCTGTTAAATAATTCTTCTATCTTGTTTTGATGTCTTCATCTCTAACCAAGACTTTATGGTTCTCATCTTTTATGCATTTCACTGCACATAAGTCTCTTGTCTTCCTCTCTCTCGCTCAGGCATCCTGTAGATATCTTTTTTCTGCCTCCTTGGTATCAAATTTATCGTACACTTCTTTGTAGAATACAACTCTAGCATCTCTAACCGCTGTCTTCGCTTCTTTTTGGCAAGCTTATACCTTTCGAAGGTTGCCCCATTGTTGTTCTTCTTCAGTTCTCTGTAAGCATCCCTCTTGATTCGGATAGCCTTCTTTACGTCTTCATTCCACCATGATGCGTCATAACCTGTGGAGCATATCCTCTTGACTCACCAAGGAGCTCTTTAGCTACCATCTTAATGCCACGAACCATTTTGTTCCAGGTGGTATCAGGATCATCTCTTGGCGTCCAATTACTAACTTCCTCGACTACCTTCTCTATAAAAGCTCCAAAGTTGCCTTCTTTTAACCACCACCACCACTTAATTCTAGGTTCTAACTTAGGCTTAATTCTAGTAGCCATATTCTTAATCCTAACATCTAGAACTAAAAGTCGGTGTTGAGTAACTAAACTCTCTCCTGAAATTACCTTACAATCCAAGCATTTAACTCTATCTATCCTTCTAGCCAAACAGAAATCTATTTGAGTTGCACCAGACCCACTTCTAAAAGAAACTAGATGAGAGGACCTCTTCTTGAACCAGGTATTCGCTAGGACTAAGTCATAAGACATGGCAAAATCCAAAAGTGAATTACCTGCAGCGTTCCTGTCCCCCAATGCCATAGCCTCCATGAACACTCTCATACCATTCGATCTCTCATAACCATCCCGATCAGAACCTACGTGCCCATTGAAATCTCCCCCGATGAAGATTTTCTCATTAAGGGGTATAGATGTCAAACGGGCCGTGCCGGCCCGGCACGGCCCAAATCAATATATATATATATATTTTTTCGTTTTTTTATTTTTTTTTGTTTAATTTTATTTATTTAAATATAATAATATTATATTTAAATATAAATTGGCACAATATACTTGTAAAATCAAAATTTATTGACTACGAATTGAAAAACTACAAATTACATTGAACAAAAGGAAATTAATAAATTACAAAAGAGTTGAAAAAAATATGCTAATTTTCTTCATTTTCATCCGAAGAAACATCATGTCCTCTCAAACCTTGTAAGCGGCTATCAGCATCCAACCAATCCTTTAAAAGAATACACATCTCCACAGTGTTTGGTTTCATTCTACTTCTTTTTTCATCAATGACTCTTCCACCTGCACTAAAACAAGATTCCGATGGAACTGTGGATATCGGAGGAGTTAGTAGATCACGTGCCATTATGGAAAGTACTGGCCAAAGTCTAAGCAATTGTCTTTCCACCATGCCAAAACATCAAAAGTTTCTAATTCTTGTTCACTGAAATTTATGACTTGGTTAGATATAGCTGAAGCTCAGTAAATGAATATGTATTAGAACTAGAACTAGAAGGAAGCGGAAGGTAGTGTCTTGTCTTCTTCTTAGCATTGTCCACACAGAACCCTTACTACTACTAGCACCTACTACTACCACTTTCTCTTAGTGGAATTGCTCTAGAATTATGTAACGAATCATATAAAGAAAACAAAGCAAACAAACATTTATTAATGCGCTCTTTCTCTTGATTAATATTAATATTCTCATAAGCCATGTTGGTGTAATAAGATTCTATTATAATTTCTACACTATATAATTTTAATCTAGGATCCAGCATTGATGCCAAGCAATTCAACATAGGAATAGTTTTCCAGTATTTTTTAAATTTATACTCCATTGGTTCGACAATACCTGTAAAAAACGGGTCAGATCTATGTAATGCAAACATTCACTAATTTCATAAATTTTTTTCAAAATATTGAAGAAGTTGGTTAATAACAGCCCGAAAATAAATTGGTAGCATCATAAAACGGTTCTAAAAAATTACAAATATTAGAAGCAATTTCCCAATCAGTTTCTTCAATATGAAAATGTTCGGCCATCCTTTCATTAAAAAATAAAGTGATCACATTTCTATAAGGTAAACATGCTTGGAACATTAAATATGTAGAATTCCACCTATTAGGAACATCATAAGGAAAATCTTTATATTCATACCACGAGAAATACATAAAATTTTGAAGTCTTGTTTTCTAGCAACTGAACCATTAAGAAATTTAGA